>LR738710.1:703485810-703698861 GCA_902687465.1 Secale cereale | reverse complement strand
GGTCTACCCATTCCTCCTAGCTTAGATAATAAAGTTCAGGTTACCCAGTGATTCCCATACCATCGCCCCACTCCCCTGAGCTTTTAGATGAGGCATGCGGTGTCCCTCCCCGCCAGATCCACATCCCCTGCTCGAGAATGTCATAGCCTAAGCTCGACCACGTATCCCAGGGAGCCCGACGAGCGTTCAGCCAAGAAGAGGTTTATCATGGCCTCTCCGGCGGACGTTGGCGAGGTGGCCGCCATTCGCCCCGACCTGTCGATCCCGGAGCAACACATCGCCGCGAAAGCCGGCGAAGACGTTGACTATGTTGCCATGCCGAATGCTTCATGTCGTATTACTGTATCTCGGAAAAGCTAGCTACGACATCAAGCACGTCCACATCGACGACTTCACGCGGGCCATGTCACAGGATAAGTGGTCCATCCCCAACCCCTCTGGTTCAACCGCCGTCGATCTCTTGGATGGCCCCGCCGCTGATCTCCTCCGCCAAGCGGTCAAGGATTTGCGAGCTTTATACGCCATCGAGCCCATTTTGTCATTTTTGAAGGACACGTTCTACGGCGGCAGCTTGGGATCCTCAATTTCCAAGTCAGATCTCATCGACCACAACCACGACCATGAGGAGGGCACCCACGAAGGTTCTTCCCAGGTGAAATAGCCCATATGTGACATCAAAGAGCGCACCATGGGTCTGCGCTCTTCCAACTGGAAGGATCCCGTCCATGGAATGTGAGGCAACATTCTATCAGCTTTAACTGTGTCGTGTTTAATTATTTCAGTTATGCAAAAATGTATTGTTCAATAGGGCCATGTGATGTTTATGTATGAATTGTCCACTTAAGTTTCACGAATGGCTATATTTGGTTGTTTATAGTGAGTAGATGCCTCGTTTATCTGTATTTGGTTGTTAGGTCTGTTGGAGTGAGCATTTTTTCAGTTATCGAGCAAATGCCTTGTTTATATGTATTTGGTTCTTAGTTTGGTTGCAGTGAGCATTTGTCCAGTTATCAAGCAGATGCCTTGTTTATGTGTATTTGGTTGTTAGGTTGTTTTTTAGCATTTGTCCAGTTATCTAGCAGATGTCTTGTTTATCTGCATTTGGTTGTTAGGTTGCTTTTTTTAGCATTTGTCCAGTTATCAAGCAAATGCCTTGTTTATCTTTACATGCTTGTTAGGTTGGTTGCTGTGAGCATTTGTCTAGTTTTCAAACATATGCCATGTTTATCTATATTTGCTTGTTAGGTTTGTTGCAGTGAGACTCTGTCCAGTTTTCAATGGCTATATTTGGTTGTTATACTGGTCATTTATGCCTTGTTTATTTCAGTCATTCACAATGTGTTGTTCATTATGTGCAAGTCGGAACTGTGTCGCTCGACTACATCAATACCAGTTTATATCTGCTTTAACAGCATGCTGAAACCAACACATTCAAGCTATCATTTGGAGATGATGTTGGTTACTATTGCTATATTTGTTCGATGTTAAGGTTGCTATACTTATCATGCCTTTCCACTACTTATGCAAGACAACAACGGGAGTGGCCACCATTTTCTGTTGAGGTTAGCCTCATCCCTTGGCTTGTACTCCCCATGTCATTCCATAATGTAGTGCATATAGATCCAGGCATGGACACTTGTTAGCTTCTAGTATTGACTTGTTGCTTGTAGGTACATATGCCCTTGGCAAGGATCCACGCATCGACCCTTTTTGCGTATGGGGCAATGAGATATTCATGAACAAGCATCAAGTGAGGAAACCGATAAGGATTATTACCAAAAAGATACGAATGGTGGCAAGAAAATTATTTGTTTATGCTCTATCCAACACAACGGTGAGCTGTAGGATGGTAATTACAAACTCTGCAGCCTTCTCTTTTTACTGCCCATAATGAGTTGTTAGACAACAATGTCTGAATCTTTTTCGTTCCCAGTGGTTCCCGGAGCAGTTTACTCAAGATTACCTCGCAAAGTACATGATTGGTTGACACTCAATGAAGATTAAAGTATTTCATCCAGACTAGAATGAGTATCGAGAAGTCATAATGAAGACAGTGAAGATTGGACGGGCAGCCAACACAAGGGGTTGGCCTAGAGTCGTGCGGGCATTACGCATGGAGGAGGGCACAATATGGGCATTCCGCTTCACCTTCTCCAGCAACCAGGATGTCTTTCGCCTCTCTCTTTATAGTCTTTAGTACAACTGTGGTTCATCATTCTTTACTTGGTGCTTCTGTAGTTCTTCAGTATATGTACCCGCGCATCGAATTATGCATTCATGGTTGAACCTATATTTGTAATAAACATGGTTGGATATGAAATAAGTGATTGCCTACTTTCAAATTCAGAACATGTGATTTTTAAATTAGGTATTAATTAGGGATTACACTGCACATGGTTTGCGAAAGCGAAATATCTGCGATAGACGTCGAGATCAGAAATGTTTCTAGAAAAGATGAGTGTCATCCCATATGCCTTAGCCATAGGTTATATTATGTATGACATGTTGTGTACCAGACCTGATGTGAACCTTGACATAAGTTTGGTAGGGAGGTACCAAAGTGATCCTGGAATGGAACACTGGACAGCTCAAGAACATCCTGAAGTACGTGAAAAGGACTAAGGGTATGTTTCTCATTTATGGATGCGACGAAGAGCTCGTCGTAAAAGGTTACGTTGATGCTAGCTTCGACACAGATCCGGATGACTCCAAGTCACAAACCGGATAAGTGTATATTTTGAATGGTGGTGCGGTTGATACGTCTCAAACGTATCTACTTTTCCAAACACTTTTGATATTGTTTTGACCTCATTCTTGCATGATTTGAACTAAACTAACCCGGACTGACGCTGTTTTCAGCAGAGCTGCCTGTATGGTTTTATTGTGTGCAGGAAAACAGATTTTTAGGTATCTCAGAAAAATCCACGAAAAATCACAGAAAATCCACGCACCCGAAGGAACCAGGAGCCAGAAGGGGGACCAGAGGGGGACCAGGGGGGCCCAGGCGCCCTGGTGGCGCGGCCCAGCCCCTGGCCGCGCCGGGGGGTCGCCTGGGTGGGCCCCACGCCCCCTGGTGCCCTACTTTGACTCGTATTTTTACCCGTGATGAGAAAACCCCAGATCAGAAGTTCTTTTCGCAGTTTTCGTCGCGGAGCCGCCGCCATCCTCTGTTCTTCTTCGGGAGGGCTAATCTGGAGGCTGAATTGGCCTCCGGAGAGGGGAGATCATCGCCATCATCATCATCATCACCACTTCATCATCCCTCCATGACTTCTCCTTCCATGTGTGAGTAATCCCCTGCTGTAGGCGAAGGGGATGGTAGGGATTGGATGAGTTAGATCATGTAATAGTTTGTCAGATCGTTGGGGGCATGTTGCCTATCATCTACTATGGTGTTTATCATCTTTGATTCAACTTGTTATTCTTAATGCTTGACACTTAGGGCCCGAGTGCCATGATTTCAGATCTGAACCATATGTGTTTGCATGAATATATTTGTGTTCTTGATCCTATCTATGAGTTGTTTGCACCTGTTACGGCTCGGAGCCGGCGATCCCAAAAGTGACAGCTTGGGACACCAAAGGGGATGGTTCGTAGTTTGAGGATTACATGTATCCATTGAGTTCATTACTTTGTTCCGGTGCTCTTTGACAGGAGCACCTTAATCTCCATAAGTTCCTTTTGGCCCCGTTCGTAGCGGGATGGTAGGACAAAAGATGTTGTGCAAGTTCTTATTGCAAGCATGCACAACTATCTACGGGATACATGCCTAATGTTTGATATTTGCCTAGATGATCATTACTTTTCCGTGTGCCGTGCCCCAAGTTAGAATCATGATATATCTCATCCATGCAGCGCCCAACCATCCATCTCCCTAGCCTACAGTGTTTTAAATCCTGCTTGTCACTAGTTGCTACTTTTGCCATTTACCTTTACTATTTACTTTTGCTGTTTACTTTTACTATCACTATCATCACTATCATATCACTGTTACCATTTATCTTTTGTTGCAAGTAAGTATATTTCAGGTGCGGTTGAATTGACAACTCAACTGTCAAAGCTTATAAATACTCTTTGGCTCCCCGTGTGTCGAATCAATAAATTGGGTTATTCTTACCCGCGAAGACTATCTCGACCCCTTACGATTGAGGGTTATCAGCGGTCAGCTGGTGCAGTTGCAAGAAAAGCGTCGTGGCGGCATCTACATGTTAAGCGGAGTACATAGCTGCTTCGAAAGCAGCACAGGAAGGAGTCTGGATGAAAGAGTTCATCACCGACCTAGGAGTTATTCCAAACGCGTCGGGACCGATGACTCTCTTCTATGACAACACTGGAGCTATTGCCATTACCAAGGAGCCCAGGTTTCACAAGAAGACCAAGCACATCAAGCATTGTTTCAACTCCATTCGTGGTTATATTCAAGATGGAGACATAGATATTTGTAAAGTACATACGGATCTGAATGTCGCAGATCTGTTGACTAAACCTCTTCCACGAGCAAAACATGATCAGCATCAAAACTCTATGGGTGTTCGATTCATCACAATGTAACTAGATTATTGACTCTAGTGCAAGTAGGAGACTGTTGGAAATATGCCCTAGAGGCAATAATAAAATGGTTATTATTATATTTCCTTGTTCATGATAATTGTCTATTGTTCATGCTATAATTGTATTAACCGGAAAATGTAATACATGTGTGAATACATAGACCACAACATGTCCCTAGTGAGCCTCTAGTTGACTAGCTCGTTGATCAACAGATGGTTACGGTTTCCTGACCATGAACATTGGATGTCATTGATAACGGGATCACATCATTAGGATAATGATGTGATGGACAAGACCCAATCCTAAGCATAACACAAAATCGTGTAGTTCGTCTGCTAAAGCTTTTCTAATGTCAAGTATCATTTCCTTAGACCATGAGATTGGGCAACACCCGGATATCGTAGGAATGCTTTGGGTGTGCCGAACATCACAACGTAATTGAGTGGCTATAAAGGTACACTACGGATATCCCCGAAAGTATCTATTGGGTTGGCACGAATTGAGACTAGGATTTGTCACTTCGTGTGACGGAGAGGTATCTCAGGGCCCACTCGGTAAGACATCATCATAATGAGCTCAATGTGACTAAGGAGTTGGTCACGGGATAGTGTGTTACGGAACGAATAAAGAGACTTGCCAGTAACGAGATTAAACAAGGTATAGGGATACCGACGATCGAACCTCGGGCAAGTATCATACCGATAGACAAAGGGAATTATATACGAGATTGATTGAATCCTTGACATCATGGTTTATCCGATGAGATCATCGTGAAACATGTGGGAGCCAACATGGGTATCCAAATCCCTCTGTTGGTTATTGGCCGGAGAGATGTCTCGGTCATGTCTGCATGGTTCCCGAACCCGTAGGGTCTACTCACTTAAGGTTCAGTAACACTAAAATTGTTATGAGAAATTGTATGGGGTTATCGAAGGTTGTTCGAGGTCCCGGATGAGATCCAGGACGTCACAAGGAGTTCCGGAATGGTCCGGAGGTGAACATTTATATATGGGAAGTCCAGTTTCGGTAACCAGAATAATTTCGGGGGTTATCGGTATTGTAACGGGACCACCAAAAGGTGTTCGAGGGTCCACCTGCCCCGGTGGGCCAAGTGGGCTAGACAAGGGTGGTATCCATCCCCCTAGTGTGCTGGAGCCGTACTGGCCTCCGAAATAGTGTTCGGCGGGGGCCTGGGCTGCTTGGGCTCCCCGCCATCGGTCGCCATAGGGATTGTTCCCCCTTGGCTGACGGAGGCCGAGGTGTTGGCCTCGAGCACCTTATCGTCCGCCCCGCTCCCACATGCTCGTGGAGGGGATGCCCGTAGGGAGAACACTTCGGTGTCCCCTAGGACGGGCGATTGAGCCCGCGATGGCGTATCACTCTTCACCATTTCGGCTGGCAGAGAGCTCCCTGACGATAGTGAAGCTCCCTGACGATAGTGAAGCGCTAGGGAATGTGAGGGGAGGGCTGCAAAATAAACGAATAAAGTTGCTTAGACAATGGTAGCTGATTAAACCGAACACAACAGCGAAAAGTCTGAATACTTGCGATTCGGCAACGGGCTTGATCCTGAGTTGTACTCAGAAACTATGCTCGGATGTTGAATCCGAGCTGTCTGGGATGTTCAATTTCTTCCTAGGAGCCCCCTTGCCCGCGCCTACGGGGGCCTCCCTCTTCTTCCCCCATGCCTTGATGGGGAAATCGCTCTCCTCCTCCTCCTCTTCCTCTTCTTCTTTGTCGTGGGAAGAGTGGGCGTCGGTCTCTCTGGACACTGTGTCCGCAGGACCCTTACGGCGGGGGTCGCTCTTGACCTCCTTGCCCATCTTCTTGGCCTTATTCTCTAGCGCCTTGTGCGGCGTCGGAACCAGCATCGCCGTCAGTTGAGGCATGGCTGGGTTTTCAGGCAACAGAGCCGGACAGTTGATTTGCTCCGCTTTCTTCATCCAGGCCTGAATGGAACGTAAAAGTTCTAACTCCTGTTATGATTGAAATATGGACAGGGTATGTATTCGGCAAAAAATTGATTACCCCTAAGGCCGAAGACACGCTGTTGAAGCCCTTGTCCTCGGTCACCTCAGGCCACTCCTTCTGGGCCTTGAAGAGCTACTTCTAGATGTCTTTGTGCGTAGTGCTGAAGAAGCGCTTCAGGGTTCGTGGTTCTTCCAGATTGAACTCCCACAAGTGGGAGGCCTGGAGTTGGCAGGGGAGAATGCGGCGAAAGAGCATCACCTGAATCACGTTAGTGAGGTGAGTGCCCTTCACCAACTGTAATGACCCGGATTTGGTAGAATCCAAGTATCTGTGCTTACTGTGCTATCCCTGGATCGTAGCTAGCACACACAACAACAAGTATGATTATCAGTAAAACATACATCATTTTACTACAACGATAGATCCAGTATTAAACAACTACATACCATTAGCATAGCTTAATGCTGGCACATAACACAGTGGCATAATACGTAGTCGCTAAGTTACGGCTCCATCAACGTCACTGGGCTCGTCGAGTGTAGACCACAACCCTATTATCTGTTAATCTGTCTAGACCTGCACATGACAGGTGCAGATGAGCACATAAATGTACTCGCAATTTGCAAAAGAAAGTTTAACAGAATATATACGCATGGTAAGTATTGGTGGAGGTTTCCTTTGAATAAAGCCAATTTTGTCCTATACTAAATTTTGTAAAATTCTTTTAAGATAAAATAGTTTTAGTATAAAAGTAGGAGTGAGACACTTGGAGTTCTCATTCTGCAAAAATAATTAAAACACCCAGGTTGAAGTGAAACACAATCACTGTGCTCAATCCTCAACTTAAACCTTTAAAAATAGATTTTAAGAGATGAGAGGGGAGATTCTTCTTCAGTTGCTCAAATTTGCCGTAACCAGGGGCACGGCTAATCGATTAGGTTTAACCCTCTGCAGAGGTCGTACACGTTCCCCACATGACACAATCAACCCTTTGTGTCGTGACACCACTTTGGGTGTGTGACTGGGAGAATATTGTGACGAAGCCTTTCCAAATGGCCCCCTTTATTTAGTTCTAGCACGGCCCGCTCCCTTGGCCACTAAGACCCATCTTTGATGACCGTACCTGAGTAAGGGTTTCCCGATAAGGAAAAGTTAAGCCAGAGCCATAATAGCATGTGGATGTACTGGAAGCTACATCCAATACATCCAACTATACTTGGAAGATCTCGGTCCCCACCAAAAACCTGTGTGCAAGACCCTAGTCGGGCGCAATCACTTCAAGACCCCGATGGGCGCAATCACTTGTAGACACTCTCTTCGTACCGTTCCGCCGAGAGAGTAGAAAATAACGTATAATTTTTTTTTAAAGTTTTCACAAAACGAAAGTAGGCAAGTTTATTTGTTTAAAACTTGTTTGAATTTCAACCCACCCATTTAGGCAAGCGCGGCAAGGCATGGTAGTAAGTCTTGAATCTAAGGCTCTAGCTAGAAATAATACTTTGCAAAACTTTTGTAAAACATGCATAGTATTAAATGTAAAGAGATATGCATAATATAAAAATATAGGTCAGGGCATGATCAAATTGCAACTTGCATGCATCTTGAAGTTGAAATATTCTAGTCTTAGTCGTCTCTTCTTCACCATACGATATATCTAACGACAAAACAAAATACTTCAACACGCAACAAATCCAAATGAAGATCCAAATAAAAGATTCAAATTCATAATACAAATTATTTATTTTTTACTATTACTAAGCTAGTTACTATGGGGTAGTAAGGTTGAGATTGGATCAAGTTTGCTTAATTGAAAATATGACATAAATCATATTTCGGGGTTGGATCAAATTGATACAACTTAGGATCATGGGTTGAAGGGTTGTGAGGCAAGCTCTACGACAAAGTCCGTAATGGGTTTGATTGGAATATTTGACTTGGGTCCAATGAAAATGGTAGATGAAGTTGGTGGCATAAGGTTTATGTTACAAAATCTATGTAACATTTCCTAAGTCCAAATTTGTATTATGTAACATTTCCTAAGTCTAAATTTGTATTATGATGACATATGACCAGAGAAGTTTCCTAGGGATCAACCTAAGAGATTTATCCTGGGATTAAATATTAGTTCAACAAAGTAATTAAATGATGATCAAAGAATGTCAAATTAAGGTGCTGATGCTAAAACAGTGACTAAAACTTGCTGAAAAATTGTGCCATGAGTTCTAACAGAAAGGTGAGGTCCTAAGGTCCAACTTTCATATAACAAACATTTTTATATGATTTACAAATAAAAGATATAGCAAAATTACTCAAATTCGTATTTAAATTAAAACTAAATTTTACTTTGCTCAAAAGTGAAATTTTATAATTTCATAAAAAACTACATGTTCCAACTAATCCGGAGATATCTTATTGGTCGAAATCGGACATACGGTTTGGGAGATACAAATTTTCGAAGTTTAGACATTCTGAAAAAATGTCTTACGGAATTTAGAGGAGGCTTGCCGGAGTTGGTCGCCGGAGTTGGGGAAGAAGCTCGCCGGAGTTGTGGAAGATGGTTCCTGAAGTCAAGTAGCAGAAGAACGGCGAAGAGGTCGACGAGGGTAGTCCGTTGGGCCATGTTCTAGGCTCGGCCTCGTTTCGTGACGGCGTGGAGCGGCCGCCGGAGCTGGCGAACTCCGACGAGCAATTACTCGCAGAGGAGGGCGATGAAGAGAGGGGTTTCCTCGGCATGGGGTGAGGACTGTGAGGTGCACCTATGGGTACTATATATAGGAGAGGGGGAGGTCAGAATTCGAGCAGGGGCGTTCGTCCACATTATTGCGTTAATGGCGAACGTTACTGCGCTCTAGTTGGCCATTAGGGCGTGGTTTAGTGCGGGTAACGGAAGAGAAGAGTTAGGGCGGAGTGGGGGATCCGTTCATAGGGGTTTTGGGCGAGGGAGAGGAAGAGGAGGGGAGGAAGAGGTAGAGGCGCCATGGATGCAGCCTCTGTTCGTGTTCCTGTAAGAACGATGAGAGGAGGAAGATGGCATCGGTTGGGCTGAGAAGATATGGGCCTTAGTGGAAGAAATTGGCCCAAAGAAAAATGCCAAGGAAAAAGAAAAAAACAACAAGATGGGTTGTGCTGTGCCTCTGCCTTGGGCCTAGTGAATTAGGAATTTGGATTGAAATATAATTACGCACATAAGTACGTGCACAAAAAGTTTACTCGAAACAAACAATAAAAATGTTTACATTTGTTTCAATATTATTTAGAGTCCACTAAAATTATTTTTCAGAATTTAATAAAATAAATTATGTGCACAAACTACTATTAATGCTTTATGGACATAATTGATTTATTAAAGAAATAAATTTAGAGTTTTCCAAGTTCACAAAAAGTATAATTGTACCATATTAAGTATTTCAAAATATATTTTTGGAGAAGTCACATTATCTCCTCTCATTAAATTATATTTGAATACTTTGGAAATATTTAAATGGCATTTAAAATTCCATATAAGATCCAATTTCAGAGAAACTCATACATTCAAAGAACTTCAAATGAAATATTCATCCACAACATTTGAGAAAGTCATTTTATTCTCACTCATATATTTGAATGTGGTTTCAAATATTTTCAAAAAGATTCAAAAGGATTTGAATGCCTTTGAATTCTCGAATAACTTTCCAACCATAGTTTTCTATATTGGATGAATGATCAACCAACTTTTAGAACATGGTTTGAAAAGGTTTAACAAGGACTCAAAAGTTTTAAATTCCCATGAAAATCAAAGCAAATCACACAATATCACTTATTTATTAACATTACAAAATTTGAAATTTTTTGGGATGTTACACCATCATACCGGAGATGCGGTTTTGAAGTGTCTGCACCTCCGTCTGAGACCCCCAATCAAGGCCCTTGGTGGTCTATGAGGTGAGCCTCTCTGGGGGTCCGGGTCTGAATCCGGGTGTGGCCGCCCACTTGGCATCGCGTGGTTTGGTGATATAGAACCACTCCTGATGCCATACCTTGTTCGTCTCCACAAAGGCCCCCTTTGGCCAAGTGGCATTCGGGAGCTTGCTCACCATAGCTCCCCCACAATACACGTGTTGCCCGTCGACCACCTTCGGCTTCTGATTGAAGACCTTAAGCCATAAGCCGAAGTGTAGGGACGCAGAGGAATGCCTGACATACAACTATGAAAGCTGATATGTGGAGGATAGAGTTCGGTGCCAGATCATGGAAATCTAGCCCGTAAAAGAATAGTGGACCCCGAACAAAGGGGTGAAGCGGAAACTGATGGGCTTCTCGCCCCTCGTTGGTTACCCCAAGTGGAAGGTGTGAGATGTAGTGTTGCGGAAGTTTTTTCCTTGGCAAGATACCAAGGATCGAATCCCCAGAGACTCCTAGTTTCAACAAGAAGGTGTCAACTGCTAACGGCGCCAGATATTAGCAATCAACGTGGACCTGCACACAGATACAAATAACTTTGCTCCCAATGAGTACAGAGAGGTTGTCAATCCCTCCGGCCTTGTAGTTCACAAAGGATTAAACGCAAATGATAGTAGTGATAGATAATGTTTGCAATAGTAAATAATAGCGAAAAGTAAATAGCGGGTGTGATCAATGATGGTAATATGGACCGGAGTCTCATGATGTTCACTAGTGATGTCTCTCTCCCAAAAGACGATAAAACAACTATGTGAGGTAAACGAATTACAGCTGGGCAATTGACAAGACCATGTGCGCAAACCAATGCTGACTACATTGCAAGAAAGGTTGAGGTTCAAAGCATGGGCGGTACGCCAAAGTAAGTAGACCGAAATCCATCAATATCTACTACTAATCATCCACCTTGAGATATCTATCCAGAACATCTCGCTGGTATTAATTTGCGAGTCCCACCCATAGTGTAAACTCAATGCAACAGACAACTGCATTAAAAGAACTTTGCGTAAAGTAAACAATCCTTGCACCCGCGGGCACAAGCACCGTTGTTTTCCCCCTTGTGGCAACAGCACATCCCCTAGACTCATGTTTCTGTCACTCAAGCTAGTCATCGAGGGGCATGAACCCACAATCGAGCATAACGTTCCCTCTTGGAGTCACTACCTACTACTTGGCCAAAGCAATAAATAACAACGGAAAACATGCAAGAATTACTTATGAACATAAATACAAAAGAGGTAGATCAAATATATTACTCAATCACAATCTGAACATAATCTCATAATCCATCGGATCCCAGCAAACTCAACATAGCAACATCATAAGGATTACATATGTGCCTCGATCATGTAGGGCAGCTCACGAGGACTAATTAGTGAAGCACAAGAACGGGAGGAGAACATCACATAGCTACTGGTCATGGACCCATGGTCCAAAGGAGACTACTCACAACTCATCCGGGAGGCGTCCATGGTGGTGGAGAGGCTCCCGGTGGTGATCCTCCCCTCCGGCAGGGTGCCGGGAAGAGTTCTCCTGGTGCTCCCGATATTGGAAGCGGCGGCGGCGGCGGAACAGAGATGAGATCGCGAAAAAGAGTTCCCCTTTAGAGGGTTTCGGGAAACGCTCTAAATATATGCCAAAGGGGGGCACCAGACGGGGCTCGGGGGGCCCAGGCGCCCCCTGGCGCGGCCTAGGGGGGGGCGCCGCCAGGGCGCCTGGAGCCCTAGTGGCCCCCCTGGCTGTCCTTCGGACGCACGGTAGGTTCTGGAACGCTGATTTTTATAATGATTTTTCTGGATTTTTCCTGGCAGTTCTCGTAATGTGAAAACCTGAAATACAAAAACAACCGAAAACAGAAACCGGCACTGGGGTGCACTGAGTTAATAGGTTAGTCCAAATATGATCAAAAGTGTATGGAAGTGTATGAATATCATAGCAATATCACCCAAAAGAGGCATGGAGCAAGCAGAAATTATAGATACGTTTTGGACGTATCAACATCCCCAAGCTTAATTCCTGCTCGTCCTCGAGTAGGTAAATGATAACAAGAATAATTTCTGTGGTGACATGCTATTAAACATATAGGACTTTTTCATAGTCATATGACAAAAAGCTTACTGAGACAATGATTCTATAGTAATTAAGTTGCCTCATGAGAAAATCACAAAGGACTGAAAGTTTTACAATATGAAACTGAATCATCAAATAGATTTGCAATGAACATGATGTGCAAATATGATAAAGTGATATCTAGCTTGCCCCCTTAAGTGAAGCAAAACATGAATGCAGAGGCACCTTAAAGGTTTAAGTGATGACTAGATATAATGATTTCAAAATAAACGATATCACAATCATGCAAAAGACAATGCTACTTTGGGACAATGCACATTACACTCAGAATGACAATCATGCTCTCAGTAGTTGGTGCTTTTAAAAGAAGGTGGAGACTCAACATAAAAGTAAAAGAATGGTTATGTGCTAGAGCTTTTTATTTTGAAAACATAGAAGCAATTTTGTCAAAGGTAGTAGTACTTCATATGTGTCATGCATAAGACATCCTATAAGTTGCAAGCCTCATGCATCGAATACCAATAGTGCTCGCACCTTGTCGTAATTAGCTCGGATTCCCATGAGTTATCATTGCATTACATATGTTTCAACCAAGTCTCACAAAGGGGTACCTCTATGCCACCTGTACAAAGGTCCAAGGAGATAGATCGCATTTGATTTCTCGTTTTTGATAGATCTCAACTTGAGGACATCCATACCGGGACAACATAGAAAATAGATAATGGACTCCTCTTTAATGCTTAAGCATATTCTCATAAGAGATTGAGGATTAATGTCCAAGCTAAAACTTCCACCATGATACATGGCTTTGGTTGGCGGCCCAATGTTCTTCTCTAACAATATGCATACTCATTCAACTCAATGGCAAATCACCCTTACTTCAGACAAGACGAACATGCATAGCAACTCACATGATATTCAACAAAAGTGTAACAGTTGATGGCGTCCCCAGAAACATGGTTACCGCTCAGCAGGCAACTTATAAGAAATAAGATACATAGGCAACATATTCTTTACCACAATAGTTTTTAAGCTACTTTCCCATGAGCTATGTATTGCAAAAATTGAAGGTTTTAAAGGTAGCACATGTAAATTACTTGGAGTGGCGGTGAAATACCACATATAGGTAGGTATGGTGGACTCATATGGCATAACTGGTTTAAAAGGATGTGGATGCACAAGCAGTCAGTCCGCTTAGTACAGGTGGAGGTTAGCAAAAGACTGGGAGCGACCAACTAAGAGAGGAATGACGGTCATAATCATGCATAGCGACAAAGCAATATTGAATCAGGCATGGAAGTTATATCGCTACTCAGAAATAAAAGATCATCAAGGCTTGACAGACTTTCTTTACAGTCTTAAATATGCGTGAGCATACGCCAAGTCAATCAAAATAAATTATCAAAGGAAGATATTACTAAACCATACCACATCATTGGCAAACAAATCATGTTGGTACTCCAATAACACATTGGGAATCCCCCAGCTATTTGAGACTAACCATAAGAAAACATGAACTACTAAGCGCCATCATGCACGTAGCATCTTTATCATAGACATATCAACCAATGCAACGGTAGCAAACTCTCTTAATGAGATAAGCATGATAATTAAAGAGAGTTCAAGCAACCAACTAAACAAAAGCTCTTTGAAAAGATAAGCATGAATACTAAGAGCTGAGCATGATAGTAGCTATTAAAAGACAAAGAACACACACAGCAAAGATAGACATGAAAATTCTATGTTATGTTCTAGGTAGAAGTGGAGCGTGTTTCTCTCCCACATAAAGAAAGCTGAGTTCCGACTCGTTATGGAAAACTAAAAAGGAAACTAAAAGCACGACGCTCCAAGCATAGCACATAACACATGAAGTGATTAAAATATAGTGGAACGAAAGACGAACTGATAATGTTGATGGAGAAGGGGATGCACGGGGGCATCCCCAAGCTTAGACGCTTGAGTCTCCTTGAATATTTCTTGGGGGTGCACGGGGGCATCCCCAAGCTTGAGCGCTTGACACTCCTGAATCTTTTTATCATCTTCCCTCGCACACTTGAAAACTCCCTTCATACATAACTCATCATAATCTGATTAGCGAGGTTAGTACCCATAATAAAATAATTATACCTTGCTGGAAATAAGGATATTCTTGAAGTTCTACTGTTTCTCAAGATTGCCAAAAGGTTTTTGCAAAGAAAAAGCAAGCACTTGATTTGCAAAATGAAAGAAAGGCAAAACAGGACAGAATCTGTGAAAAACAGAACAACAGGTAGTAATCGATTTGTTCGGGGTACTTCTGCAACTCAAATCAAAAAACTCAGAACAGACGCACGAAAGAAAATTATATAGGGAACGCTTTCGAAAAAATTCAGACCAAAAAGATGATCTGGTGATTTTATATGAATTTTTCTATCCAAGGACAGAATCTGTTTCCTGGACAGCACCTCACAACTTTTGAAATTTCTAGCAATCAGAGGCTATACTTGGCACAAAATTGAAAAGAAAAGATACAATGATGATGCTACTGTAGTAAACAACATCAAGACACAACAAAAGCAAAATAAAATTTTATTCATGTGGCCTGCCTCCCAAAAGCGCTTTCTTTTATGCCTTTAAGCTAGGCATAATGCATAGAGGAATCAATAACCATTGTAATAATCGGAGCTATAAATTGCTTCAAATGGTTCCTCAACAAGTTCATTCTTGTTCCTTCTAGGAAAGGGGTACACACCTTTTGCCTTTCCGCGCAAGCAGATTTGTCCCTTACCTATATCAATGAAGCCTTTAACTGTTCGGAGGAAGTCCCTTCCAAGCACTATATTTCCTTGGTTTGGCTCCATGACGAAGAAATCAATCATTGCAATCCCTTTAAGGAATTTAACTGGCACATCTTTTATTCTTCCCTGGATTTCAGAAATATCTCCATTAGCGTGTTCAAGATAAGATGGTAATCTATCCATGTTAAATTTTAAAGAATCATGAACAATTTTTGGCATAGTAGAAACCATAGATCCAATATCACAATAAGCAAGGAAGTCTTGATTAGAGATGCTAATCCTAACAAGAGGCTCCCAGTCATTATCTATTTCCAAAATATCTCTCTTATTGGGTTTGGGTTTCTCTACCTTCATTAAGTCTAGAGCATCCATTCTCTTTTCAATAGTAGCAAGTCTATCTATGACAGTATCAAAATTATGATCATAAACAAAGTAACTAGATAGACCATGTATAATTTCAAGAGCTCTAGCTTCATCACATTCTAGGAAATCTCCCTCGGCTATAATGTCAAGAGAGTGTTTACACCATTTAAAAAGACCATGGTAAAAATTTCTAAGCACAATTTTTATAGGTATCCAAGGCATAATTCTCTTACGTGCATCAGAAATTCTGTCCCATGCCTTCTTCATATTTTCTCCATCCCTTTGATGGAAATCTTGAACTTCTGATTCCCTCAAGGCACCAAATCCTAACATGTTTGGCTAAACAGAAAGGACTACTAAAAGAAAGGTAAATAATAATTTTTTTTTGCGATTTTTGATAAAAGATACTAAAGCAAAAACTGAAAGGTAAACTAACAAGACTAAAAAGCAAAGGTAAAAGATAGCATGCAACTCCCCTATCCTGAAGAGTGGAGTCCCCGGCAACGGCGCCAGAAAAACTCCTTGATGGGCTTCTCGCCCCTCGTTGGTTACCCCAAGTGGAAGGTGTGAGATGTAGTGTTGCGGAAGTTTTTCCCTTGGCAAGATACCAAGGATCAAATCCCCAGAGACTCCTAGTTTCAACAAGAAGGTGTCAACTGCTAACGGCGCCAGATATTAGCAATCAACGTGGACCTGCACACATATACAAATAACTTTGCTCCCAACGAATACAGAGAGGTTGTCAATCCCTCCGGCCTTGTAGTTCACAAAGGATTAAACGCAAATGATAGTAGTGATAGATAATGTTTGCAATAGTAAATAATAGCGAAAAGTAAATAGCGTGTGTGATCAATGGTGGTAATATGGACCGAAGTCTCATGATGTTCACTAGTGATGTCTCTCTCCCAAAAGACGATAAAATAGCTATGTGAGGTAAACGAATTACAGCTGGGCAATTGACAGGACCATGTGCGCAAACCAATGCTGACTACATTGCAAGAAAGGTTGAGGTTCAAAGCATGGGCGGTACGCCAAAGTAGACCGAAATCCATCAATATCTACTACTAATCATCCACCTTGAGATATCTATCCAGAACATCTCGCTGGTATTAAGTTGCGAGTCCCACCCATAGTGTAAACTCAATGCAACAGACAACTGCATTAAAAGAACTTTGCGTAAAGAAAACAATCCTTCCACCCGCGGGCACAAGCACCGTTGTTTTCCCCCTTGTGGCAACAGCACATCCCCTAGACTCATGTTTCTGTCACTCAAGCTAGTCATCGAGGGGCATGAACCCACAATCGAGCATAACGTTCCCTCTTGGAGTCACTACCTACTACTTGGCCAAAGCAATAAATAACAACGGAGAACATGCAAGAATTACTTATGAACATAAATATAAAAGAGGTAGATCAAATATATTACTCAATCACAAGCTGAACATAATCTCATAATCCATCGGATCCCAGCAAACTCAACATAGCAACAGCATAAGGATTACATATGTGCCTCGATCATGTAGGGCAGCTCACGAGGACTAATTAGTGAAGCACAAGAACGGGAGGAGAACATCACATAGCTACTGGTCATGGACCCATGGTCCAAAGGAGACTACTCATAACTCAACCAGGAGGCGTCCATGGTGGTGGAGAGGCTCCCGGTGGTGATCCTCCCCTCCGGCAGGGTGCCGGGAAGAGTTCTCCTGGTGCTCCCGATCTTGGAAGCGGCGGCGGCGGCGGAACAGAGATGAGATCGCGAAAAAGAGTTCCCCTTTCGAGGGTTTCGGGAAACGCTCTAAATATATGCCAAAGGGGGGCACCAGACGGGGCTCGGGGGGCCCAGGCGCCCCCCGGCGCGGCCCCGGGGGGGGGGGGGCGCCGCCAGGGCGCCTGGAGCCCTGGTGGCCCCCCGGCTATTCTTCGGACGCACGGTAGGTTCTGGAACGCTGATTTTTTATATAATTTTTCTGGATTTTTCCTGGCAGTTCTCGTAATGTGAAAACATGAAATACAAAAACAGCCGAAAACATAAACCGACACTGGGCTGCACTGAGTTAATAGGTTAGTCCAAATATGATCAAAAGTGTATGGAAGTGTATGAATATCATAGCAATATCACCCAAAAGAGGCATGGAGCAAGCAGAAATTATAGATACGTTTTGGACGTATCAGAAACCCCCAGTCTCCGAATAAAGTGAGGGATGAATACCACCATCTCACCCGGCTCAAGGATGGCGATCACCTGATTCTTGTCCGGGATCTGATGCGCTATGTCGTCGGTGAGATAGCCCGTGCTCCGGAGACTCTTCACATTTTTCTCCGTGACAGTGGAAGCTTCCCACTTGCCCCTGGAACCGGTTCTAGCCATTGCTGGAGAAGGAGGTGGTGGTGGAAGAGGAGAGATTTGTGAGCGCTGGGGATGTGGGAGCTGGGGCTAAATGAGATTGGGAAGCGAGGGCTTGAGGAGAGTGTGAGGTGAAAGGGGAAAGATCTGTGTCCTTTTATAGACGGTAAATACCAAACGTCCCCCCACTCCAGCCGTAAAACTCACCGGTTCCCAACGTAATCGTGCGTAAGGCATGGTTGGGTTACCAATGTCATATTGATGAGGATCCCATAATAAGCAGGCATGATCTCTGCTTCGACAAGACGTGCCTATAGGGGCAATGCCTCGAAATGTGAAACTAGAGCCAAGAAAACGGTTCTAAATATTAAAGGGTCAAACATGACGTTTCGCTGAAAAGTTGTCAGTAAAGACATAGTGTCCGTTTTGACACATTGCCTTCGCGGCTAAGGGTTGTACTAATCATGCAGAGCCGGACATAGTTCCTTTGTGCAGGAAATAGTGCTTCAATATGTTTGAGAGGAGGAAACAGCCTTGCAATGCCGAAGTCAGTGCTCATGCCGAACTCATCGTCATCGAAGAATGGTTTAGGGGCTACTGAGGGAGTCCTGCATTAGGGGGTACTCGGGTGGCCGGATTACTCGTTATGGGCCGGACAGATGGGCCGTGAAGATCATCGCTGAAGATTATCCCCCGTATCTGGATAGGACTCCTATATGTGTAGAATGGCAAGTTTAAAGTCTGGGTGTAATGTTTCCTTCCTCTACAAGATGATCATGTACAACCCTAGGTCCCTCCGATGCATATATAAACCGAAGGGTTTAGTCCATAGGGATAGAATCACAACATCATAGGCTAGACTTCTAGGGTTTAGCCATTACGATCTCGAGGTAGATCAACTCTTGTAACCCTATATTCATCAAGATCAATCAAGCAGGAAGTAGGGTATTACCTCGATGGAGAGGGCCCGAACCTAGGTAAACATCGTGTCCTGAGTCCCTTGTTACCATCAATCCTCAGGAACACAGTTTGGGACCCCCTACCCGAGATCCGCCGGTTTTGACACCGACAACAGGTGCTCCATAGCCTTCTTCGAGATGCCAACATCGAAGAGGTCTAGCTGGTTGAGTTGAGGGAGGAGAAGGGCGGGCGCGTCATTAATCCGGGGAAAATAGCAGAGCTGAAGCTGGTGTGGTGCAGCGTTGGCGTGAGGCGGAGCACGTACGGTGCCAGAGAGCGACATCGTCCAGCTTCAAACCTGAGCTCCTCGAGTTGATCTAGGGCGGGAGATAAGAACCACTCATCGAACTTGGCTTGGACCTTCCAGTTGGCACTAAACATGCGGATGTCAAGGCGTCTGGCTGACCCAGGGTGCGATGCAAGGATCTTGGAGACTGCGGCCATGCATTTGCAATCCCTGTCATAGAGGCAGCTGTCGACGGCGAGGTTGAGGGGGACGCGGCGCCAGAGGGGCGCCACCACCGGGAGAGTAGGGTGGTCAGCACGGCAGATTTGGTGGGTAGAAGGGCGATGATGACGAGAAGCATCTCATCGAGGAGGCTGTTGATGAAGTCCAGGCTCGCCGGATGCGGTTTTGGCTCGAGCCACCTTCGCTTGTTGGCTGCCTTGTCGTTCATCTTAGTCGGCGGCGAAGCTGGTTTACACTTGTGCTAGGTGTGCACGAGTTCGTCCTTGTGTGCATGTCGTCGTGCAGTGGTGTAGTGTGCGCGAGTGCATCCTTCACGTGGAAGAAGTGTGCCCTCAATTTACTACCGGAATTGCTTCATGCACGACAGTCAACACACGATGCCTGCACGATTCTCCTTCCCCAAGAGTGCTCCTGTATGCACGCTAGTTGTTGGTGCTGCCACGTCTGAATCGTGCATGCATCGGCCGTGCATGCGTCGTGTGTATAGGAGCGCTAATTTACTAGCGTGCGGGGTGCTACCGCGAGTGGTTTCAACTTTATTTACTTCATCTTGTGTCAGATGGGCCTCTAGTTTACTTATTTTCACCCACTGCCACATGGGCCAGCACACGAAAATAGAGAACACGAGCTGACAAAGGCAGCATGTGGACTGGTTGACCGATCAACTAAACAATATACAGAGCTATACGCTGACACAATGACCGTATAATCCCTCGGTAAAGAGAGATCGAGTGAGAGGGGAGGCCCATGAGAGATAGTAGAGAGAGATAAAGAGCTACTCCCTTCGTTCGATAATGTAGTGCCTATATTTTTTTAAAGTCAAACTTTTGAAACTTTGACCAAGTTTATAACGAAATTACTTATATCTACAATACCAAAGATAAATGATAGTATGAAGTAAGTACATGTTGTGATGAATCTAATGATCGTTCCAGATGTAAATGTTTTTCTCCACATATACCCGGTCAAACTTTTCTGAGGTTTGACTTTTCAAAACATCCATACGTTTATGGGCGTGAGAGAGTACCTAACTAGAGAGAGAGAGAGAGAGAGAAATAGAAAGAGTGAGTGAAAAAGTGTGTGCGCGTGTGTGAAATAGACATGGACAACACATAATAAAGTAGTGAAAAAGCGTGTGTGTCTCATGCAAACATACCACACATGCATCTTCGACAGTGGAAGCGAGGTGAGGGGATAGTGTGTGGTTGTTTGCAACGGAGAGAGAAAGACCCCTAGTACGTGGCCAAGAGAGGTCTGACAAACAAGGAAAAGAGGTCGAGAGAGACGTACGGAGAAAATGCAAGTATGGGGAGGAGAGTGTGTGTTTGTGACAAAGAGATCCCCTAGAGATCATGATGGGACTACATGGGTGCGAGATCGAGTGACAAAGTGTGTGCACGATAGAAGATACCCAGAAAGATATCGAGATAGACGTATGGATGAAGGAGACAATACGTGTGTTTCTGATGGATAGTGAGAGATAGTCATATATACTTAGGGGGAGTGCGTGTGCCTATGATGGAGTGAGAGATTATGGTACTTAATTAGGGGGGTGCGTGTTACATAGAGAGAACAAGGGCGAAGAGTATTAGATGGGTCTATGTAGCACAAGCGAGATATGTGTATGTGTGAACCAGTGAGATATAAAGTTTGAGAGAGATAGAGGAGCCCCGATACGTCTGAGTGGTGCGTCAGATAGCTGAGAGGGGGAAAGAAATACTCCATCCTTTGATAATGCAGTGCATATAATTTTTTTAGAAGTCAAACTTTGGAAACTTTGACCAGGTTTATGCAAATATTATTTATATCTACAATACCAAAGATACATCATACAAAACTTCTCCTCATGATGAATCTAATGATATATGTTTGCCATTCTAGATTTAAATGTTTTTCTCCACATACCTGGTCAAACTTTGTGAAGTTTTACTTTTCAATAAATCTATATGATATGGACCGAAGAGTACCTAAGTCGAGAGAGATCAAGTGTGTGTGTGAGGAGAAAGAGTGAATGTGCAAAAAGAGAGAGTGTGTGTGTGAAAGAGAAAGGGACAACAAATGATAAAATAGAGAGAGAGTGTGTGTGTACGTACTTATGCAAACATATCACACATGCATCTCCGAGATAGATAAGCGAGGCGAGGAGATACATGGAGATAGCTAGTGCGTGATTGTTTGCAACGAAGAGAGACACCCCTATAGCACATGTCCAATAGAGGTCTGGCCAACAAGGGACGCATGGGGAGGGAGCGAGGGTGTGTTTGTGATAGAGAGACCCCCTTCGAGATCGTGAGGGTGCTATATGGGTGGGAGATTGATGTCTACACACGCTTCTACTCTTGTAGACTATGTTGGGCCTCCAAGCGCAGAGGTTTGTAGGATAGCAGCAATTTCCCTCAAGTGGATGACCTAAGGTTTATCGAACTCAGGGAAGTAGAGGTTGAAGATGGTCTCTCTCAAGCAACCCTGCAACTAAGATACAAGAAGTCTCTTGTGTCCCCAACACACCTAATACACTTGTTAGATGTATAGGTGCACTAGTTCGGCGAAGAGATGTTAAATGGCAAGTGATATGGATGGCAAAACAAAGTAATATAAATCTGTAATAAAAAGTGCAGCAAGCAAACAAGTGGTAAACGTGAGCACAAATGGTATTGCAATGGTGGAAACAAGGCCTAGGGCTCATACTTTCACTAGAGGCAACTCCCAACAACATTAACATGATCGAATCACATGATATTTCCCATAAAACATGCAATGGAGACGCACCCGGAGGTCATTCCTTCGTGGTCAAGAGAGGACGAGAATTATGTAGGGCTACAAAAACACACCTCAAAGTTCGTAGTTCTCAATCTAAGGATTTCCCAATGTCACCGATGGCCATCCAAAGAGAGTCCCACAATCACCACAACATATCTAAAGGATAGTCAAAGACAAGCACCAAGAGACTCTCAATCTTCAATCAACACACAAGAGAGGAAATCACTCATGAAAATATTTTTCTAATCCATGTCCAATAGACCGCTGTCACCTTGGTCTCGGGGATTATACTAGATAAAGACAAGTGAGTACATCAATCCAATACATAGAGGAAGGGGAAATATCATGGGATCACCCTAGATTAACATAGCCTATGATCACAACGAAGATCACATCATGGGAGAGAGAGATAACCACATAGCTACACGTACGAGCCCTCAGCCCCGGAGAAGACTACTCACACATGGACATGGTGAGGAGGAGGTTGATGATGGTGTTGATGGAGAGGTGCAGCACCGCGAGGAGGCGGCGGCCGGCGGCGGCCACGGAGGCGGCGGCGGCGAGGAGGAGACGGCGGCGGCCCTAGGGGGCGGTGGCGGCCCTTGGGGGCGGCGGCGGCCCTCGGGGCGGCGGCTCCTTGGCCCCCCTTCTTCCTTGTGGATGGTGCTGCAATGATGCTGGTCCTCCCCTCCAAGACGGCGGCTCGGGAGGAGGAAAATTCGTGGTCCTTGGTGACCTAGGTTTCCTCTCTTTATATAGACTCTCGGATTCCCGTCATCAGATTTTGTGCCTCAGTAAAACGGGCTTTACTCGGACGTCCAGACTCCGATTTGGACGAATTTTATATCCAGAAGCATTGCCTCAAAATTCTGCACAACTTTCGCAACTAGACTTTTTCCGTTTGATATCGTCTTCGGGCCGGAACGTGACCATCTTTAAAAAACGTTCTCTGACAGATTTCAGGAAAGTCAGAATCCTACTCCAATACGACTCCTTTTGCGTTTTTGTCAATTTCCAAGTAATTCCTACACAATAAAGTGTAAAACAAGAACATTGTGAACTTTTGCAACCATTAGTAGGTTAGTCTAAATATGATCAAAAGTGTATGGAAGTGCATAAATATCATAGCAATATCACACAAAAAGGGCATGGAGCAAGCAGAAATTATAGATACGTTTTGGACGTATCAACATCCCCAAGCTTAATTCCTGCTCGTCCTCGAGTAGGTAAATGATAACAAGCATAATTTCTGTGGTGACATGCTATTAACCATATAAGGACTTTTCACAGTCACATGACAAGTGCTTACTGAGACAATGAATCTGTAGTAATTAAGTTTCCTCATGAGAGAATCACAAAGAACTGAAAATTTTACAATATGATACTGAAACACTCAAATAGGTTTGTAATGAGCATGGTGTGCAAATATGATAAAGTGGTACCTCGCTTGCCCCCTTTAGTGAAGCAAAACATAAATGCAGGGGCACCTCCAAGGTTTTAGTGGTGACTAGATACAATGATTTCAGAATAAACGATATCATAATCATGCAAAAGACAATGGTACTTTGGGACAATGCACATTACACTCAGAATAACAATCATGCTCTCAATAGTTGGTGCTTAAAGAAGGTGGAGACTCTCGAACCGTGGCTTTTGTTGGCAAGGTTGAAAACCCGTGGTCGGAAACAAAAACTAAACATGTACCAGAGCTCTTGGTTTTAAAAACAGAGGTAATAAATTTTTTTAGATTATGCATATTTCGTCAACGAATGCTAGCAGATAACTCAATTACTTCTCGAGATGGACAAGTTTCGAGGAACGGCTCCCGAATGAGAACGATCACATCCTCTTAATCTCCTTTGTTTATATCACTGCCAAAGTTTTCTGATTTCTCATGAACAAAGCATGAAGGAGGGTTTGTTTGTTGTATAATTTTTTAATGAGCCGGGCGCACTCTATGCCAGTTCCTTCTCGTATTATGGGTTTGCACATTAGACATGCAATCCCGGGGTGAAGCTTGTCCAACTTTAAAAGATCATGAATTAACTACTACTTCCTCATGAGCTAAAACAGAGGCACAAAAGAGAAATGCTTTTTTTTAATAATTTTGAGATGGTACATGAAAGTCTTCGTTAGGAATGGCAGGTAAATACCATGTATAGGAAGGTATGGTGGACTCATATGGCATAACTGGTTTAAAGGATTTTGGATGCACAAGCAGTCAGTCCGCTTAGTACAGGCGAAGGTTAGCAAAAGACTGGGAGCGACCAACTAAAAGAGCAATGACGGTCATAATCATGCAGAGCGACAAAGCAACATTGAATCAGGCATGAAAGTTATATCGCTACTCAGAAACTAAAGATCATCAAGGCTTGATAGACTTTCTTTACAGTCTTAAATATGCATGAGCATACGCCAAGTCAATCAAAATAAATTCTTGAAGGAAGATATCACTAAACCATACCACATCATAAGCAAACAAATCATGTTGGTACTTCAATAACACATTGAGAACCCCCCCCCTCCCCCAGCTATTTGAGACTAACCATAAGAAAACATGAACTACTAAGCACCATTATGCACATAGCATTTTTATCATAGACATATCAACCAGTGCAATAGAAGCCAACTCTCTTAACAAGATAAGCATGATAAATAAAGAGAGTTCCAGCGACCAACTAAACAAAAGCTCTTTAAAAAGATAAGCATGAAAACTAAGAGCTTAATATGATAGTAGCTATTGAAAGACAAAGAACACACACAGCAAGGATATACATGAAAATTCTATGTTATGTTCTAGGTTGAAGTGGAGTGTGTTTCTCTCCCACACAAAGAAAGCTGAGTTCCAACTCGTTATGAAAAGCAAGCAAAGCTAAAGAAAACTAAAAGCAAGACGCTCCAAGCATAGCACATAACACATGAAGTGATAAAAATATAGTGGAACGAAAGACGAACTGATAATTGTTGATGGAGAAGGGGATGCACGGGGGCATCCCCAAGCTTAGACGCTTGAGTCTTCTTGAATATTTCTTGGGGGTGCACGGGGGCATCCCCAAGCTTGAGCGTTTGACACTCCTGAATCTTTTTATCATCTTCCATCGCACACTTGAAAACTCCCTTCATACATAACTCATCATAATCTGATTAGCGAGGTTAGTACCCTTAATAAAATAATTTTTCCTTGCTGGAAATAAGGATATTCTTGAAGGTCTACTGTTTCTCAAGATTGCCAAAAGGTTTTTGCAAAGAAAAAGCAAGCTCAAGGTTTGCAAAACGAAGAAAAGGCAAAACAGGACAGAATCTGTGAAAAACAGACCAGCATGTAGTAAATAATTTTTTCGGGGCACTTCTGCAACTCAAATCAAAAAACTCAGAACAGATGCCTGAAAGCCAATTGTATAGAGCACGCTGTCGAAAAAATTCAGACCAAAAAGATGATCTGATGATTTTATACGAATTTTTCTGTCCAAGGACAGAATCTATTTCCTGGACAGCACGTCACAACTTTTGAACTTTCTTGCAATCAGAGGCTACACTTGGCACAAAGCTGAAAAGTAAAGATACAATGATGATGCTACTGTAGTAACAACATCAAGGCACAACAAAAGCAAAATAAAATTTTATTCATTGTGGGCTGCCTCCCAAAAGCGCTTTCTTTTATGCCTTTAAGCTAGGCATAAGACTTTAATGATGCTCTCGTAGGAATAAGAGTTGAAGAACAAAAAAGAGCATCAAGAAGCAAATACCAAACACATTTAAGCCTAACATGCTTCCTATGCATAGGAATATTGCAATAGAATAATTCATTGAAGCACAAAGCAATAAGCATAGGAAGACAAAACAAGTGCAGCTTCAAAACCTTCAACATAAAGAGAGGGAACTTGATATTATTGAAATATCTATAAGCATATGTTCCCTTCTCATAATAATTTTCAGTGGGATCACGAATAAACTCAACAATATAAGCATCACATAAAGCATTGTTACCATGATCCACATGCAAAAAGGTACTCTTACTCTCCACATAAGCATCTTTGGGGAGCCCATGGTTAGGACTTTTTAGCATTAACGTTTTCAGTCTCCCCCAAGCTTGAGCTACGCTCTCTCCATCACGAGACCTAAAGTTATAGATATAGTTCCTGTCTCGATGAATTTCATAAAGAGCATAAAACTTAGTATAAAAGAGAGACATAAGCTCTTGCCAATCAAGCAAGTGCGCGTTATCGAGAAGCTTATACCAATCTGAAGCTTTATCTATAAGTGATACGGCGAACAATTTCCTCATGACAAACTCCCTTGATACACCTGCAAGCTTAAATAATGAACATAATTGTGACAGATATAGCAAGTGTTCACTGGGATGTCTGTCTCTTGCATAACGATTAGCCAAAACATAATCGATAATACCAGCTGGTATTTTATAGGGCACAATTTCAGTAGGGGGAGGAGCAACCACCACAGGTGTGTGGCGTCTCCCCGCAAGCAACGATCCAATAGCAAGGTTGTCCATAAGGATAACTAGTGAAATAAAAACAAGAAACAAAAATATTTAATTGCAAGATCTAAAGATATACCTTCAAGCACTCACTTCCCCGACAACGGCGCCAGAAATAGCTTGATGTCTACACACGCTTCTACTCTTGTAGACTATGTTGGGCCTCCAAGCGCAGAGGTTTGTAGGACAACAACAATTTCCCTCAAGTGGATGACCTAAGGTTTATCGAACTCAGTGAAGTAGATGTTGAAGATGGTTTCTCTCAAGCAACCCTGCAACTAAGATACAAGAAGTCTCTTGTGTCCCCAACACACCTAATACACTTGTTAGATGTATAGGTGCACTAGTTCGGCGAAGAGATGTTAAATGGCAAGTGATATGGATGGCAAAACAAAGTAATATAAATCTGTAATAAAAAGTGCAACAAGCAAACAAGTGGTAAACGTGAGCACAAATGGTATTGCAATGGTGGAAACAAGGCCTAGGGATCATACTTTCACTAGAGGCAACTCCCAACAACATTAACATAATCAAATCACATGATATTTCCCATAAAACATTCAATGGAGACGCACCCGGAGGTCATTCCTTCGTGGTCAAGAGAGGACGAGAATTATGTAGGGCTACAAAAGCACACCTCAAAGTTCGTAGTTCTCAATCTAAGGATTTTCCAATGTCACCACGGCCATCCAAAGAGAGTCCCACAATCACGACAACATATCTAAAGGATAGTCAAAGACAAGCACCAAGAGACTCTCAATCTTCAATCAACACACAAGAGAGGAAATCACTCATGAAAATATTTTTCTAATCCATGTCCAATAGACCGCTGTCACCTTGGTCTCGGGGATTATACTAGATAAAGACAAGTGAGTACATCAATCCAATACATAGAGGAAGGGGAAATATCATGGGATCACCCTAGATTAACATAGCCTATGATCACAACGAAGATCACATCATGGGAGAGAGAGATAACCACATAGCTACACGTACGAGCCCTCGGCCCCGGAGAAGACTACTCACACATGGATATGGTGAGGAGGAGGTTGATGATGGTGTTGATGGAGAGGTGCAGCCCCGCGAGGAGGCGGCGGCCGGCGGCGGCCACGGAGGCGGCGGCGGCGAGGAGGAGACGGCGGCGGCCCTTGGGGGCGGCGGCGGCCCTCGGGGCGGCGGCTCCTTGGCCCCCTTCTTCCTTGTGGATGGTGCTGCAATGATGCTGGTCCTCCCCTTCAAGACGGCGGCTCGGGAGGAGGAAAATTCGTGGTCCTTAGTGACCTAGGTTTCCTCTCTTTATATAGACTCTCGGATTCCCGTCATCAGATTTTGTGCCTCAGTAAAACGGGCTTTACTCGGTCGTCCGGATTCCGATTTGGACGAATTTTATATCCAGAAGCATCGCCTCGAAATTCCCCACAACTTTCGCAACTAGACTTTTTCCGTTTGACTTCGTCTTCGGACCGGAATGTGACCATCTTTAAAAAACGTTCTCAGACAGATTTCAGGAAAGTCAGAATCCTACTCCAATACGACTCCTTTTGCGTTTTTGTCAATTTCCAAGTAATTCATACACCATAAAGTGTAAAACAAGAACATTGTGCACTTTTGCAACCATTAGTAGGTTAGTCCAAATATGATCAAAAGTGTATGGAAGTGCATAAATATCATAGCAATATCACACAAAAAGGGCATGGAGCAAACAGAAATTATAGATACGTTTTGGACGTATCAGAGATCGAGGGGCGAGGTGTGTGTGCGATAGAAAGATGCCCCGAGAGAAACCGAGATAGACCAAGTGAGGGAAAGATACAATGCATATGTCTGTGATGGTGATTGAGAAATAGTCATATACATAGGGGGACTGCGTCTGCCTACAATTGAGTGAGAGACAGTCATACTTAGCTAGGAATGAGATTGTGTGTGTGTGTGTGTGTGTGTGTGTGTGTGTGTGTGTGTGCTTGTGTGCGATATGGAGAGAGAATGAGGGAGAGAGTGTGTGTTTTAGATGGGTCTATCGAGTGCGAGTGAGATATGCATGTGTATGTGTGACCCCGGGAGATGGAGAGTTCGAGAGAGAGGGTGGAGAGCTCCGAGACAACAGAGTGGTGCGTGATAAAGTTACGACAATGAGCTAGGGAATTTGTGTGCGTACGATGAGTGCACCCTAGATATTTATCTTAGACTAGAGAATCATACATTTTGTGCTAGAGAGACGTATACATGGAGTGTGCATGCGAACTAGAAAGACCAACACACACACACACACACACACACACACAGAGAGAGAGAGGGAGAGAGGGAGAGAGAGAGGGGGAGAGAGAGGGACAGGCAAGGTTTGTGTTTGGATGCGTGCGATAGAAACGAAGATTGTCAGCGAGAGAGAACAGGAGTCCGGGAGAGGGGGCGCGTTTATGCATCAAAGACTGATATAAACCATGTTTCGATATAAATTTGCATTCAAATATTTGAATTGGAGAACATGTTGTCTGCAATCCACACATGAACGGAGATATGTGTATCAAACAAGCTCATTAATTTTGACTTTCAACATGTTCATGGAGTACTATAATACAACATGCTACTCAATTGAGGTGTTCAATTTTGGATTTAGTTCACTATTTTGACCTAGTGAACGAGCTATTTTATTGAATCGAGATATTTCATTTTGGGCTTGATTCTCGTTTTTGAGTTGGCCAACTATTTATCATATAGTAAATTGTTAGCAACGAGCATGTAAAAACACATTAGTCCCGAGCATCATATCGCCATCTAAAAAAGAAGTGGCAAGCTAATATTTAAAAATTTAATCAGAAATGGCTTGGTAAGGTAGACGTGGATGCTCGTTCTCCCAAGATTTGAACGAACCTCTAAACACCCTCTGGTCGGTGCAATTCGCCCGAGCAAATAAATGGGAGACCCGAAATTACCGACCTATGTGGGACACGCATCAATTGGCCCGTTGTACGTCGTGGGTAGGTTTGTAACTTCATCCAAGTGTGCCTTCTCCTGGGGCCAAAATGACAGATGCCGAATAAATCATAAACCATGGGCAGCAAAACACCCTCTCCTCGGCCGAAATGGCAGGCGCCAAATAATTCATAAACCATGGGCAGCAAAACATCCTCTCCTCGGCAGAAATTGCTCGCGCCCACTATTTCAAACACACGTCCTCCTCGCACAAAATCGTTCGCGCCCACTATTTGGGAGAAACAAAGTTACTCTACTATCCCCGACCCTCAAGACACAGACCCAATCCCAGAAGCCTACAGGTAGGGGTAGAACTGTAACCCCCCCCCTACACACACACATTTTAGACAAATGCGTTTGTAAGACATGGTTCCCCCTAAATTCCCCATTCATACATCGTGGGCGCCAAATCACCTTCTCCCCGGAAGCTCCCTTCTTCCCAGCCGTGAAACCTCAGCCCCTCCTCCATGGCACCCCCACCGCACCAAATTCACCGATGTCGTCCTCCCCAAGGCAGGAGCCACTGTCCGTTTGTCGTCATGCACTGGACCCTGTGCCTCTTGCACCGTGCTGCCGGAGCTGCCTGGACGACGACCGCGTGAATCGTACCGGAGCCGATTCACCCGCGCTGTTGTGCACGGAGCCAGAGCAGCTCCAACATCGGATGCGTCCAGGGCCCCAGTGCTGCTTCCCCGTAGCCGTCGACCGTCGTGACATATCTGCTTTCCTGCTGCCGGGAGCCACCGCAACCGCGTCGGCCTCACCGACTCGGCAGCTGGAGCTGCCTTCTTCACCAGGCTGAAAGATAGGTTGTACACTCATCTTAAAACACTTTATTTAGGCATCAGTCATCTGTATTTTTATTCTAGGCCAGTCGATTCCCAATGGGAAGCAGCACCCCTCTAGGCGGCAGAGCTCCTAGGCTGTCGGTTGGCTGGTGTCTATCGTAAGGGTGCGGGGTGCAATTTTTCCGCGGAAGCGGCGCTTAGGTGGCTATCTTAGAGTTGCGTGGGTTGAAGGCACTGCCGCCGCCAGATTTGGTTGACGGTGAGTCTTTGTGGATTGGCCGGGGATGGTGCAACCACGACAATGCGGTGGGGCCGGGAGTGGGGTTTTGGTCGGAGCTCTCGTGGGCAAGGACGGCGGAGGCAGGCTGCTCTGCCAGTGGTTGCTGGCTCTTCGAGGAAGATTTTGAACACTGTCACCCGGGAGGCACAAGACGACCATCAAGCCATCCGGCGCAGATCGGACAGTATCAAAATAAAATAAAATCGTGTGACCCCAATTTAGTTTTCACCCAACAGACATGTGACGACTCTCGTACCTTACTGTTGATCTCTTAGGGTATTTCTTCAGATCAGAGATATGTTTCGTTCTTAACATTATTCCTTTTCTGCATCTTCAGCCACACTGTCTTCCTTCTCACCGCAGCTACTCCAACAAGGGAAGCATACACCATAAGGGAGCTATAGTCCCCACTCAACAGTTCCCTACATCGAATGTGTGTGCCTGACATGGACAGCCACAACAACTGCAGGGCCATCGATAAGTCAGCACATGATGCTCACTCCTATGGAAGGCGTCCAGATAGGTTGTACCCTTATCTTTCTTGTGTGCAACATTTATGGCTTTGTTATTCATCTAAGCATGGAAAATAGATTATTACATTTCACTATATATTCATGCTGATCTCTTAAGAGTCTTATTCAGGTGTTAACGTTGTTTTATAGTTCAGATAAGATACTTGTTCTTTAGGTAACATTGTTCCATAGTTATCATCCATCAACCAATGCTATCCCACAGGCTGGTGATTATACCACTTCTAGTATTACCTATGTTCTTTAATACTTTCGTGTGCCATCTAGCTAATCAAGAGTACAAACGATACATATTCTGTAGCTTTCATCTATGTTCTCCCTTTAGTTTTTGAGACCTGTTGCTGCTAGTTAAGCCCAGTCCTACTATTTATGTCGTCTCCTACAGGCACTCATTGCATAAATGTAACTACTAGTTGTCTTCCATGCATGTCAGATATAATTGCACACACTGATATATCCACAAGAACCTCACAGAGCAATGTAACAACCAACAAACGTGACGTCAATGATACCCAATATGATGGAACATGTAAAGGCAGTTCTTCAAAATACTTGGAGAAATATGATGAATCCTATTCACCCCACAAGGTCCTTGCTCTAACTTGGCCCGTGATATGGGTACATCATGCATACAATGTCATGGAGTGCATCTACTCTGTTGCAATGCCATGTGCTTAGTCTGCTGATCATGCATGCAAATATGTCATGCCTTCCTATTTTTCAGTACCTATTCCATTCATGATTACATGTTTTCAAATTCAAGTACTGTCATTCTACTCTGTCGCAACGCCATGTTCTTAGTTTGGACATCATGCTTTTGAATATCTTATGCATTGTTATTCATCTGTATGTACTCCATCTGTCTACCATACCATGTTTTTTTACATTGAAGTGATGTTCTAGTGGTCTGTTGCAATGCCATCTTAGTTTCCCAATCATACACGCATATGTTGCCTTAGTGTTTTTCTATATGTATTCCACTATCATACAAATTTACATTCAACTAGTGTTTTTTACTTTGTTGTCCTGTTGTATCCCTAGCTCTTACATCATACTCACTCTGTCCGGATTACATGTCGCAGAAAAGGATAAAAATAGATGTATCTAGAACTAAAATATACCTAGACACATCCATTTTTTCTGGATGGAGGTAATACATGTCAATATGTCATGCCTTTCTATTCTTCAGTACATGTTCCATCTCTCTGTCATAGCATGTTTTATAACTGAAGCACCATTCTTTTATATAAGGCATGCAAGGGGAAGACCGCTATGTTAGAATCTAAAAGGTTACAAACAAGGTCTTTGCAAAAGATCCAAATGTCAGGAGATAGTAAACCAACTCCAGTGTTCATAGATACTGCTCTAGCACAGAGAAACCCAACTCCTACTAATAATAAGCAGATTCAAGTGGCCAAAGAACTAGTCCGCTTTAGTCCAGCAAAAATATGTCAACTCAATTATAAAAAGCGTGTGCGTATCCTCACATCATGAATTTTTGTAGCATTCAGATCATATTTTATACATGTTTCTTACCTATCTCTCTTTTAGAAAATAATCTTAAAGGATAGAAGACTTTCTAAACTAGGATCGTGTTCAAGGAAAGTATCTTGCGGGAATTCTCTGTGCTCCAATGGTGATGTAAGCACCTGTTGTATATCACTAGCTATATTTTTACATCAGCATGTATTTTGTTAATCGGCGTGAATCCAACCTTTATCTGATCTAAATTTACTTGTAGCAAAATGTATAATTAAAGGCGACGATGTTGATTTTTGTAAGGAAAACTGCCTGGTAGTTTTGCATATTGAGCTGCATGAGTGTACTATCTCATATCATGCACATTACTAAATTGTAGTGATGTTCTGGTTACTCAATCATCCATTGTGTCAATGTTGCTTTCCTATTACCTTACCTGGCTGATGATAGCTATGTCATATTGTGTTAATTTGGTGTAGGCTGGTGTGGTCTGGTTACCCAAACGTTCGTTGTGTCAATGTTGCTTTCCTATTATCTGGCCTAGCCAATGATAGCAATGCTAGTGTGTTAATTTGGTGCAGGTTGTTGAAGATAAGAAGACAAACTCTAAAAACAACAAGGCAACCCCATTGTTTCTTTCCAATAAATCTAGGCCAGGTAATATGGAAATAACTCTTGATTAATCTGTTCGTTTCCCCTCCTAATTTATGTTATGATGCAGTGACCGAGACACTCTCCACTATCAATAATACAAGCCTGCCAAAATCGCCATCTGAATCTGTTCAGTTTCCCCTGTCTCGAATCCAACGGATAAAATGTATGATTGTGAACCAATTACTGGCTGAAGCAATGATGGAAATCGTGGATGAATCAGAGGTGCATGTTCTTACGCAACAATAACTGATCAATGTTTTCAGAGACAGTGTAGCAAAGAAGGAAGAACTTGCTCACATACGAATGTGCTTCATCCGTGCTGAGGATGCAGATTGTGAGGTTGTCGATCATTAAGTTCTATTCTCTTATTTGCACGGGCATCAATCTTTGATTGCCCAGTGGATGTAATTTCCTGTAATATATGATGGATGTGCTACGTTTTTCCTTGTATGTCGTATGTTTGCTTAGCGCGCCTTGCATTCCAGTGAACTGATCGCTAGGAAGCCAAAAAAGCAGTGATATTATTAGTTAGCAGGAACAGACGTGGGCCCTATATGAAGGATATCAGCCCACTGCCCTTAGTAGGCTTCCCTAATGGCCTCGCAAGGGCCAAAATTCTCATAGATCTTTGATTGATCAATTTTGGTCCTGTCCATAATTGCTCATCGTAATGAGCTCAAATTATAGGTGGGCCGGAATCGACGTTATCTAATTAGGCCTACACACATGTTCGAACTATATTCTGCCCATTAAGTTGATGGGCCAAAACAAGGCCGAAAGCTCTATTGAGCCGCTATAATTGAAACGGGCAAACATTTAATGCTTGGGCATGTTACTTCCCAGGTCGTTAACAGACTGACATCTAAGCGGGCAATAAGTGGGCCCATTCTATTTCACAGACCGTTAACATGCCGATACTAAGGTCGGGCTATATATGGCCCACCAATATCGTGGGCCTTTAGCAGGCCGAAAGAGACAACAGGCTGGCATTGGACCATTAAGAGCATGGGCCGCTAAGAGGCCGAAAGTCAGGTCAGACTGTATATGGCCCAATTGTGTTGTGGGCCTTTAGCAGGCCGAAAGGGAAACTAGGCTGGTATTTGACCATGAAGAGCATGGGCCGTTAAGAGGCCAAAAAGTCAGGTCCGACTGCAAATGCCCCAACTCATTTATGGGTCGTTAACAGGCCGAAAGACAGACCGGGCTGAAAATTGGCCCAACACTTAAATGGGTCGCTAAAAGGCCAAAAGACGTACATCCTGAAAAGTGGCCCATCCCTTGAATGGGCTGTTAACAGGCCGAAACTACGTCGGGCCAATACTGAGCACAGATATATAGTGGGCTGTTAACAGGCTCGAACTAACGATGGGCTGCAATTGCTTCAAATAGTTAACGAGCCATTGACGGGACGAATTGGCACATACGTATGGGTCGTGGGCCTAAATGGACCAGACACAAGTAAGCCCTATATGGACCGGCCTGCTAATTTTGACTGGGCTGACCTCTTTCACCTAAATGGGCCACTGTTGGGCCTTGCCATGTGTCAACATATCATATGCGCCTCCCGTACGCCGAGTCGATACATGGATCCTCTAGCAAATGCGAATTTGACATGTGGAAAATCCCCATTGGTCGTGGCTGTTAACGGGTTATCAGATCCAAACCGGAACCCGATAGCTCAACGGCGACCCATTACGGTGGATGCCACATGTCGGACCCTTGACGAAAAGACTTCCATGACGCGCCGTTTATCGTCATGGAAGTGGACAGTTCAGTGATGATAATTTTGGTATTGTCATGGAACACTTCTACGACAACACATGTATAATGTAGTAAAGCATTACATGTGGCTTCTATGATACTTGATAGCTTAACAAATTTTTGTGTGGCCGAGGAATTTTAGGAAGAACACAAAGTCCAGTAGACCTTGAGCCACTGGTTGGGTAGCAGCACTCGACCAGGGGATCAATGTACTCTTTAATGCTTAACAACATGTGATCGAAAAAGCACGAAGCCCAGTACCCCCCGAGCCTTAGTTTGGGTACGGGCGGTTGAATTAAGGATCGATTTAGTTAAATATCAATTTTGTTTCCTTGATGTAGACATCTCCGCAAGAGAACGAGAAACTCTTATGGAGCTTGAGCTAGCCAAGGCTAACCTTGCCGAGAGCCAAAAATAACTGGCAAACATCAAGAAATTCACACGAGAGGCGCACAGTTAGTTTTACTCTTGACCACTATTTACTAGGGGTATGGTTAGGTGATTAATATCTTTACTACTCCCTTTGTTCCTTTATATAAGGTGTATTAGTTTTTCCAAAGTCAAATATCGCCATGTTTGACCGATTTTTTATAAGAATATATAAATATCCACAACACAAAATTTAAATCATTTGATTCATCATGAAAAATAGTTTCATATTTCATCTATTTGGCATTGCAGATGTTGTTATTTATTCTATAATCTTGGTCAAACATTCAAATGGTTGGTTTGCACGGAAAACAATACATCTTATATTCTACAATGGAGGGAGTATTTATTAGCAGTGGAGACCATTGGTTAACTTGAAAAGGTTCTGGAGTAGGCTCGAGAAGCCGCCTGCTATGACGAAGCACAAGCGATTGTGGGTCGTCGGACCCATTTGATACGTCCAAAACGTATCTATAATTTCTGCTTGCTCCATGCCACTTTTGGGTGATATTGCTATGATATTCATACACTTCCATACACTTTTGATCATATTTGGACTAACCTACTAATCCAGTGCACCCTGGTGCCAGTTTCTGTTTTCGGCTGTTTTTGTATTTCAGGTTTTCACGTTACGAGAACTGCCAGGAAAAATCCAGAAAAATCATATAAAAAATCAGCGTTCCAGAACCTACCTTGCGCCCGAAGGGCAGCCGGTGGGGGGGGGGGGGCACCAGGGCTCCAGGCGCCCTGGCGGCGCGCCCCCCCCTAGGCCGCGCCGGGGGGCGCCTGGGCCCCCCGAAGCCCGTCTGGTGCCCCCCTTCGGCATATATTTAGAGCGTCCTTCGAAACCCTCGAGACGGGAACTCTTTTTCGCGATCTCATCTCTGTTCCGCTGCCGCCGCCGCTTCCAAGATCGGGAGCACCAGGAGAACTCTTCCCGGCACCCTGCCGGAGGGGAGGATCACCATCGGGAGCTTCTCCACCACCATGGACGCCTCCCGGATGAGTTGTGAGTAGTCTCCCTTGGACCATGAGTCCATGACCAGTAGCTATGTGATGTTCTCCTCCCGTTCTTGTGCTTCACTTATTAGTCCTCATGAGCTGCCCTACATGATCGAGGCACATATGTAATCCTTATGCTGTTGCTATGATGAGTTTGCTGGGATCCGATGGATTATGAGATTATGTTCAGATTGATCTTGAGTAATATATTTGATCTACCTCTTTTATATCTATGTTCATAAGTAATTCTTGCATGTTCTCCGTTGTTATTTATTGCTTTGGCCAAGTAATACGTAGTGACTCCAAGAGGGAACATTATGCCCGATTGTGGGTTCATGCCCCTCGATGACTAGCTTGAGTGACAGAAACATGAGTCTAGGGGATGTGATGTTGCCACAAGGGGGAAAACAACGACGCTTGTGCCCGCGGGTGCAAGGATTGTTTACTTTACGCAAAGTTCTTTTAATGCAGTTGTCTGTTGCATTGAGTTTACACTATGGGTGGGACTCGCAAATTAATACCAGCGAGATGTTCTGGATAGATATCTCAAGGTGGATGATTAGTAGTAGATATTGATGGATTTCGGTCTACTTAATTTGGCGTACCGCCCATGCTTTGAACCTCAACCTTTCTTGCAATGTAGTCAGCATTGGTTTGCGTTCGTGGTCCTGTCAATTGCCCAGCTGTAATTCGTTTACCTCACATAGCTGTTTTATCGTCTTTTGGGAGAGAGACATCACTAGTGAACATCATGAGACTCCGGTCCATATTACCATCATTGATCACATCCGCTATTTACTTTTCGCTTTATTTACTATTGCAAAACATTATCTATCACTACTATCATCGCTTTTAATCCTTTGTGAACTACAAGGCCGGAGGGATTGACAACCTCTCTGTACTCGTTGGGAGCAAAGTTATTTGTATCTGTGTGTAGGTCCACGTTGATTGCTAATCCGCGCCGTTAGCAGTTGACACCTACTTGTTGAACCTAGGAGTCTCTGGGGATTCGATCCTTGGCATCTTTGCTAAGGGAAAACACTTCCACAACACTGCATCTTTCACCTTCCACTTGGGGTAACCAACGAGGGGTTAGAGGCCCATCACCATTCTCGGAAGATCGGCGAGTTTAATAAGCTTAAGGCCTCATTTAACAAGAAGGGGTTGGGGAGGTTTAGGGGTGGGGATTTCAGGGAATTTGGTGAATCCCTTCCTTCCACCCAATCCTCTCCATTACCCTCACATCCCCAAGTTTCCAATCCCCTTCCATAAAAACTTTGTTTGATAGACATGGTTTGTATAATACAGCGAATTGCTGAAGCTAAACTCCACGGCAAAGCCAGATGGAGAGAAGGATGGCCATGGAGGCGAACTGTTGCAAAACAGAGGCATGGCCGTTGGGTGTCGGACGAGGATCAAGAAGAGCCTGTCCTAGGGTTTGTAGGGGATGGGATGGAGAAGTGGAGGAGAGGGGAGGAATTACCTCGGGGAGAATAGGCGGAGGAGGACGTCAAAGCTTTGGCGGCGACAAGGCGGTGAAGATCCGGTGGCGGGGCACTCCTCTTGGTGGTGGCCTCGCGTTCCTTGTGTTCCCTGCGTGTGCCCTCGAGGGTTGGGAGACGAGTGGATAGAAGGGGATGGAAGGGATTGGGTTGTGCAAAACCTGCGAAACAAATGGGCCGTCGGGGATTAGGGAGGTTTCTCGGCTCCGCGGGGTTAATCCTGTGAACCCTCCCCCCCTCAATCTCTGTCCGTCAAACGAGACCTAAATCGGAGAAAGATCAACAGTCAAGAAAATCTGAAGTCCCACGATGGCTGCCTCTGAGGAAGAGACCAGGTAGGCCTGTGAATTTTTATCGGGTAAATGACTTTCATGTATTGGCACTTTGCTTTTTTATTTGATTTTTAGTGCTAAAACATTGACTGTGCTTTGTGCAGCTGACTTACCCGACCAATTTAGCGAACCAGGCTATACGTATTTCAAAGACATCATGGTGGGGGTTAACGAATTGCATTAGCTTTCGCAAAAATCCATGGTGAAAGTGTTCCATGCTCTATGGTTGGATGAGACCGTACCGGGGGACATGACCGAGCATGCGCAACGCCTGAAGGCAGGAAGACGTCGGATCCAGATGTGGAAGGTGTCAGCTTGCCGAGAAGGTGCTCGAGAGGCTTGGGCTATGGCCAAGACACACTATCGCCTTTTAAAGGCCGAGGAGCTTGTCACGGTTGGTCCTAAAGGACTCGACGGAAAAGAAATCAAGCCCGATGTGAATTATGAGAGTGTTATGCCTGTTGCCCGCTTGTCCGAGCAGGATTGTCGCCTTGACAAACTCATAGATGACCTTGAATGAACTTTTGTAAACAATCTAAGCTGAATTATGACTTTATGTATCTATGTACGTTCTCATATCCATAGATGTCATACTCCATTAACTAGCCATCGACTTTTACCTCCTCGGCTAGAGGACGAGAAGTTTTCCCAACATCAACCTGATTCCTCAGGCGATGTTTGTATGGAAGGAGGCAATCTGGACATAGGGTCAAGACGCAAGTCTTACAGAGAGTTATATGATATTGCTTTTTAACACAATTCACATCTTCAGCAAAAAGTAGTTCCTCTATAGGTTCCTTTTCCCGGGGTGTCATGTTGATCACAACCATGTAGCCGATACCTCGATGCATTGTCGAAAATAGTGCTCAAGAATATAATCATATGAAGACGTTGGTTCCAAATCCTACGTTAGTATCTTTTCGTTTGAAAGGGTGTTAAATGTTTACTTCCATCGTGTCGACCAATTATGTTCTTGTGACAACTACCTTTCGGATAAACCCGTCTGAGGTACTATACTAGGTTGACCCATAAGTAACAATCGCAGAAGTGCCCCCTTTACGCTCTTAACTAAACTGATCGGAAACGTGACATGTAAGCACATGAGCCAGGCAACCCAGCTTGGTAAAAATCTCAAGTCAAATTGATGCATATTGTGGCTTTATAACGGTGTTTTGGAAGGTGGCACACATCGGTTCGATGTAATTCTGAGGATGCATTGCGCTCTCTTGGAGTCCTAAGGTGATTGCGCTGAGGTGTCTCAAAGAGCCCCTGGTTCAGGTTATCAACTTCTTTTATAGGTCTAAAGTGTTTTATACCGAGATATCAAAATAAGTATTGGGCAATGTGTGGCCATGAGCCGTACTATGCATGGTGCATTATCTGCAAAATAGAAAAAGGAAGAAAATAAAATATATTAGTACGATACATTGATGCTAACCTTTATTTAAAAGTTCTTCCTAGCTAAGCATTTAATTGCCAAGGAGTAAAAAGGTAAAGTTCCTTTTAACCGTGAAAACGGTGCAACCAGGCACCCTTCCATGAGTGCGGCTCGAGGCAATTTTCCTTGACATTTCGAATATGGTATGCCCTCCAGTGAGCACTTTGTCGATGATAAATGGCCCGTCCCATTTTACCGATAGCTTATACTGATTTGGCTTGTTTGGATGGTTCCACAAGACTAAGTCTCCGACATTAAATGCCTTTGTTCGGACCTCCTGATTTTGGTAACGTATTGCATGTTGTTGACAACATGGTGAACAAGCTTGGGCAACATCACACTCTTCATCCAGGGCGTAGAGCTCATCCTACCGGCTTAACACTACCTCCTGCTCTTCGTACATGCATACTCGGGGTGCGTCATGAATGAGATCACTAGGGGTATAGCCTCAGCCTCGTAAACCATGAAAAATAGAGTATAGCCCCATAGTGCAGACTCAAGCTCCTTCCCATTTGCAATCGGCCTTCTCTAGAGATCGAACCAAGCGTGGCTTCATGCCGCTTAATATTAAGCCATTGGCTCGTTCGACTTGGCCATTAGATGTGGGTGATATATGGAGGCAAAGTCAAGCTTAATGTCTTGTTTGGTACACCACTCATGTACCTCCTTGGCGGTAAAGTTGGACCCATTATCCGTAATTATGCTACGGGGTACTCCATAACGGTGTACTATGCGAGAGATGAAGTCAATTACTGACCCCGCCTTAGCTGATGTCACCGCTTTTGCCTTGATCCATTTGGTGAATTTGTATACCATGACCATGAGGTATTTATTTTTATATATCCCTCCTCACAGTGGTTTGACCATGTCTAGTCCCCAGACCGTAAACGGCTAGGTGATCGGGATGGTTCATTGGCTGTGGCTGGCATATGGCTTTGATTAGCGGAGAGTTGACAACCTACGCATTCCTTTAGCAACTCCCTTGCCTCGCTCTTGCCGTAGACCAGTAAAATCCGGCTTGAAAACCTTGCTTACCAAAGTCCGAGGTGTTGTATGATGGCCACACATGCCGAAGTGAATTTCCTATAGGAGCTCTTTTTGTTCCTCCTCGGAGATGCATCGCTAGAGCACCCTATGACGATTCCTTCATGTACTTTCTATGCTTTAGATCATTGAATGATTTGGCGCGTGTCTGTCTGATCCTCGGGCAGCTCCTTGTGTAGTAGGTATGCGACCCTGGAAGTTTCGGGAGAAGACTAGACGATACACGAGGGAGGCACAAGATAGAGGGCGCGCGCCCTGGGGTAGAGCACGCCCATGTGCCTTGGTGTTTTTGAAATAGTCGACCCCAAAGTTAGTAGTTATCAGCGAAAAAATAAAAAACTGGATTTTTTGGAACCCTAGGCCGAATTGTAGTTGTTTTATGCTATTTACTCGAATTAAAGGGAGTAATAGGAGGGTTTTCCATCATATGGATGTAGGTTTCTCATATGTAAGTGGGGCGCGGCTAGTCTGGCCATGGGCAGTCCGGCTCGGCCCGAAAAAGCCCGACCCGGCCCGGTCCGATGCTGCTCCTAGGCCGGGCTCGGGCCTAGATATTGAGCCCGATCGCCTGGCCGGGCCGAGTCTGGGCCCGTCGTTTTTGCACTTTTATGAAGGGGCCCAGTCCGAGGCCCGAGGCCTGGAGGGCTTTTATGTGTTCGAGCCGGGCTTGGGCCCAATAACTAGGCCCGACGGCCGGACCGGGCCGGGCCTGGGCCTAGGTTTTTTGCCTCGGCCTTGGCTAGGCCCGGCCCGAAGCCCGACCCGGCCCGAGGTTTGGCCAGGTATAGGCGCGGCTATACCTCTTATAGTAAGGCAACCTTCCGACTCACTGAAGTCACGCGAGCGTATGGGTCGGCCCGGTGCACGAGAGGCCACTGCCTCTTTTTTCATTTTTCATGTTTTTCATTTCTTAGTTTCGTTTATACTTTCAAAAAATATTCTAAACAAATATATTACCTAAACATTTTAAAAAATTCTATGAATTTTTTTTAGTGTACATAGAGAAAATGTTTCTCATGTATACTAAAAATGTATAAAAAAAGATATAACATGTGTGCAAAAAGTTGATCATATATTTTAAAAATGTTAAACAAGTATTGTTAAAAATCAAGTATTTAGAAATTGTTAAACGTCTATAGAAAAATGTTGACCATGTATTAAAAAATTATTAAACTTGTATTTGCAAAATGTTAATCAAGCATTTGAAAAATGTTAAATGTTTACAGAAAAAAATGTTGACCATATATTAAAAAATTATATTAATAAAGCATTTGAAAAAAATGTTAAATATTAATAGAAAACATGTTGACCATGTATTTAGAAAATGTTAATCAAGAATTTGAAAAATAGTAAAATCTGTACATTTAAGAGGTTGAGCCTGTATTAAAAAATGTTAAGTGGGTATTTGAAAAATATATTAATCAAGCATTTGAAAAAGTTAACTCTATATTGAAAAAATGTGATCAATAAATCTTAATCTTATACTTGAAAAATATTAATCATGTACTCCCTGTGTAAACTAATATAAGAGCATTGAGATCACTAAAATAGTTTTCAGTATTTGCAACGACTTTAATTTTGACAACGCAAAATGTTGGGTTCACTCTTATATTAGTTTACGGAGAGGGTATATTAGAAAATTTTATTATATATTTTTCAGTATATATCTAATAAATTTTGACAACGTAAATCACCACCACGACGACTGTAATTGCGACGCCGTGTCGGCAAACCTCCAGCTGTAATCCCCAGCCATCGAAGGAATCAAAAACTGTCGTCGCTGCCATCTCAACCGCTCAACATCTATACCCCACGGCGGAATGAACCCAACAGAAAACAAAGAGGGGTGGCGTAGTAGTGTACGCCTTAGCCCAATGCTAGAGCCGATGAAGAACTTGACTCCCAGCCATCGAAGATGCTCGAATCGCGAGCAAAGACAAAGAAACCATACCGAAGCACCTGCAGGGCGGAGCGTGAGACGGGGTAGGAAAAGGTGGGGGAGCGGCATTAGTGGAGCGAGGAAGGGGGGATATAGGGAACGTTCGCTCCGCCGACAGTTAGCGCGAACAATTTATGCGCCTCACATGGCGATCCTCATGCCAAGATCCGTGCGATGAATCTGAGGGCTCAGAGTGCGTTCATGCAAGATGCGTATCGAACTGACGTCAGTTCTATAGTGTTCAGGACATTACTCACTCAACTTGAGCTAGTAGCGCCCAGTTACTTGGGACAAACAACCCGGGACGTTTTTACTTACAATATATATATTAGCAGAAAAAGGAACATCCACACTGACAAGATTTAAAACCAGCAGGATTAATTTAGGAGACGAGACAGAATTCTGTGGTCGGAAAATTTGTATTCAGCCGAACATATAGCACTCCAGTAACATCTATCTAGTGCGCAAACAACACCTGCCAGAACAATCGAACATTCGCTTCCCTTTGGTATTATCGTAAGTAAACACTGACCTCATACAGCTTGAGAAAGGAATCAGGAAGTTCCCGGCATGCCTAGATTTTTCATAGCAAAGGAAGGATGCATTTCAAAGCTTGAATCACATGCTATCACATTATGTGAAGATCAACTATTTTGATCAGGACAGTAACCGTAAAGAAGGTAAATGCAAACTTTGTGTAATGCAAACAATACAAAGAAGTAACTGTGGCTCCCTCCACATTTTCACATCCGGGCTTGGGACCGGCAAAGGCAGTGTTACACCACAACAATCATACAACATTAATCATTCAGCAAAGCATACACACCAATCATTCAACAATCATACACACCATCAAGCAAATGCAATATTCAGACACACACACAGTGAAGGATATATGCCCTAGAGGCAATAATAAAGTTATTATTTATTTCCTTATATCATGATAAATATTTATTATTCATGCTAGAATTGTATTAACCAGAAACTTAATACATGTGTGAATACATAGACAAAACAGAGTGTCCCTAGTATGCCTCTATTAGACTAGCTCATTGATCAAAGATGGTTATGTTTCCTAGCCATAGACATGAGTTGTCATTTGATCGACGGGATCACATCATTAGGAGAATGATCTGATGGACAAGACCCATCCGTTAGCTTAGCACTATGATCGTTTAAGTTTTACTGCTATTGCTTTCTTCATGACTTATACATGTTCCTATGACTATGAGATTATGCAACTCCCGAATACCGGAGGAACACTTTGTGTGCTACCAAACGTCACAACGTAACTGGGTGATTATAAAGGTACTCTACAGGTGTCTCCGAAGGTACTTGTTGGGTTGGCGTATTTCGATATTAGGATTTGTCACTCCGATTGTCGGAGAGGTATCTCTGGGCCCACTCGGTAATGCACATCACTATAAGCCTTGCAAGCATTGCAGCTAATGAGTTAGTTGCGGGATGATGTATTACGGAACGAGTAAAGAGACTTGTTGGTAACGAGATTGAACTAGGTATTGAGATACCGACGATCGAATCTCGGGCATGTAACATACCGATGACAAAGGGAACAATGTATGTTGTTATGCGGTTTGACCGATAAAGATCTTCGTAGAATATGTGGGAGCCAATATGAGCATCCAGGTTCCGCTATTGGTTATTGACCGGAGACGTGTCTCGGTCATGTCTACATAGTTCTAGAACCCGTAGGGTCCGCACGCTTAAGGTTTCGATGATAGTTTTATTATGAGTTTATGAGTTTTGATGTACCGAAGGAGTTCGGAGTCCCGGATGAGATCGGGGACATGACGAGGAGTCTCAAAATGGTTGAGACGTAAAAATCGATATATTGGACGACTATATTCGGACATCGGAAAGGTTCCGAGTGATTCGGGTATTTTCGGAGTACCGGGGAGTTACGGGAATAGAGGAGAGAGGCCAAAAGGAAGGAGCCGTGCACCCCCCTTCTGGTCCGAATTGGACAAGGGGTGCAGCCCCCTTTTCCTTCTCCCTCTCCCCCTCTTTCCTTCTCTCCTACTCTGGAAAGGAAAGGGGAATCCTACTAGGACTTGCGAGTCCTAGTAGGACTCCCCACACTTGGTGCGCCCCCTCTAGGGCCGGCCTCTCCCTCCCTCCTTTATATACGGGGGCAGGGGCACCTCTAGACACAACAATTGATCTCTTGATCTCTTAGCCGTGTGCGGTGCCCCCTCCACCATAGTTCTCCTCGATAAATATTGTAGCGGTGCTTAGGCGAAGCCCTGCGACGGTAGAACATCAAGATCGTCACCACGCCGTCGTGCTGACGGAACTCTCCCTCGACACTCGACTGGATCGGAGTTCGAGTGACGTCATCGAGCTGAACGTGTGCTAGAACTCGGAGGTGCCGTAGTTTCGGTGCTTGATCGGTCGGGCCGTGAAGACGTACGACTACATCAACCGCGTTGTTCTAACGCTTCCGCTTTCGGTCTACGAGGGTACGTAGACTCACTCTCCCCTCTCGTTGCTATGCATCTGGTAGATAGATCTTGCGTGATCGTAGGAAAATTTGAAAATACTACGTTCCCCAACAGTGGCATCATGAACCAGGTCTATGCGTAGATGATATGCACGAGTAGAACACAAGTGAGTTGTGGACGATACTAGTCATACTGCTTACCAGCATGTCATACTTTGATTCGGCGGTATTGTTGGATGAAGCGGCCCGGACCGACATTACGCGTACGCTTACGTGAGACTGGTTCTACCGACGTGCTTCGCACACAGGTGGCTGGCGGGTGTAAGTTTCTCCAACTTTAGTTGAATCATGTGTGGCTACGCCCGGTCCTTGTGAAGGTTAAAACAGCACATACTTGACGAAATATCGTTGTGGTTTTGTATGCGTAGGTAAGAACGGTTCTTGCTAAGCCCGTAGCAGCCATGTAAAACTTGCAACAACAAAGTAGAGGACGTCTAACTTGTTTTTGCAGGGCATGTTGTGATGTGATATGGTCAAGACATGATGAGTTATACGGTTTTGTATGAAATGATCATGTTTTGTAAAGTTATCGGCAACTGGCAGGAGCCATATGGTTGTCGCTTTATTGTATGAAATGCAATCGCCATGTAATTGCTTTACTTTATCACTAAGCGGTGGCGATAGTCGTAGAAGCAATAGTTGGCGAGACGACAACGATGCTACGATGGAGATCAAGGTGTCGCGCCGGTGACGAAGGTGATCATGATGGTGCTTTGGAGATGGAGATCAAAAGCACAAGATGATGATGGCCATATCATGTCACATATTTTGATTGCATGTGATGTTTATCTTATTATGCTTCTTATTTTGCTTAGTTCGACGGTAGCATTATAAGATGATCCCTTACTAAATTTTAAGGTATAAGTGTTCTCCCTGAGTATGCACCGTTGCGAAAGTTCGTCGTGCCGAGACACCACGTGATGATCGGGTGTGATAAGCTCTACGTTCAAATACAACGGGTGTAAGCCAGTTTTGCACACGCAGAATACTCGGGTTAAACTTGACGAGCCTAGCATATGCAGATATGGCCTCGGAACACTGGAGACCGAAAGGTCGAGCGTGAATCATATAGTAGATATGATCGACATAAGATGTTCACCATTGAAACTACTCCATCTCACGTGATGATCGGACATGGTTTAGTTGATTTGGATCCCGTGATCATTTAGATGACTAGAGGGATGTCTATCTAAGTGGGAGTTATTAAGTAATATGATTAAATTGAACTTTAATTTATCATGAACTTAGTCCTCGTAGTATTAGCATATCTATGTTGTAGATCAATAGCTCGCGATGTTGCTCCCCGTTTATTTTTTATATGTTCCTAGAGAAAACTAAGTTGAAAGATGTTAGTAGCAATGATGCGGAATTGTTCCGTGATCTAAGGATTATCCTCATTGCTGCACAGAGAATTATGTCCTTGATGCACCGCTAGGTGACATACCTATTGCAGGAGCAGATGTAGACGTTATGAACGTTTTTGACAAAAGCTCGGTATGATGACTACTTGATAGTTTAAGTGCACCATGATTTATGGCTTAGAACCGGTTCTTCAAAAACGTTTTGAACGCCACGGTGCATATAAGATGTTCCAAGAGTTGAAATTAGTATTTCATACTCATGCCCGTGTCGAGAGGTATAAGACTTCTGACAGTACTTTGCCTACAAGATGGAGGAGAATAGCTCAACCAGTGAGCATGTGCTCAGATTGTCTGGGTACTACAATTACTTGAATCAAGTGGGAGTTAATCTTCCAGATAAGATAGTAATTGACAAAGTTCTATAGTCACTATCACCAAGTTAGTAGAACTTCGTGATGAACTATAATATGCAAGGGATGACGAAAGGAATTCCCGAGCTCTTCGCAATGCTGAAGTCGGCGAAGGTAGAAATCATGAAAAAGCATCAAGTGTTGATGGTTAACAAGAGCACTTGTTTCAAGTAAAGGGCAAAGGGATAGAAGGGGAACTTCAAGAAGAATGACAAGCAAGTTGTCACTCCCATGACAAAACCCAAAGCTAAAACTCAAGCCTGAAACTAAGTGCTTCTACTTCAAAGGAAATGGTCACTGGAAGTGGAAGTGCCCTAGATACTTGGCGGATAAGAAGGATGGCAAAGTGAACAAAGGTATATTTTGATATACAGATTATTGATGTGTACTTTACTAGTGTTCATAGCAACCCCTGGGTATTTGATACCAGTTCAGTTGCTAAAATTAGTAACTCGAAACGAGAATTGCAGAATGAACAGAGACTAGTTAAAGGTGAAGTGACGATGTGTGTTGGAAGTGGTTCCAAGATTGATATGATAATCATCGCACACTCCCTATACTTTCGGGATTAGTGTAAAACCTAAATAAATGTTGTTTGGCATTTGCGTTGAGCATGAATATGATTTGATCATATTTGTTGCAATACGGTTATTCATTTAAAGTCATAGAATAATTGTTATTCTGTTTACATGAATAAAACCTTCGATGGTCATACACCCAATGAAAATAGTTTGTTGGATCTCGATCGTGGTGATACACATATTCATAATATTGAAGCCAAAAGATGCAAGGTTAATAATGATAGTGCAACTTATTTGTGGCACTGCTGTTTAGGTCATAATGGTGTAAAGCGCATGAAGAAACTCCATAGTGATGGACTTTTGGAATCACTTGATTATGAATCACTTGGTGCTTGCGAACCATGCCTCATGGGCAAGATGACTAAAACTCTGTTCTCCGGAACAATGGAGCGAGCAATAGATTTGTTGGAGATCATACATACAGATGTATGTGGACCAATGAGTGTTGAAGCTCGCGGCGGGTATCGTTATTTTCTGACCTTCACTGATGATTTGAGCAGATATGGGTATATCTACTTAATGAAGCACAAGTCTAAAACATTTGAAAAGTTCAAAGAATTTCAGAGTGAAGTGGAGAATCATCGTAACAAGAAAATAAGAGTTTCTACGATATGATCGTAGAGGTAAAATATTTGAGTTAGCGAGTTTGGCCTTCAGTAAAAACAATGTGAAATAGTTTCACTACTCACGCCACCTGGAACACCATAGTGTAATGGTGTGTCCGAACATCATAGCCGTACTTTATTAGATATGGTGCGATCGATGATGTCTCTTACCGATCTACCACTATCGCTTTTGGGGTTATGCATTAGAGACAGATACATTCACGTTAAATAGCGCACCATCTAAATCCGTGGAGATGACACCGTATGAACTGTGGTTTGACGAGAAACCTAAGCTGTCATTTCTTTAAGTTTGGGACTGCGATGCTTATGTGAAAAAGTTTCAACATGATAAGCTCGAACCCAAATCGGAGAAGTAAATCTTTATAGGATACCCAAAAGAAACTGTTGGGTACACCTTCTATCACAGATCCGAAGGCAAGGTCTATGTTGCTAAGAGTAGATCCTTTCTAGAGAAGGAGTTTCTCTTGAAAGAAGTGAGTGGGAGGAAAGTGGAACTTGATGAGTGAATTGTACCTTCTCCCGAATTGGATAGTAGTACATCACAGAAACTGGTTCCAGTGATTCCTACACCAATTAGTGAGGAAGCTAATGATGATGATCATGAAACTTCGGATCAAGTTACTGCTGAACTTCGTAGATCAACCAGAGTACGTTCCGCACCAGAGTGGTACGGCAACCTGGTTCTGGAAGTCATGTTACTGGACCATGATGAACCTACGAACTATGATGAAGCGATGATGAGCCCAGATTCCGCAAAATGGCTTGAGACCATGAAATCTGAGATGGGATCCATGTATGAGAACAAAGTGTGGACTTTGGTTGACTTGCCCGATGGTCGGCAAGCCATCGAAAATAAATGGATCTTCAAGAGGAAGACTGACGCTGACAGTAATGTTACTGTTTACAAAGCTCGACTTGTTGCGAAAGTTTTTCAACAAGTTCATGGAGTTGACTACGATGAGACTTTCTCACCCGTAGCGATGCTTAAGTCTGTCCGAATCATGTTAGCAATTGCCGCATTTTATGAAATCTGGCAAATGGATAACAAAACTGCATTCTTTAATGGATTTATTAAAGAAGACTTGTATATGATGCAACCAGAAGGTTTTGTCAATCCTAAAGGTGCTAACAAAATGTGCAAGCTCCAGCGATCCATCTATGGACTGGTGCAAGCATCTCGGAGTTGGAATATACGCTTTGATAAGTTGATCAAAGCATATAGATTTATACAGACTTGCGGTGAATCCTGTATTTACAAGAAGTGAGTGGGAGCACTACAACCTTTCTGATAAGTATATGTGAATGAGATATTGTCGATCGTAAATGATGTAGAATTTTCTGGAAAGCATAAAGGAGTGTTTGAAAGGAGTTTTTCAAAGAAAGACCTTGGTGAAGCTGCTTACATATTGGGCATCAAGATCTATAGAGATAGATCAAGACGCTTGATAAGACATTCGATGAGTACACACCTTGATATGATTTTGAAGTAGTTCAAAATGGATCAGTCAAAGAAGGAGTTCTTACCTGACTTGTAAGGTGTGAAGTTGAGTAAGACTCAAAGCCAGACCACGGCAGAAAAATATAGAGAGAATGAAAGTCATTCCCTATGCCTCAGCCATAGGTTCTACAAAGTATGCCATGCTATGTACCAAACATGTTGTGTACCTTGCCATGAGTTTGTCAAGAGGGTACAATAGTGATCCAGGAGTAGATCACTGTACTGCGGTCAAAATTATCCTTAGTAACTGGATGACTAAGGAAATGTTTCTCGATTATGGAGGTGATAAAGAGTTCGTCGTAAAGGGTTACGCCGATGCAACCTTTGACACTAAATCCAGCTAACTCTAAGTATCAATCTGGATGCGTATTGAAAGTGGGAGCAATTAGCTAGAGTAGCTCCATGCAGAGCATTGTAGACACATAGACATTTGCGAAATACATACGGATCTGAATGTGACAGACCTGTTGACTAAACTTCTCTCACGAAGCAAAACATGATCACACCTTAGTACTCTTTGGGTGTTAATCACATAGCGATGTGAACTAGATTATTGACTCTAGTAAACCCTTTGGGTGTTAATCACATGACGATGTGAACTATCGGTGTTAAATCACATGGCGATGTGAACTAGATTATTGACTCTAGTGCAAGTGGGAGACTGAAGGAAATATGCCCTAGAGGCAATAATAAAGTTACTATTTATTTCCTTATATCATGATAAATGTTTATTATTCATGCTAGAATTGTATTAACCGGAAACTTAATACATGTGTGAATACATAGACAAAACAGAGTGTCCCTAGTATGCCTCTATTAGACAAGCTCATTGATCAAAGATGGTTATGTTTCCTAGCCATAGACATGAGTTGTCATTTGATCGACGGGATCACATCATTAGGAGAATGATCTGATGGACAAGACCCATCCGTTAGCTTAGCACTATGATCGTTTAAGTTTTACTGCTATTGCTTTCTTCATGACTTATACATGTTCCTATGACTATGAGATTATGCAACTCCCGAATACCGGAGGAACACTTTGTGTGCTACCAAACGTCACAACGTAACTGGGTGATTATAAAGGTACTCTACAGGTGTCTCCGAAGGTACTTGTTGGGTTGGCGTATTTCGATATTAGGATTTGTCACTCCGATTGTCGGAGAGGTATCTCTGGGCCCACTCGGTAATGCACATCACTATAAGCCTTGCAAGCATTGCAGCTAATGAGTTAGTTGCGGGATGATGTATTACGGAACGAGTAAAGAGACTTGTTGGTAACGAGATTGAACTAGGTATTGAGATACCGACAATCGAATCTCGGGCATGTAACATTCCGATGACAAAGGGAACAATGTATGTTGTTATGCGGTTTGACCGATAAAGATCTTCGTAGAATATGTGGGAGCCAATATGAGCATCCAGGTTCCGCTATTGGTTATTGACCGGAGACGTGTCTCGGTCATGTCTACATAGTTCTCGAACCCGTAGGGTCCGCACGCTTAAGGTTTCGATGATAGTTTTATTATGAGTTTATGAGTTTTGATGTATCGAAGGAGTTCGGAGTCCCGGATGAGATCGGGGACATGACGAGGAGTCTCAAAATGGTTGAGACGTAAAAATCGATATATTGGACGACTATATTCGGACATCGGAAAGGTTCCGAGTGATTCGGGTATTTTCGGAGTACCGGGGAGTTACGAGAATAGAGGAGAGAGGCCAAAAGGAAGGAGCCGTGCACCCCCCTTCTGGTTCGAATTGGACAAGGGGTGCAGCCCCCTTTTCCTTCTCCCTCTCCCCCTCTTTCCTTCTCTCCTACTCTGGAAAGGAAAGGGGAATCCTACTAGGACTTGGGAGTCCTAGTAGGACTCCCCACACTTGGTGCGCCCCCTCTAGGGCCGGCCTCTCCCTCCCTCCTTTATATACGGGGGCAGGGGGCACCTCTAGACACAACAATTGATCTCTTGATCTCTTAGCCGTGTGCGGTGCCCCCCTCCACCATAGTTCTCCTCGATAAATATTGTAGCGGTGCTTAGGCGAAGCCCTGCGACGGTAGAACATCAAGATCGTCACCACGCCGTCGTGCTGACGGAACTCTCCCTAGACACTCGGCTGGATCGGAGTTCGAGGGACGTCATCGAGCTGAACGTGTGCTAGAACTCGGAGGTGCCGTAGTTTCGGTGCTTGATCGGTCGGGCCGTGAAGACGTACGACTACATCAACCGCGTTGTTCTAACGCTTCCGCTTTCGGTCTACGAGGGTACGTAGACTCACTCTCCCCTCTCGTTGCTATGCATATGGTAGATAGATCTTGCGTGATCGTAGGAAAATTTTAAAATACTACGTTCCCCAACAGTGGCATCATGAGCCAGGTCTATGCGTAGATGATATGCACGAGTAGAACACAAGTGAGTTGTGGACGATACTAGTCATACTGCTTACCATCATGTCATACTTTGATTCGGCGGTATTGTTGGATGAAGCGGCCCGGACCGACATTACGCGTACGCTTACGCGAGACTGGTTCTACCGACGTGCTTCGCACACAGGTGGCTGTCGGGTGTCAGTTTCTCCAACTTTAGTTGAATCATGTGTGGCTACGCCCGGTCCTTGTGAAGGTTAAAACAGCACATACTTGACGAAATATCGTTGTGGTTTTGTATGCGTAGGTAAGAACGGTTCTTGCTAAGCCCGTAGCAGCCACGTAAAACTTGCAACAACAAAGTAGAGGACGTCTAACTTGTTTTTGCAGGGCATGTTGTGATGTGATATGGTCAAGACATGATGAGTTATACGGTTTTGTATGAAATGATCATGTTTTGTAAAGTTATCGGCAACTGGCAGGAGCCATATGGTTGTCGCTTTATTGTATGAAATGCAATCGCCATGTAATTGCTTTACTTTATCACTAAGCGGTGGCGATAGTCGTAGAAGCAATAGTTGGCGAGACGACAACGATGCTACGATGGAGATCAAGGTGTCGCGCCGGTGACGAAGGTGATCATGACGGTGCTTTGGAGATGGAGATCAAAAGCACAAGATGATGATGGCCATATCATGTCACATATTTTGATTGCATGTGATGTTTATCTTATTATGCTTCTTATTTTGCTTAGTTCGACGGTAGCATTATAAGATGATCCATTACTAAATTTTAAGGTATAAGTGTTCTCCCTGAGTATGCACCGTTGCGAAAGTTCGTCGTGCCGAGACACCACGTGATGATCGGGTGTGATAAGCTCTACGTTCAAATACAACGGGTGTAAGCCAGTTTTGCACACGCAGAATACTCGGGTTAAACTTGACGAGCCTAGCATATGCAGATATGGCCTCAGAACACTGGAGACCGAAAGGTCGAGCGTGAATCATATAGTAGAAATGATCAACATAAGATGTTCACCATTGAAACTACTCCATCTCACGTGATGATCGGACATGGTTTAGTTGATTTGGATCACGTGATCATTTAGATGACTAGAGGGATGTCTATCTAAGTGGGAGTTATTAAGTAATATGATTAAATTGAACTTTAATTTATCATGAACTTAGTCCTCGTAGTATTAGCATATCTATGTTGTAGATCAATAGCTCGCGATGTTGCTCCCCGTTTATTTTTTATATGTTCCTAGAGAAAACTAAGTTGAAAGATGTTAGTAGCAATGATGCGGAATTGTTCCGTGATCTGAGGATTATCCTCATTGCTGCACAGAGAATTATGTCCTTGATGCACCGCTAGGTGACATACCTATTGCAGGAGCAGATGTAGACGTTATGAACGTTTTTGACAAAAGCTCGGTATGATGACTACTTGATAGTTTAAGTGCACCATGCTTTATGGCTTAGAACCGGGACTTCAAAAACGTTTTGAACGCCACGGAGCATATAAGATGTTCCAAGAGTTGAAATTAGTATTTCATACTCATGCCCGTGTCGAGAGGTATAAGACTTCTGACAGTACTTTGCCTACAAGATGGAGGAGAATAGCTCAACCAGTGAGCATGTGCTCAGATTGTCTGGGTACTACAATTACTTGAATCAAGTGGGAGTTAATCTTCCAGATAAGATAGTAATTGACAAAGTTCTCTAGTCACTATCACCAAGTTAGTAGAACTTCGTGATGAACTATAATATGCAAGGGATGACGAAAGGAATTCCCGAGCTCTTCGCAATGCTGAAGTCGGCGAAGGTAGAAATCATGAAAAAGCATCAAGTGTTGATGGTTAACAAGAGCACTTGTTTCAAGTAAAGGGCAAAGGGATAGAAGGGGAACTTCAAGAAGAATGACAAGCAAGTTGTCACTCCCATGAAGAAACCCAAAGCTAAAACTCAAGCCTGAAACTAAGTGCTTCTACTGCAAAGGAAATGGTCACTGGAAGTGGAACTGCCCTAGATACTTGGCGGATAAGAAGGATGGCAAAGTGAACAAAGGTATATTTTGATATACAGATTATTGATGTGTACTTTACTAGTGTTCATAGCAACCCCTGGGTATTTGATACCGGTTCAGTTGCTAAAATTAGTAACTCGAAACGAGAATTGCAGAATGAACAGAGACTAGTTAAAGGTGAAGTGACGATGTGTGTTGGAAGTGGTTCCAAGATTGATATGATAATCATCGCACACTCCCTATACTTTCGGGATTAGTGTAAAACCTAAATAAATGTTATTTGGCATTTGCGTTGAGCATGACTATGATTTGATCATATTTGTTGCAATACGGTTATTCATTTAAAGTCATAGAATAATTGTTATTCTGTTTACATGAATAAAACCTTCGATGGTCATACACCCAAAGAAAATAGTTTGTTGGATCTCGATCGTGGTGATACACATATTCATAATATTGAAGCCAAAAGATGCAAGGTTAATAATGATAGTGCAACTTATTTGTGGCACTGCTGTTTAGGTCATAATGGTGTAAAGCGCATGAAGAAACTCCATAGTGATGGACTTTTGGAATCACTTGATTATGAATCACTTGGTGCTTGCGAACCATGCCTCATGGGCAAGATGACTAAAACTCCGTTCTCCGGAACAATGGAGCGAGCAATAGATTTGTTGGAGATCATACATACAGATGTATGTGGACCAATGAGTGTTGAAGCTCGCGGCGGGTATCGTTATTTTCTAACCTTCACTGATGATTTGAGCAGATATGGGTATATCTACTTAATGAAGCACAAGTCTAAAACATTTGAAAAGTTCAAAGAATTTCAGAGTGAAGTGGAGAATCATCGTAACAAGAAAATAAGAGTTTCTACGATATGATCGTAGAGGTAAAATATTTGAGTTAGCGAGTTTGGCCTTCAGTAAAAACAATGTGAAATAGTTTCACTACTCACGCCACCTGGAACACCATAGTGTAATGGTGTGTCCGAACGTCATAGCCGTACTTTATTAGATATGGTGCGATCGATGATGTCTCTTACCGATCGACCACTACCGCTTTTGGGGTTATGCATTAGAGACAGATACATTCACGTTAAATAGGGCACCATCTAAATCCGTGGAGATGACACCGTATGAACTGTGGTTTGACGAGAAACCTAAGCTGTCATTTCTTTAAGTTTGGGACTGCGATGCTTATGTGAAAAAGTTTCAACATGATAAGCTCGAACCCAAATCGGAGAAGTAAATCTTCATAGGATACCCAAAAGAAACTGTTGGGTACACCTTCTATCACAGATCCGAAGGCAAGGTCTTTGTTGCTAAGAGTAGATCCTTTCTAGAGAAGGAGTTTCTCTTGAAAGAAGTGAGTGGGAGGAAAGTGGAACTTGATGAGGTAATTGTACCTTCTCCCGAATTGGATAGTAGTACATCACAGAAACTGGTTCCAGTGATTCCTACACCAATTAGTGAGGAAGCTAATGATGATGATCATGAAACTTCGGATCAAGTTACTGCTGAACTTCGTAGATCAACCAGAGTATGTTCCGCACCAGAGTGGTACGGCAACCCGGTTCTGGAAGTCATGTTACTGGACCATGATGAACCTACGAACTATGAGGAAGCGATGATGAGCCCAGATTCCGCAAAATGGCTTGAGACCATGAAATCTGAGATGGGATCCATGTATGAGAACAAAGTGTGGACTTTGGTTGACTTGCCCGATGGTCGGCAAGCCATCGAAAATAAATGGATCTTCAAGAGGAAGACTGACGTTGACAGTAATGTTACTGTTTACAAAGCTCGACTTGTTGCGAAAGTTTTTCAACAAGTTCAAGGAGTTGACTACGATGAGACTTTCTCACCCGTAGCGATGCTTAAGTCTGTCCGAATCATGTTAGCAATTGCCGCATTTTATGAAATCTGGCAAATGGATAACAAAACTGCATTCTTTAATGGATTTATTAAAGAAGACTTGTATATGATGCAACCAGAAGGTTTTGTCAATCCTAAAGGTGCTAACAAAATGTGCAAGCTCCAGCGATCCATCTATGGACTGGTGCAAGCATCTCGGAGTTGGAATATATGCTTTGATAAGTTGATCAAAGCATATAGATTTATACAGACTTGCGGTGAAGCCTGTATTTACAAGAAGTGAGTGGGAGCACTACAACCTTTCTGATAAGTATATGTGAATGACATATTGTCGATCGGAAATGATGTAGAATTTTCTGGAAAGCATAAAGGAGTGTTTGAAAGGAGTTTTTCAAAGAAAGACCTTGGTGAAGCTGCTTACATATTGGGCATCAAGATCTATAGAGATAGATCAAGACGCTTGATAAGACATTCGATGAGTACACACCTTGATATGATTTTGAAGTAGTTCAAAATGGATCAGTCAAAGAAGGAGTTCTTACCTGACTTGTAAGGTGTGAAGTTGAGTAAGACTCAAAGCCAGACCACGGCAGAAAAATATAGAGAGAATGAAAGTCATTCCCTATGCCTCAGCCATAGGTTCTACAAAGTATGCCATGCTGTGTACCAAACATGTTGTGTACCTTGCCATGAGTTTGTCAAGAGGGTACAATAGTGATCCAGGAGTAGATCACAGTACAGCGGTCAAAATTATCCTTAGTAACTGGATGACTAAGGAAATGTTTCTCGATTATGGAGGTGATAAAGAGTTCGTCGTAAAGGGTTACGCCGATGCAACCTTTGACACTAAATCCAGCTAACTCTAAGTATCAATCTGGATGCGTATTGAAAGTGGGAGCAATTAGCTAGAGTAGCTCCATGCAGAGCATTGTAGACACATAGACATTTGCGAAATACATACGGATCTGAATGTGACAGACCCGTTGACTAAACTTCTCTCACGAAGAAAAACATGATCACACCTTAGTACTCTTTGGGTGTTAATCACATAGCGATGTGAACTAGATTATTGACTCTAGTAAACCCTTTGGGTGTTAATCACATGACGATGTGAACTATCGGTGTTAAATCACATGGCGATGTGAACTAGATTATTGACTCTAGTGCAAGTGGGAGACTGAAGGAAATATGCCCTAGAGGCAATAATAAAGTTATTATTTATTTCCTTATATCATGATAAATGTTTATTATTCATGCTAGAATTGTATTAACCGGAAACTTAATACATGTGTGAATACATAGACAAAACATAGTGTCCCTAGTATGCCTCTACTAGACTAGCTCATTGATCAAAGATGGTTATGTTTCCTAGCCATAGACATGAGTTGTCATTTGATCAACGGGATCACATCATTAGGAGAATGATCTGATGGACAAGACCCATCCGTTAGCTTAGCACTATGATCGTTTAAGTTTTACTGCTATTGCTTTCTTCATGACTTATACATGTTCCTATGACTATGAAATTATGCAACTCCCGAATACCGGAGGAACACTTTGTGTGCTACCAAACGTCACAACGTAACTGGGTGATTATAAAGGTACTCTACAGGTGTCTCCGAAGGTACTTGTTGGGTTGGCGTATTTCGAGATTAGGATTTGTCACTCCGATTGTCGGAGAGGTATCTCTGGGCCCACTCGGTAATGCACATCACTATAAGCCTTGCAAGCATTGCAGCTAATGAGTTAGTTGCGGGATGATGTATTACGGAACGAGTAAAGAGACTGGTTGGTAACGAGATTGAACTAGGTATTGAGATACCGACGATCGAATCTCGGGCATGTAACATACCGATGACAAAGGGAACAATGTATGTTGTTATGCGGTTTGACCGATAAAGATCTTCGTAGAATATGTGGGAGCCAATATGAGCATCCAGGTTCCGCTATTGGTTATTGACCGGAGACGTGTCTCGGTCATGTCTACATAGTTCTCGAACCCGTAGGGTCCGCACGCTTAAGGTTTCGATGATAGTTTTATTATGAGTTTATGAGTTTTGATGTACCGAAGGAGTTCGGAGTCCCGGATGAGATCGGGGACATGACGAGGAGTCTCAAAATGGTTGAGACGTAAAAATCGATATATTGGACGACTATATTCGGACATCGGAAAGGTTCCGAGTGATTCGGGTATTTTCGGAGTACCGGGGAGTTACGGGAATAGAGGAGAGAGGCCAAAAGGAAGGAGCCGTGCACCCCCCTTCTGGTCCGAATTGGATAAGGGGTGCAGCCCCCTTTTCCTTCTCCCTCTCCCCCTCTTTCCTTCTCTCCTACTCTGGAAAGGAAAGAGGAATCCTACTAGGACTTGCGAGTCCTAGTAGGACTCCCCACACTTGGTGCGCCCCCTCTAGGGCCGGCCTCTCCCTCCCTCCTTTATATACGGGGGCAGGGGCACCTCTAGACACAACAATTGATCTCTTGATCTCTTAGCCGTGTGCGGTGCCCCCTCCACCATAGTTCTCCTCGATAAATATTGTAGCGGTGCTTAGGCGAAGCCCTGCGACGGTAGAACATCAAGATTGTCACCACGCCGTCGTGCTGACGGAACTCTCCCTCGACACTCGACTGGATCGGAGTTCGAGTGACGTCATCGAGCTGAACGTGTGCTAGAACTCGGAGGTGCCGTAGTTTCGGTGCTTGATCGGTCGGGCCGTGAAGACGTACGACTACATCAACCGCGTTGTTCTAACGCTTCCGCTTTCGGTCTACGAGGGTACATAGACTCACTCTCCCCTCTCGTTGCTATGCATCTGGTAGATAGATCTTGCGTGATCGTAGGAAAATTTTAAAATACTACGTTCCCCAACACACAGTCAGTCACACACACAGACAGAGTCACACACACAATCACAGTCACAGACAGAGTCAGTCACACACATAGTAACTAAGTCAGTCACACAAACAAGACATAGAAAGGGCACAAACAAAAAGCTAATACACACACACACAGTCAGTCACACAAACAAGACAGAGAAAGGGCACAGATAGAAAGACTACAGGCAAGACCCAGGATGTAAATTGTTTGGCAGTACCTTTCAGGAAGAATTTTTGCCAATTTCTGCTCATTTATTCCCATATACCTGGTGGCACTAATCACTGCATGTTCCTCCTCAGTAGTCAGCATCTTTCCATATGTTTGGATTCAGATGATTATGCCACCTAAGATGTTTTGTATGAATTCAGAAATCAGCTCCATATTAACAATTGTATCACCTAGACCAAATGTGTCTCCCTCGATAGCAGCCATAACTTGATTGAAGAATAGAGCAACCGTCTGTAGAAACGAAGAAAAAAATAGTTAGCACGGACTGCGAATAGAGAAAGAGACGCCAAGAAATAACAATCCATATTAACAATTGCATCACCTACACCAAATGTGTTTCCCCCGATAGCAGCCATAAGTTGATTGAAGAATAGAGCAACCGTCTGCAGAAAAGAACAAAATAGTTAGCACAGACTACGAATAGAGAAAGAGACGCCAAGAAATAACAAGTTACTCAAGGCAATGACATGTTCATTAGTGATTGGAGGAAGTCCACCGACGTAAACACGCCGAGCATGCCGAGTAGCCTAAGAAAAGAGTGGTCAGACATATGCATCACAGAACAAGGAAAATCTCAAGCACAAAGAAAAAAAATCAGGCATACCTGCTGTGTCATGGCAGTGGCTGCATAGCAAGTGGATCGATGCAAAGAGAAGAAAGAATTAGAAAGTAATAACAAAACATTGAATAATAAAGAAGCGTGATAGATCACATGTGGGTTCATTCTGCCATCACCAAATAAACTGCAAATCAGAGTGAATCTGGTCCCGTTGTGATGACAGAATGGACTATCCACGATTTGACTACTAGATACACTGAATCCTAAAAGGAGCGCAGTAGTCACCTGTCCTAGGGCGGGTTAATTGAACATGTTTAGGAGCATGTTTGGAAACATCCCAGGATCAGCAGCAGGAAGTTCTGGTGGCTGTCAACAGAGAATTGTTAATGATGTGAATTATTTACCAAGTTCTTTATGTAACCAGTGTGTTTCTGAATTAGCAAACTTGTCTTGAACAGAGGGGGGAAATGCATTTCAGAAAACCATATAAAAATAAAATAATCAAAAGAATACCTCTCTCGACATTGCTTGCCTATACGTCCACGTAGTGACCTTGCAATGAGACCATTTTGTTGGTCCATACTTGTTTACAAGGTCAATAATTTTGTCATCTTCCTGTAGAAAAAATATCATAAATATAACTACAAAATGTGCAAAAGCTTTTTTTTCTCGAGCAAAGTCAGGAGTGCAATGACAAACCTCTTGAGTCCAAGGACCTTTGATGAGTTCAGTGTTAAAGAACCTTCTGCCATGGATGTAAACATTGCCCTCTGTCCTATACGGAAATAATTCAGCTGCGTAGGTAGATACTGACACAATATGTGAGCTCAACACACTTGCATATACAGAACAACGTCCAAAGAAGTATGGTGTTACTATATAACTAGCTAAAATTTGGGGTATTACCAGCCGTGAGATAAATATTGTGTAGGAAGGAGTTAAATTTGAGAGGGATTACCATACAAACACAAACCAGGTTGATTGGCGATCCACGGCTTCAGTTCAGACACCAGAAGCACACCATCAGAACAACCATGACAAATCAAATGCCATCATGAAAACCTTCATCCACCCCTGGATTCTACATATACATCATTCTGAGCACAAACATCATATGTGTGGTAGGAAAATATACAAAAATGCATTGGAGATCCAAAGGACAATGACACTACTAACTACTGAGGTATGTAGGTCAAAAATGACATGCCCATGACTTTATATAAAAATATCCGTGCATTATCAGGTGCCAATAGGTAGCTATGGAGCGCTTGCACAATGACACACACACACACATCACAGTCAATACATAGTCACATGACACACATCATAGTCAACACACACACACACAATGGAGCGCTTGCACACAAGAAACAGACAAAGAAACACACACACAGTCAGTCACACACACACAAATAGTCGGTCACAAACACACACAAACAGTCGGTCACAAACACACACAAACAGTCAGTCACACACACAGTCACAGTCACACACAGTCACAGTCACACAACACATTGGAGTGCTTGCACACAAGAAACAGACATAGATAGGATGAAACTAATCGAAGACATGAGAAAACGCAAATTGTCTGTTCAAGCTTCCCATTCAGAACCTTCAACTCTGCATAATTTTAGTTTGTAGCTTCAATTTCAAACCTCTCTCTGCATTACCCAACTACAAGCCAGGAGGCCACTACTCTTATATAAACAGAGATGTAAGGGAGCAGAGTGCAAATTAGGAGGTACCTTTTCTTTATCACCAAATTCAGAGTCTGCACGTAGCAAGTGTATTTTGTGTCACAAGATGAACCTAAAGAACTCACCAGGAAAATACTCAAATTAACAAATCAAATGAATCATGGAGAACATCATGTAAAATAGTAGTCTGACAAATCGAAAGCAATTCAAGTATATATGTAGATAATCAGAGCTCATGTACATGCAAACCTTTCCCTCCCATAAATTGATAAATTTGCAAGATCAAATTTTGATTACCTTAGTTGGTAAAACATAAAACGATAGGAACCCTGAGAAGTCCTTGGCATGCCAGTTTGTATGACTATAGAGGTGAGCTAAAATGAGAATGATGAGCTGTTCAGATCAAGATGGCCCTCAGAAGCAGCCGTCTGTTGTTTATCCTTGAAGTCATCATGACCAATTAGTTTTGGAAATGCCAAAATATTTCTGGTGCTATAGACATCTAACTTCTTTCTCAAAGAAATATTGCAATGATTCATTATAGAATTATCTATCCTGGAAAGAGTAACATACTATCAACATGAATACTTGTGAAGTGGACAAGGAAAACATGGCTAAATATGCATTTTGGGACTATAGACATCAACATCGCAAAGTGTAAAAAACATAAATATACCTGCGCTGTAAGCAAACCCATCCCATCAATGTACTTAGCAACACAAGGAAGAGCAAATGTGACATGTCTATATCCTACCTGAAATACTTAGAAAAGCATTATTCCAGTGACTGGATGATGTCTACACACGCTTCTACTCTTGTAGACTATGTTGGGCCTCCAAGCGCAGAGGTTTGTAGGACGGCAGCAAATTTCCCTCAAGTGGATGACCTAAGGTTTATCGAACTCAGGGAAGTAAAGGTTGAAGATGGTCTCTCTCAAGCAACCCTGCAACTAAGATACAAGAAGTCTCTTGTGTCCCCAACACACCTAATACACTTGTCAGATGTATAGGTGCACTAGTTCGGTGAAGAGATGTTAAATGGCAAGTGATATGGATGGCAAAACAAAGTAATATAAATCTATAATAAAAAGTGCAGCAAGCAAACAAGTGGTAAACGTGAGCACAAATGGTATTGCAATGGTGGAAACAAGGCCTAGGCTTCATACTTTCACTAGTGGCAACTCCCAACAACATTAACATAATCGAATCACATGATATTTCCCATAAAACATGCAAAGGGGACGCACTCGGAGGTCATTCCTTCGTGGTCAAGAGAGGACGAGAATTATGTAGGGCTACAAAAGCACACATCAAAGTTCGTAGTTCTCAATCTAAGGATTTCCCAATGTCACCGCGGCCATCCAAAGAGAGTCCCACAATCACCACAACATATCTAAAGGATAGTCAAAGACAAGCACCAAGAGACTCTCAATCTTCAATCAACACACAAGAGAGGAAATCACTCATGAAAATACTTTTCTAATCCATGTCCAATAGACCGCTGTCGCCTTGGTCTCGGGGATTATACTAGATAAAGACAAGTGAGTACATCAATCCAATACATAGAGGAAGGGGAAATATCATGGGATCACCCTAGATTAACATAGCCTATGATCACAACGAAGATCACATCATGGGAGAGAGAATTGACCACATAGCTACTGGTAAGAACCTCATCCCCGAGGAGGAACTACTCCCGCATCATGGAGGGAGGAAGCAACGTCGATGGAGATGAATCCGGGGGCACTTCCCCGTCCCGGCAGGGTGCCGACGCAGGAATTCTGGTCCCCCGAAGCTTGATGGCGATGGCGGCGGAGATCGGAATCGCGTCTGGAGAAAAGGGGTCCGGAATCAGGGTTTCTGCGAGACACTTTAAATATATGCCAAAGGGGGGCATCGGAGGAGCCTCGGGGGGCCCAGGCGCCCCCCCTGGCGCCCACAGGCCGTCTGGAGCCCCTGTGGGTCCCCCCGGCTGCACTTTGGCCGCACGGTAGCTCCTGGAACGCTGATTTTTTATATATTTTTTCTGGATTTTTCGTGGCAGTTCTCGTAATGTGAAAACCTGAAATACAAAAACAGCCGAAAACAGAAACTGGCACTGGGGTGCACTGAGTTAATAGGTTAGTCCAAATATGATCAAAAGTGTATGGAAGTGTATAAATATCATAGCAATATCACCCAAAAGAGGCATGGAGCAAGCAGAAATTATAGATACGTTTTGGACGTATCACTAGACAGCAGTAATACAAAAAAAGAATATAATATCCATATAAGACATAGAAACATAGATACCACAAAAAATGTATTGTCAAACACCACGGTAAACATGATTATTATGATAAGAAAAATAAGGAACAAAAACAGGGAAAAGGGTACTGTGATGAGTGAGTGAGATAAATAAGATAGGCATGGGATGCATTGGATGCCAAATTGCGCACGCAAAGGAGTGGAAGCCAAGCAAGTGAGTGTTAGAAGAATCAAACTTTTCTACTCAGCCTATCATCATCTATCAGTAGGAGAGAAGCCTGACCAGTGCACATCTCTGGATCCCTGCCTGCTCGAAACGGCCTACATGGTTTTACATCCCTGAACACATCCCTATATATGGAGAGACGACACTGGAACACAAGCAAGGCATGAAGAAGAAACCAATTGGATAGACCATACAAGCAGTAACACAATCAGAATCACCCCATCTAAGCCAAACACACAGTCACACACAGTTAGTGGAGTGCTTGCACACATGAAACAGACAAAGAAACATACATAGAAAGGGGCACATCACACACACAGACAGTCAGACACACAGTCAGACACACACAATGGAGCGCTTGCACAGAAGAAACACACAAAGAAACATACATAGATAGGGGTACAAACAGAAAGCTAATACAACCCAACAAAATGCACCCATGTCTCACAAGTTCTAATAGACATTAATGGTACCATAAGGTAGAAACTCAGAAACAATATTAACTACGGAATGATCCAACAAACATTACAACAGAGTTTTACGCAATAGGGTGTCAGAAGCTCAATGATCACACTATAAATTAATTGTCACAAAGTCTAGGGAAAGCAAGAAAAGCATTATTTCAGTGACTGGACAACAGTAATAATGCAAAGGAAAATATGATAACCACATAAGGCATAACAAAACACACATATCACTATAAATTTGAGAAAAAATAATAGTCAGCTCTACACTAAACAAGTACTAGGTCTGTTACCTATGAATAAGGAACTACGAATACTGAGTTAGCATAAATGATTATTCATCAAGATACAATTTCATTCAACAAACATCACACGTGTCATATAAACTCAAGGCAAATCTGCAAGAGTTAATAACTTGAAAAAAAACACCATAGCTGGTATATACTAACACATTAGTGATATCATATCTCATGCAAAACTGAATCAGTGAACCTCATAAGTGAATAAAGAACAGTAGAAATGCATTGTCGAACACCATGGTAAATGATTATGATAAGAAAAAATGACAGCGTGAATGTTCATACACATACAAAACAAATACCACTTACGAGCAAAACCTTCACAACCAGGTTATAAACAAACATATCATTAAATATATATGCAATCCAAATCCTAATCACGCCCAGGCATCCCAAATGCATGGCTTACATAGCAACAAATACAGAAGTCAACCGCAAAAAAAAAATACAGAAGTCAGCATTCACGATATTTTAACAGTGAGTACAGTGCCATATAAATTTAACAGGACAAACAAAAGGGACGTGACAAAAGTAAGCAACATTGATAAAAAACATGTGATGAACGTGCTTTCACAGATAAATAAATTCTGGAGTTATGCTCACAACAGAATTATATGCCCAGGTGTGCAATGAAAAAAATTCTGGAGTTATGCTATGCAATCTAGAACAAAGTCTAAGGGGGACTAACTAGCAACACCTCATATAGTACTCGTACCAAAATGGAAATAGCAACACGAGGAAGAACAGGCAGCAACAGGTGTTCAATTAGTTAAAGCAGCAGGCCACATGATTTGCACTCTTGTAAAACTTTTCTGCTCTGCCTGCCTGTTCGAAATGGCACCAATTGAAAAGAACAGAAGCAAAGCATGACAGGAAGTAACCAATTGAAAAGAATAGAAGAAGTAACACCCCTGCATCTAGGATGAGAACACCCACGCCTGCCCAAAGTGAAACAAGCTAGCCGTTACAATCTGAATCGACAGAGGAAGCAGAGTATAAAAGGGCACGTCTCGACGGACGAACATGAACACGAACAAGCTAGCCATTTGAGACCTGAAAACAACCAATGAACAAGGCAGGAGGTGACGGAGCCTAGGAATCGAGCTGAGCTAGCACGACAAACTGACAATTGCTAGCTGTCTCCCCATCTCCGGCCGTAATCCAATTTCAAAACCAAGACCCGACCGTTCCTACAACGCTCGCACTGACATGAACACGAAACGCAACACTCAACATGTCTCTCAGATAACAAGAAGCGCACGCAAATTGCAAACCAGACGGAGACCCTCGACGAGGCAGACCAAGAACACGCGAGCGCATCGGGGCGATTGCGAGGACGACGAAAAAACGGACGACGACGCAGAACCAAATCAGAAGCGACTCTAAACTGACGAACGGCGGGGACGAGCAAAATCAACTCGGAAGCGATTCTAAACTGACGAACCGAGCACGAGCAAAGTCAAATCCAGACGTGAGCCTAAATGGACGAACGGCGACGAGAACAAGCAAAATTAAACCATGCGGCATCCTATCTAAACCCGCGACGGCGAGGACGAGTAAAATCAAATCCAGACGCGATTCTAAACGGACGACGGCAAGAACCAGGAAAAGCAAACCAGGCGGCTTTCTATCTAAACCGGTGATGGCGAGGACGAGCAAAACCAAATCCAGACGCGGTTCTAAATGGACGAATCGATTCGAGGACGAGCAAGATAAAATGCGACTCGAGGAGGACAGAGGCACGGCCCGGATGAAGAGAGCGGGAGTAGGAGGAGCAAACCGGGCAGAGCGCGGCGAGGAGGAGAACGGCACAGCCCGGACGAAGAGTGGAGGAGCAGCAGACCGGCCCAAGCGCGGCGAGGAGGAGAAAGGCTCGGACCGGACGAAGAGAGGAGGAGGAGGAGGCGCGGACCGGCCAGAGCGTGGTGAGGAGGCGAGAGGCGCGACCCGGACGAAGAGGGGAGGAGGGGCGGACCAGCCAAAGGGCGCGCCTTTATAGCCGGGCCAGAGGCGGTAGCGGCAGCGGAGGAGCCTTCGGCGAGCAGGCGTGGCGTGGAGCATACGTGGCCAGATGGGCCGGCTCGGCCCGGCCCGGCCCGCCCTGAGTTAAACGGGCCAGGCACGGCACGGCCCGACTAGGCACGCTTAGTACACGGGCCATGCCGGGCCGGCACGCGTGCTGACCTTCAAGGACCAGGCACGACACTACTATTAAACGGGCCAGCCCATCGGCACGTTTCTCCATCAGCCCACCTAATTATTAGCCTATTTCCCCTATAAAAAATTAAAAATAAATAAAAACAAATTAATAAACCTAAATGGGCCGTGCCGGGCCGGCACGCGTGCCCATCCTCTAGGCCCAGGCACGGCCCTAGGCGGGCCACGTGCCGGGCACGGCCCGATTAATCACGTGCCGGGCCGGCCCACCACGGACCAGGCACGCGTGCTAACGGGCTGGCCCGCCAGGCACAACCCATTTGGCCAGGTATGGCGTGGAGGCGGAACTAAAAGGGAAAGTGGAGCGTGGGGGGCGTCCGGATCCGGATCGGGTGGGCAGCTATCGTGGAATTAACACGGCAGATGTCCGGTTTAGCGGACTTGATGATAGAACCATCGCACGGGTTAGCTTGAAGGGGTTCCTAGCACACAAATGACACAGAGAATTTATACTAGTTCGGCCCCTTCGATGAAGGTAAAAGTCTACGTCTAGTTGGTTTAGTATTGCTTGGGCGTCGGTTTACAGGGAGCGGATCGCTTGCCTGTAGTCTCGACGGGTTGATTCTTGCTTGTCCTGAACCGTCGCCGGGTCGTCCCTTTATATAGAGAGGCGACGCCCAGTCCGGTTTACAGAGTCCCGAGGCCGGCTCATACTTGTGTCCGCCTCGGTCTCTGTTCTTTCTTCCTTATTCCTCAAGTTACATCATCGGGCGGTTTACAAATCGTAACTCTATACATGGGCCATAAGATCTCATGGGCCGTAGCTTTAACTAAATATTACAACAAAATATATTATAGTAATCAATGTTGAGGATATCGCTTATCGTTATCGTCTCGGTCAGCTAAGGATTAGAGATTAATCGGAAATTGGCCGATTAATCGATTTTATCGGTCGACTATTAATCGGTTAATTTGTCTCAAATCTCAGGTTCTCAACACTAAAATATGCTATATTCAACACCAAAAATATATTTGACAAAAGTGTTACTTTGATTTCTAGCCTTTGAATCCTTGTATAATGGCAAACAAAATAGGACAACAGTACAAATTCTGTAACAAGGTCCACAAAACATAAATAAACATAGATTTTGCAAACATAGTGTTATGAGTAGGTGTGATTTATTGGTAGATTCCCGATAAATCGCTTATCGGAACGATAAATCGGTCCAAAAGATAAACGGCAAAGATAAGACATAATCTTATCGGTCACCCCCCGATTAGCGATAAATCGGAAGATTAATCGGTGAATCGGAAGATTTCTTGAACAGTGATAGTAATCCGGTTTATACTAGCCGGTTCATACCTGCTAGTAATATCCCTGACATTAGGCCCCAGAATGATTTGAACTTGTTCATATCAATCTCCCTTGTCTTGTATAATTTTCTTCTGTGTCTTCTCATTTTTTGGTAAACCGGCCCTGACGTCATCCTCGAGAATCACGGAACCTGATCGTGACATCATTTCCGCATTTAATGCCGCGAGCTGTAATGTAGCTTTGTTTAATGGTTATCCCGAAAATCGAGGCGTCAAAAGGATCTTTATCCGATCCTTTACTCCCTCGAATCCCGCTCCTGTCGCTTCGGATATGAGTTTCCCTCATAAATATCGCTGTCCCCATCTGTTATCCTCTTCTCGCATCTTCTTCCTTCGTCCGTCGCCCGAGCTTCAAGACGCCATTGACGCCCGAGCTCGAACCGCCACCGTCAACCGCCGAGTCTGAGACCTCCTTGGCCGCTGCATCAACCTGACTTTTGTCTAGAGAATCCCCGCCGCTGATCTTCAGGTACTCCATCTTCCTCTTTGGAGTCTTGTAACCTCTAGGGTTCTTGCTCGTGTCTCCACCATTAGAGCTTTAACGAAAGCTTCACCTTGTTCATTTTAACACCAATTTCGCAGAAGTTTTTGACCTTTATATTTAGCTTTTAGATCTTGGCTTTTGTCCCGCTAGTATATGCTTTAGATCTCGTCACCTACACCCGTCCTGTAGATTCATCTGCTCCGCATAAGATCCTTGTATTTTCTTCCCGTATATCCTTGTATTTATTTTTCTTTTCTTGTGTGCTCAGATCTGCTCCACCTTTAGCTGTTCGCAAAAACCTGTTTCTTCTCCTTTGTAGATCTATTAGGTATACTCCGGTTTATACTGTCATGCCCTGTTCCTGTAGGCTTTTAAAATTGAACGTGACGGTTTAGCTGTTCCTCTTTTGCTGTCATGAACTGGCAGTAACATAGCTCCCTGTTATTGCCGGGTTAACCATATCATTAGTCCCTTGTCTAAACCGTTGCGTGATCTTCGTATATATCTTCCGGTTTATACTGATGTACCTGCATAATCCGGTTTTACACTTTATCTTTTTCAGTGCTTGTCCTTATGTTGCTATGGCCAAGCAGTTTGTCTCGTGTGACTGGGTTCCTTCCATCATCACGGAAGAAGACTTGGTTAAAATTGCTGCCATTGGTACTTTAGGCCCTCAATCCGTTTTGAAGTGGCGGGCTCCAGGAAACGAATGCCCTCCTACTCCCAGAGAAGGGGAGGTTATTGTTTTCTTCGACCACATAGCTCGAGGCTTCTCACCCCCCGGTTCAAAATTCTTCCGAGATGTGCTTGCTGCCTTCCAACTCCAGCCTCAGGACATTGGGCCCAATTCTGTTTCAAATATCTGTGACTTCCAAGTTTTTTCAGAGGTATACCTGCAAGAAGAACCACCTGTTGATCTATTCCGGGATTTCTTTCACCTGAACCGGCGTACGGAATTCACCAGCGGGCCGCATCAAGAACTCGGCGGGGTTAGTATCCAGAAAAGGAGAGACAGAGTCTTTCCCCATGCCGCTCTCCACACACACCCAAAAGAGTGGAACAAATCTTGGTTTTACTATGTTGACACCTCTCCTGAAGGGGAGAACCCACTGCCGGGTTATCGCGAGCACCGTCTTCCGGAAGATCATCCTCTGCCACAACGACTCAGCTCCGCCGAACGGCCCCGGTTCGCATCTCAGCTTTCCAGACTGAAAGCTTTTATGGCCAACGGTTTAATTGGAACTGATTTTATGCACTGTTGGCTCTCTTGGAGTATTCTTCCCTTGAGTCGGCGACCATAGTTGATGTGCCAGTATTCTGGTAAACCGGACGACCCTCAAAGGTTTACCAAGGATAAACTTTCTGAATCAGAGGTTATTGAATCGGCTAAGAAGATGCTCAACGTCTCCTTAGAAGACTGCAGCAAAGTCGGATTAGCTCCGTATTACAAGAAGAACAGACTGCTTGCAGTAAGCCTTGCTTTCTTGTATATATTTTTTTAATCCGTTTATATAAACCGTCTTCTAACTGTCTCCCTGTCTGAATAGTCCAATGATCCTTTCTGGAAAAGAAAGCCTCAGGAGAAACCCGACAAAGAGGCACACCGGAAGACCTTTGCCTATAAGAAAAGAAAAGCGGCCATTGGCTCTAGTTCTCACGCTGAGGATGACGATCCGGATTCCGAGGTATGAATTAATCCGGTTTTAATTTGCTTGCTTGTTCTCATATCTGTGTCTAATGATAACTTTCCACAGGAGTTGGCTGAAGGTGATAAACTGGCCGAAGTTGAGGTAACTATCCTTTCTTCCGATTCAGAACCACTTCCACAAAAAAGTCGTCGGACAGTCCGGAAATACCAATTTTCTCACCCTTATGCTCAATTGGATCCTAATTTTCTTTTGAAGAAACAACAACATGAAGCTCTTCGCCGGACCACTCGCTATAGCGGCCTGGCAGTGGAGTCATCCGGAATCTCTCTCACTCCGGCTCGGAGGCGCCGCCCTGAGGTTATACTCTCTCCAACTCTCCTTCATCCCAAGGCCGGGCTTATCTGCAAACCTCTTAAACCGTCTGACCCTGATTATCAGGAGACTCCATTATCCTCCTCTGGTGAATCGACTGCCACGCAACTTCCCCCACTAAAAACTGTTCCAGGGTAAGTCTTTTTAACTTATCCGGTTTATGATTATATTTTGCTTCACAATCTTAACTCGTTTTCCGAACTTATTCCAACAAGCCAAAGCCTAGCAAAAAACAAAAGGCAAACAAACCCACTGCTGAAACCTCTGCAGATGATCCGGCGGCTGATCCGGCAACAACCGTCCCTCCGGAAAGCGAGCCCACAATTCCTCTTGAGAATCCTGCGCCTACGGATCATATTTCAGTGCCCGAGAACCCTACTGCTGATGATGTTCATGATCCGCCAAGTCCTGCCCGGGCTAATTCTCCTCAGGTCAATCCGGCATCTCCCAGTCCGGTTCATGCTCCAACTCCACAAACTGCATCTGCTTCTCCAGAAGTTGTAGTGACTGGCACTGCTTTTACTGCTCCAGCCGAACCCACTGTTTTAGCCAAACATACAGCTAAAGCGGAAAAACTGCATAATGAGAAGGGTAAATGGAGTACCGAGTTATCCAATCTTGCTGTTATGAGTGCCCAGGAAATATATTCCGGGTACTTAAACCGGCTCCATAGTAGCCGAGATTACGAAGCGGGCTTGGTTAACTTGATGAAGGAAAAATATGAGGTAATCCTTTCCTTCTGACTTTGTGCTTTTGATATGCTTCTAACTATCTCATAGTAGCCCCCAAGTTCCGGTTTAGCTGCGTGTTGAAGGTGAACCGGAACTTATGACTAAAACACATTGATTTTACATTAGCCCCCAAGTATCAGGTAGATAACTTGGTTATGTATTTGATACTTGTAAGAATTTCTTCTGATACTTCAATGTTCCATTAGCCCCCAAGTGTCAAGTAGACAACTTGCTTGTGTGCTTGAGACTTTTGTCTTTGAACTGCTGCTGTTTATTGCTTCAACTTTACATTAGCCCCCAAGTGTCAAGTAGATAACTTGTTTGTGTGCTTGAGACTTGTCTGGTTTTTGTTTCTTATCACTTGTTTTGACTTGCAGGTTGACTTAAACCGGAATGCTGATGAGATCAATGAACTTCGGAGCCGTCTTGCTGAAACAGAGTCTGCTGCCTCGAAAGCCAAGAAAGATCTGAAGGTGAGCTTCAAGACTGCTGAAGATCTGAAAAAATTCTTTGAAGAAGAGCGAGCTGCCTTTGAGGTCCAGAAGAAAGAACTGGAGAAAAGGGCCAAAGACACTGAGGAAGCCCTTAATCCGGTAACTGAAGAGTTAACCGGCTTAAAGCGGCAAATAGAGTTGATGACCTCTGCCATCTTTGGTAAGTCTTTTGATCTGTATTCCTGCTTTAACCTTGTAATCTTTCATCTGTACCGGTTTAACTATGATACTTATATGCAGGGCGCCGTGTCACCCATCTTGGGGATCACTTGCAGAAAAAACTTAAGGCCTGTTACACTTTGGTCGAGCAGCTGTATTCCGGCGCTCAGAGGATCATAAGTGCAACATCTTTCAGTAAACCGGCCCCCACGACCATCCAAGGTACCTTAGAAAAGTTGTCTGTTTTGCCGGTGCGTTTGGAGGAAGTCAAGAAATCTGCTGCTCGAGCCGGCAGATGTCCGGTTTAGCGGACTTGATGATGGAACCATCGCACGGGTTAGCTTGAAGGGGTTCATAGCACACAAAGGACACAGAGAGTTTATACTAGTTCGGCCCCTTCGATGAAGGTAAAAGCCTACGTCTAGTTGGTTTGGTATTGCTTGGGCGTCGGTTTACAGGGAGCGGATCGCTTGCCTGTAGTCTCGACGGGTTGATTCTTGCTTGTCCTGAACCGTCGCCGGGTCGTCCGTTTATATAGAGAGGCGACACCCAGTCCGGTTTACAGAGTCCCGAGGCCGGCTCATACTTGTGTCCGCCTCGGTCTCTGTTCTTTCTTCCTTATTCCTCAAGTTACATCATCAGGCGGTTTACAAATCGTAACTCTATACATGGGCCCTAAGATCTCATGGGCCGTAGCTTTAACTAAATATTACAACAAAATATATTATACAAATCCGGTTTATACTAGCCGGTTCATACCTGCTAGTAATATCCCTGACAGCAGCCGAGGGCGGCGGCGGTGCTTCCCGTTGGGATTTGGGGGCGTACAGGGGAATTTCCATTTTTTAGGGTGGACACAGAAATTCTACAGTAGCGAGTTGTGCCGTGTTTTTATGGAGTCCGTGCCATGTCTTAAAAATGTACGTCTTTTAATACGCCATTTGACATACTTATACTAGGGCATCTCATATGCTGACCCATAAAAGGACGCGGTATCGCCCTTGGACACGGACATTTATACAACAGTCGGCTATCCAATCAAGCATGTGTGCATTTCAAACTGTATTTATACAAACCGGACAAAATACCTGCAAATCATACGATTTCAATCTAAATCATACGAAAATCTTTACATTTTCGACATATTTAATTAAATAAAAGCTACCGGACTGAAAACCTAGTATAAATCTAAAGCCGTGCACGCCCTTCAGAGTTCTTATTCTTCTCGTCTGTGCCCATGTCAAGCGGTCGTGTCTGGCAGCCAGCTGAGCCATGCGGAGTGAAGGTGCGGTTGCTAGCAAGTAAGAGTAGGACATGGGACACGGATCGGCTCATAGGACTCGAGGCCTTGCCACCTCCCACGCCCCACTCCTCCTTGTCAGAGATTGTAGCTCGTTCGTCACCAGTGCACGTGAGGTCGATGATGAACGTGGCCGGACCAGCCTCGTCGTGGAATCGGCACCCTCGAAGCGTCATTGGCGGCGCGAAGGACGTGCAGTTACCGGCATCATCGTCCGCGATCACCTACGCCGCCTCCGCGTCTGACAGCGTCGTAACCACGTTGCAGGCAGTACGAGCACGCGTGGGCTCATACAACACCCGTTGATTGGCGATAAAGTTGGGTTCTCTGTGCCCTTGGTAGTCTCAGCCTACTCACTCGCGAGCTCGCCTTAGATTTGGCGTTCCGACAGCTGGTGTTGCTTGAGGAAGGAAAAGTTGCGCCAAGTGTTGCTCTGATTTGGCCTTCCTGCCAGAACCCCGACATCGACTGCGGCGCCGGGTGTTGCTCTGCTATGGTGTCCTTGAAGTGCACATGCGCACGCTCCATGGTCAAGCCGGCATGGAACGGCGTGGGCAAGGGAGCCGACTCGTCATCGGAGGTCGTCTTCATCGTCGAAGAACTCCGAGGAGCTGGCTAACGAGTCGACATTCATCCGCCTAGCACGGCGACCCTGCCAGCCGGCCGGAAGGGTGGCCAGCTCATGCTTATACTCTGTCAAGAGGCCAGAAGACACCCAATGGGCCAGAGCTACACCTGGGGGGGGGGGTGCCCCAACGGGGGCACAACCTACCAGGGCGCAGCAGGCCCACCCCGGCGCGCCCAGGTGGGTTGTGCCCACCTCGGTGGCCTCCCGCACCCCCTATTTACCCTATAAATCCCCAAATATTCTGAAACCCTTGGGGGTGAACCTAGATCAGAAGTTCCACCGCCACAAGGCTCTGTAGTCCACGAGATCCAATCTAGAACCCTTTCCAGCACTCCGCCGGAGGGGGAAATCATCACCGGTAGCCATCTTCATCATCCCGGCGGCCACCATGGTGAGGAGGGAGTAGTCCACCCTCGGGGCTAAGGGTTTGTACCAGTAGCTATGTGTTTAATCTCTCTCTCTCGCGCGATCTCGAGATGTCAAGATCTTGATATATCATGGGCTTTGTTAACATAGATGGATCATATCATGTTTCTCCCCTCTCTACTCTTGTTGTGATGAATTGAATCATTACCCTTTGAAGTTTTGTCATGTCGGATTGACTATTCAGATTCGAGAACAGTTTATATATGTCTTGCAATTGAATACTCATGGTGACAATGGGGTATCATATTGATTCACTTGATGTATGTTATGGCACTCAACTTGCGGATTCTCGCGGTGACATTGGGGTAATCTATGCATAGGGGTTGATGCATGTTTTTATTATCTTTTCTCCGATGGAAACTTTGGGGTCTCCTTGTAGTTCTTTGTGTGGATTGAATATTATGATCATGAAGTTGTTTGATGCATATCGTAGAATCAAGTCATGGATATTTGTGGTGACATTGGAATATCTAGGTGACATTAGAGTTGGTTTATGTGTGCCATATGGTGTTATTTTAGTATGAACTCTTGGTTAGATTGATCGGAAAGAATAGCTTTGTTTTATTTTAGTACAAACTCTAGGATAGATTGATCGGAAAGAATAGCTTTGAGGTGGTTTCGTACCCTACAAACAATTTATATCTTTTGTTCTCCGCTAATAGGAACTCGGGAGTGATTCTTTATTGCACTTTGAGGGATAATCATATGATCCAACTATGTTAGCATTGTTGAGAGATTGCACTAGCAAAAGTACGGACCCTGGGCCTCATTTTCCATCATTGCAATACCATTTGTGCTCACTTTTGTTACTTGCTACCTTGCTGTTTTTTATTGTTCGTACTACAAAAACTCATATCTACTATCCATATTACACTTGTATCACCATCTCTTTGCTGAACTAGTGCACCTATACAATTTGCCATTGTATTGGGTGTGTTGGGGACACAAGACACTTTTTTATTTTTTGGTTGCTGGGTTGTTTGAGAGAGACCATCTTCATCCTACACCTCCCACGGATTGATAAACCTTGGGTCGTCCACTTGAGGGAAATTTGCTATTGTCCACAAAACTCTGCACTTGGAGGCCCAACACGAATCTACAAGAATAAAATTGCGTAGTAGATATCAAGCTCTTTTCTGGCGCCGTTGCCGGGGAGGTGAGTGCTTGAAGGTATATCTTTAGATCTTGCAATCGAATTTTTAGTTTCTTGTTTTATCACTAGTTTGGTTTTGTAAAAGATAACTACAAAAAAAATGGAATTGAGGATGCATCATATTGTTTATCTTTATAATGTCTTCCGCGAATATGATGGAAAGGAAAATTGTGCTCAATTGTTAGAAGAAGAATTCTATAAAATGTTTGGCATAAATGATGAGCATGATTGCAATGTTGTTAGTATGAATTCTTTGAATATCCGTGATGCTGATGATATGCAAAGCTATAAGATTGGGCACGCTATGTTTGATGAAGATGGTATTTTAGCCCCCCCCCCAAGATTTGATGTAGAAATTTGTTATAATGGTGGCATGCCTGCTATTTATGATGATTATATTGATAAAAGTGGATTTGGAGAGGTCATGACTTTATTTAGTGATGAATCCACTACTTTGGAGGATGTTTCAATTGACTATGATAGAAAAGTTGCTATCTATGATGATTATGGTGATGACATGTATGCTATATTAAATAATGATAACCATGAAACTTGTCATCATGACTTTAATTTTCAATCTCCTGATAGTTATTTTGTTGAGTCTGCTGCCACCACTATTCATGAGAATAAATTTGCTTATGTGGAGAGTAGCAAAGTTTCTATGCTTTTGCATCATAAAAAAATGATTTATGTGATGGCTATATTGTTGAATTCATTCATGATGCTACTGAAATTTACTATGAGAGAGGAACATATGCTTGTAGGTATTACAATAATATCAAGTTTACTCTCTATGTGTTGAAAATCTTGAAGTTTTGCTTGTTTTGCCTTCCTATGCTAGTTGATTCTTGTTCCCATAAATTGTTTGCTCACAAAATTCCTATGCATAGGAAGTGGGTTAGACTTAAATATGCTTGCCATGTGATTCATGATGCTCTCTTTGTGTTTCAATTATTTACTTCTATGTGAGCATCATTGAAATCATCATGCCTAGCTAAAATGCATTAAAGAAAAGCGCTTGTTGAGAGACAACCCAGCACTTATACCTACTTTTTTTGTGTGTTCACATGATTATTCTACTGTAGTAATCATGTTTTATAGCATTTTTTCAATAAAGTGTGAAGCAAATCCTTAGGATCATGTTGGGTTATAGTAGATTTGATCTTGCTGAAAAACAGAAACTTTTGCACTCACGATTTTTTTCTCATTTTTAACATAAGAGTGTTTTTGAGTTGATTCTTTTTGCAGAAGGTTAATATACAATTTTTTCACGTGGTACTATGTTTTTCAAGATTTTTAGAGTTGCAGAAGTATGGTGAATGTTCAGATCATTACAAACTGTTCTGTTTTTGACAGATTCTGTTTTCAATGCATAGTTTGCTTGTTTTCTAGTTTCTATGGCTTATACTTATCAATATAAATTGTAGAAATGATATGGTACAATAGGCATTGTGTGAGAACAATTATTAATCTTGTCTTTGACAGTACCCAAAGTGAATGATTTTCTTTATCATACTAACCCATCTCACGAAGTTTTGTTAAGTTTTGTGTGATTGAAGTTTTCAAGTTTTGGGTGAGATATCGATATGAGGATAATAAGGAGCGGCAAGACCCTAAGTTTGGGGATGCCAAGGCACCCCAAGGTAATATTCAAGGAGTACCCAATCAACCAAGCTTGGGGATGCCCCGGAAGGCATCCCCTCTTTTGTCTTCAACATTATCGGTAACCTCACTTGAAGCTATATTTTTATTCGTCACCTGATATGAGTTTTGCTTGGAGCGTCATTTTCTTTTGTCAAAATTTTCTTTATGTTATTTAGAATAATGTTTTGCATCTTTTATTTCAATAAAAGTGGCATTGGTAGCCTTTACCATGCTTATTTTGCAAGTCTACATGTTGCTGTTTCAAAACAGAAAGTTTATCGATGTTGAAAAAATTCCCTAAAAAAGTCAGAATGTGATAAAATGTTGAAACTTTTTGCAAAATAAGATCTGGTAAATTTTCTACAGTTTGGTAGATTTTCATAACTTTTGGAGTTAGGGAAGTATTGATACTCTTGCATTCTTTACAGACTTTACTGTTTTGGCAGATTGCTGTTACGTTTGCATTGTTTGCATATGTTTGCTTGTTTAATGATTCTATTTGAGGATAGGAGTATTAAATATGCGATGGCATTTAATATGCAATGTTGAATAATAATTTTAGTGATTTGCTACAGTATATTTTTTGCATTGGTTTATACTAACTTATCTCACGAGTTCTTGTTGAGTTTTGTGTGGATGAAGTTTTTGAGATTTAGGAAACCGTGATATGAGAGGAATTAGGGAGACACAAGAGCTCAATCTTGGGGATGCCCAAGGCATCCCAAGATAAAACTTCAAGAAGTCTCAATCATCTAAGCTTGGAGATGCCCCGGTAGGCATCCCACCTTTATTCATCAACATTTATCGGTTAGTATCAGTTGATCCTAAGTTTTTGCTTCTTCACATGAGATGTGCTATTCTTGAAATGTCATTTTATTTTGTTTGCTTGCTGTTTTAATAAAAGAATTAGATCTGGAAGTTTTTTAAATGAAATAGAGCCCCCAAATAGTTGCCAGAGAGGCTAGATAAACGGTATTCACATCTCGTCAATGAAGCTCTTTGTTGGCACCGTTGCTCTACTGCTTCACTTATATATTTTGTAGCACGGTGTGGTTTAGTATTTTTGAAGAAATTCCCTCTTTCTTCACTTAAATTAATTTGATAGAAAGAAATATTATTCTCATGATCTTCATTTATATCTTTTTGGAGTAGCTTGTCATTTACTCTTGTGCTTCACTTATATCCTATGAGTAGATTCTTGAATAAATTGAATGTCATGAAGTTGAAATCATATCATGCCTAGTGTAGCTTCACATTGGGTTTAGAAAGTAAAATCTTTTGAGGCTTGACAATCACAATATTTGTCATACAAGCAATTCATGAATAATTAATATAAGGAAGAGAACTTTCACGTGTAAATACACTATCCTGGAAATCTTTTGTGATTGTGAGCCCCCATCAAAATATTATATGCCAAAATTGTTGACGTTGGATAAGGAAGACAATGTAATGGTTTATGTTTGTTCATATTCACATAGAAGTTATATTGTCATAGATCCTTCAACATGTGGTGCTTGCCCCCCATCTTTGCTAGCTAAAAATTCCGCCAAGTAGAGATACTACTTGTGCATCCAAAGACCCTTAAACCCAAATCTTATCTTCAAGAGTCCACCATACCTACCTAAGGATTGAGAAAGATCCTTCAAGTAAGTTGTCATCAGTGCAAAAAGGCAATAAAATTTGCTTCTAAAAGTGTTAGATCATTTAGTGTAAGAGAAAATTGAAAGTTGTACAAACTTGTGATGGCAAAGAATAAAAGCGACAGACTGCATAATAAAGGTTGCTATCATAAGGGGCAATATAACGTGACATTCTTTTGCACTAAGGGATTGAGCATACAAACAAATAAGCGCATGGCAACCTCTGTTTCCCTCTGCGAAGGGCCTATCTTTTACTTTTTAGTATTTACTTTTATGCAAAGAGTCAAAGTTTTTCCCTCTATTCCTTTTTATTTTTCTCCTTTGGCAAGCATCATGTGGTGAGGAAAGATCTAGGCACATATGTCCAGCTGAATATGGGTAGCATGAGTTATTATTGTTGACATCACCCAAAGGTGAATACGTTGGGAGGCGAAATTACAAGCCCCTATCTTTCTATGTGTCCGGTTGAAACGTTTTGCTCATGTGTATGCGGTGAGTGTTAGCAATCATAGAAGACTATACGATGGTTGAGTATGTGGAGCTCTTACTTGAACTCTGTTGAATACGTTGAATTACAACTGCTTGGTGACTGAGAACATATGTTGTTGAGTTTCAAGAGAATTCATTGTTTGAACCTTAACATGTGAATTGGTTGCTACTTTAACATGAGAAGTTTCGTAGGAAAGAATTGCTGTTATGATGCTATGAAAAGTGATTGAAATTGTCATTGATCAAACTTATGCACTTTGCTAGCATTCACACTTCATAAATTATTTCTTTTATCATTTACCCACTCGAGCACGAGTAGGAATTAAGCTTGCGGATGCTGATACGTCTCCAACCTATCTATAATTTATGAAGTATTCATGTTGTTTTATTATCATTCTTGGATGTTTTACAATCATTTTATAGCAACTTTATATCATTTTTTGGGACTAACCTATTGAACCAGTGCCCAGTGCAAGTTGCTATTTTTTGCTTGTTTTTTACATCGCAGAAAACCAATATCAAACGGAGTCCAAACACCGTCAAACTTTCTACAGATTTTTTATGGGCCAGAAGACACCCAATGGGCGATAGCTGCACCCGAGGGGTGCCCCGAGGGGGGCACAACCCACCAGGGCGCACCAGCCCCCCTGGCGCGCCCAGGTGGATTGTGCCCATCTCAGTGGCCTCCCGGACCCCCTCTTTACCCTATAAATTCCTAAATATTCCGAAACCCTTGGGGTGAACCTAGATCAAAAGTTCCGCCGCCGCAAGGCTATGTAGTCCACGAGATCCAATCTAGAGCCCTTTCCGGCACTCCACCGGAGGGGGAAATCATCACCGGTGGCCATCTTCATCATCCCGGCGGCCACCATGGTGAGGAGGAAGTAGTCCACCCTCGGGGTTGATGGTTTGTACCAGTAGCTATGTGTTTAATCTCTCTCTCTCTTATGATCTCAAGATGTCACGATGTTGATATATCATGGGCTTTGTTAACATAGATGGCTCATATGATGCTTCTCCCCTCTCTACTCTTGTTGTGATGAATTCAATCTTTACCCTTTGAAGATTACTCATGTCGGATTGAATGTTCAGATTTGAGAACACTTGATATATGTCTTGCAATTGAATACTCGTGGTGACAATGGGGTATCATATTGATTCACTTGATGTATGTTATGTCACTCAACTTGCGGATTCCCGCAGTGACATTGGGGTAATCTGTGCATAGGGTTTGATGCATGTTATTATTATCTTTTCTCCGATAGAAACTTTGGGGTCTCCTTGTAGTTCTTTGTGTGGATTGAATATTATGATCATGTAGTTGTTTGATGCATATCATAGAATCAACTCATGGATATTTGTGGTGACATTGGAATATCTAGGTGACATTACAGTTGGTTGATGTGTGTCATATGGTGTTATTTTAGTACGAACTCTTGGTTAGATTATCGGAAAGAATAGCTTTGTGTTATTTTAGTATGAACTCTAGGATAGATTGATCGGAAAGAATAGCTTTGAGGTGGTTTCGTACCCTACAAACGATTTCTATATTTTGTTCTCCGCTAATAGGAACCCGGGAGTGATTCTTTATTGCACTTTGAGGGATAATCATATGATCCAACTATGTTAGCATTGCTGAGAGATTGCACTAACGAAAGTACGGACCCTAGGCCTCATTTTCCATCATTGCAATATCGTGTGTGCTCACTTTTGTTACTTGCTACCTTGCTGTTTTTTTATTCTTCGCACTACAAAAACTCATATCTACTACCCGTATTACACTTGTATCACCATCTCTTCACTGAACTAGTGCACCTATACAATTTGCCATTGTATTGGGTGTGTTGGGGACACAAGAGACTTTTTATTATTTGGTTGCAGGGCTGTTTGAGAGAGACCATCTTCATCCTACACCTCCCACTGATTGATAAACCTTAGGTCATCCACTTGAGGGAAATTTGGTACTATCCTGCAAAACTCTACGCTTGGAGGCCCCACACGAGTCTACAAGAATAAAGTTGCGTAGTAGACATCAGATTCATCATGTAATCGAGTTAGTTTTGTTAGGGCTTGATCCCTAGTATCCACTATGTTCTGAGATTGATGTTGTTATGACTTTGCCATGCTTAACGCTTGCCACTTTGGGCCCGGGTGCCATGATTTCAGATTTGAACCGTTTATGTTATCACCATTATATCCATGTTCTAGATCCGATCTTGCAAGTTATAGTCACCTACTCCGTGTTATGATCCGGCAACCCAGGAGTGACAATAGTCGGGACCACTCCCGGCGATGACCGTAGTTTGACGAGTTCATGTATTCACCGTGTGTTAATGCTTTGTTCTGGTTCTCTATTAAAAGGAGGCCTTAATATTCCTTAGTTTCCAATTGTACACCGCTGCCATGGGAGGGTAGGACAAAAGATGTCTTGCAAGTTCTTTCCATAAGCACATATGACTATTTACAGAATACATGCCTACAATATATTTATGAACTGGAGCTAGTGCCATATCGCCATAGGTTATAATTGTCACATGCTGAATATCATCCAACAAATTAATGATCCAATGCCTACAAATTTATCCTATATTGTTTCTGCTAAGTTACTACTGCTATCATTACTGTTGCAATTGCTACAAAACTGTTGCTATCACTGTTATCGTTACTATAGCTGCTGCTACTATTATCAAAACTATAATACTACTTTGCTACTGATCACTTTGCTGCAGATAATTAATCTCCAGGTGTGGTTGAATTAAAAACTCAGCTGCTAATACTTACAAATATTCTTTGGCTCCCCTTGCGTCAAATCTATAAATTTGGGTTGAATACTCTACCCTCGAAAACTGTTACGATCCCCTATACTTGTGGGTTATCAAGACCTTTTTCTGGCGCCGTTGCCGGGGATCATATCTATATTTTTTGAGTCACTTGGGATTATTATCAATTTATCACTATGAAGAATCTGAAGGATGCTAAGACTAAGATTTTTTCCTCTAAGACGATGGGAGGTAAGGAACTACCATCTAGCTCTACTTTAGATTCACCTTCTGTTATAAGTAAACTTGCAACACCGCCACATGCTATCAATCCTGATATGTCGCAAGTTATTGATTATGCTACTTCTGCTATGAATGATGCTTATGATGATGATAATACCTTGCATGATGATGATGTGCCACTAGGTGAATTTCTTGATGGACAAATTGATAGAGTAAGACAACATGATATTGTTGAATCTGATGATGAGCTTGAAACTGAAAATCTTGAAACACCTGCTAGAACTAGTCTTCCTAGATATGAATTGCCTAAGGTACCAGAAGGTTATGTTATGAATGAGGAGACAACTAGATATATTCTTGCTTGTAAGGATAGAGATGATTTAGAGAAATTACTATGCAAGTATAAAGAAAAATCCTTGAATGCCGGAATGCAATATGATCCTAAGTTTGCTACCTCACCTATCGTTATTGATGATAAGGATTATGAATTCTCTGTCGACCCAGAGTTAATTACTTTGGTTGAATCTGATACTTTCCATGGTTATGAAACTGAAACTGTTGTGGCACATCTTACTAAGTTGAATGACATAGCCACCCTTTTTACTCATGATGAGAAAACTCGATATTACTATATTCTCAAATTATTTCCGTTCTCATTAAAGGATGATGCTAAAGCTTGGTACACACTAGTACAACGAGGTGCTATACAAACGGTTTTTAACCCCTTTTCGTGACGACATTTGGAACCGTCGCCTAGTGAGTGTGAGCGATAGGGGGATCCTTCCCACACGACCCAGAAACCGTCAGGGATATGCCCTCCTGGCACACACGCTCGGCAAAATGAGGTCGTGTGCGATCGACGAGCGACCAAATATGATTATACGTATAGTAGTGCTAAAACAAATACAATTATACAGGCGAAATCATTTCCGGTCGTAAGTACATCCCACACAGTCAGTCCCCGTTAAACGTTTCCGTTCGTATATACATCCCACACAGTCGCTCCAAGGAAAACGTTTCTGTTCGCATGTACATCACACACAGTTTTCCCTGTTAAATCATTTGTGATAGCGTTTCCATTGCACACGGTATTAACAATTTTATCGTTTGTGTTATTGAATGCATCACACATGGTGCGTAGAAGAAAATGTGTGGCAAAGGCTGTTAAATCGTTTGTGATAGCGTTTCCATTGCACACGGTATTAACAATTTTGTCATTTGTGTTATTGAATGCATCACACATGGTGCGTAGAAGAAAATGTGTGGCAAAGGCTGTTCATCACACACAGTTTTTATGTGGTAAACGTTTGCGCCAGGTGGCCTAACGCAAACAGTTTTCAAGAGGATGTCGTGTGTGATTGTTCATTACACTACTGGAATCAAGGATTTTTCCGTCTGCCAGTTCTTTGCCGTCTGCTTGCGGATAGCAAAGAAGGTATTTGCCATCAGCTACAAAACAACAGACAATAAAGAACTGGCAGACGGCAAAGAAGGTCTTTGCCATCTGTCATTACTTTGCCGTCTGCTGACAGATGGCAAAGAATCTTTGCCATCTGCCAGCGAACGGCAAAGAGGTGCTGGTGGGGTTCACTGAATGCCACTACACTCCATTGGTCCACCCTCCCTCTTTGCCGTCTGCTTACAGACAACAAAGATTCTTTGCCATCTGTTGGCAGATGGCAAAGAGGGGTGGGGGTTCCCTTTCCGGCCGGATTAACCATGGTTTTACCCCACCACGTCAACACCAACACCCCGAGACAAGAACCCTACCCACCCATGGCGGCCTCGCTCCTCTCGCGCGCCGCCTCTGCCGCCTTTGCCCTCCGCGGTGGCGCCTGCTACTTCTCGAGCTTGCGTTGTATTCCCTCGAAGAGGAAAGGGTGATGCATCATAGTAGCGTAAGTATTTCCCTCAGTTTTTGAGAACCAAGTTATCAATCCAGTAGGAGACCACGTGCGAGTCCCTCGCACCAGCACAAACAAATAAGAACTTCACAGCCAACGCGATAAGGGGTTGTCAATCCCTTTACGGTCACTTACGAAAGTGAGATCTGATAGAGATGATAGTTTATATTTTTGGTGTTTTTAGTTTATAAGAACAATAAATAAAAGCAGTAAAAGTAAAGTAGATGTAGATTTATATGTTGAGAATAGACCCGGGGGCCATAGTTTTCTCTAGTGGTTTCTCTCATGATAGCGATATTCTACGGCGGGTAAACAAATTACTATCGAGCAATTGATAGAAAAGCGAATAATTATGAGACTATCTAGGCATGATCATTGTATATAGGCATCACGTCCGAGACAAGTAGACCGACTCCTGCCTGCATCTACTACTATTACTCCACATATCGACCGCTATCCAGCATGCATCTAGTGTATTGAGTTCATAAGAATAGAGTAACGCCTTAAGCAAGATGACATGATGTAGAGGGATAAACTCAAGCAATATGATATAAACCCCATCTTTTTATCCTCGATGGCAACAATACAATACGTGCCTTGCTGCCCCTACTATCACTGGGAAAGGACACCGCAAGATTGAACCCAAAGCCAAGCACTTCTCCCATTGCAAGAACTATATATCTAGTAGGCCAAACCAAACCAATAATTCGAAGAGACTTGCAAGGATATTTTGAGCACACATAAAAATTTCAGAGAAGAACCAAATATCTTTCATAGATAACCTTGATCATAAACTCACAATTCATCGGATCTCGACAAACACACCGCAAAAAGAGATTACATCGAATAGATCTCCTCGAAGACCGAGGAGAACTTTGTGTTGAGATCCAGAGAGAGAGAAGAAGCCATATAGATACTAGCTATGGACCCGAAGGTCTGTGGTAAACTACTCACAACTCATGGTGAGGGCAATGATGATGATGATGAAGGCCTCCGTGATGGATCCCCCTCCGGTGGAGCTCCGAAACAGGCTCCATGATGGGATCTCCACGAGAGCAGAAGGTACGACGGTGGAATTAGGGTTTTCTCTCTGTTCTCGGAGTTTCTGGGGTACGTAGACAGGAAGACGGAGGGCATCGGGGGAATCACGGGGGCTCCACGAGGTAGGGGGCGCGCCCTGGGAAGGGGGGCGCACCCCCACCATCGTGTGCCCCTCGTGGCTCTTCTGACGTGGTTCTCAAGTTCTTCGTGCGTGATTTTCTCCAAAAATATCTCTCGCAAAGGTTTCATTCCGTTTGGACTCCGTTTGATATTCTTTTTCTGCAAAACCCTGAAACAGGCAAAAAACAACAATCTGGACCGGGCCTTTGGGTTAGTAGGTTAGTCCCAAAAATGATATAAAAGTGAATGATAAAGCCCATTAAACATCTAAGACTTCATAAATAATAGCATGGAACAATAAAAAATTATAGATACATTGGAGACGTATCAGCGCCCGGCTCCTCCCCAAGCAAACCCTCCTTCCTCCTCCCCCCTCCTCCTCATCCTCCACGCCACCCCCGCCGGCATGCTCCCCGCGGTTGTAACCCTGCCGCTGCAACCACCGCCTCGATCCGCCAGGTCTGATAGTGTTTGCCTCTTGGAAACTTGTAGGGCAGGGTCGGATGGGCCCGTGCGGCGGAGGTCGGGTGCGGGGCGTCGCTGCCGCCGTCGATCACGCGGTTCGGGATCGCCGCACACTTCAACGCCACGTTCTCAGCCATCTCGGAGGCCGCCGCCGCCAATGCCGCATCGGGCATCGTGCACGCGGTGCCGCAGACCGAGCCTGTCGTGTCCACAGAGTGGCTGCACACCAACCTCAGGGACCCCGATGTGAAGGTATATCACTTGCCGTTCTGCTGTGCCCACCCTCTGAAATCTCAATGTCAGTTGCACAATTGGTATAGTCTAGATTTAAGACAGGGTACTCATATGGTTTGGATTTTGCTGCCGTGGCAATTTGGTCAGCGCTGCTACAAGTGATAAATCTGTTTGCTTAACTAGTGATGCTAGCGAGTACGTGAATTGGTATTTTAGCTGAAAGAGGATTTTGGTGGGCTTTGTTTTAGCACCAGCAGTAATCTCAAGTCTTTTAAAAACAAATGAAGTGCCTGTATTACAGTATGTGACGAAGGTCAACGCTCCTCGGATAAACCTATTTCCAAAAAGAAAATCTTGCTACTGAAAAAATGCTACATTTTGGAGGCCTTTTCTTTCTCAACATTATTGACACAGTCTCACATTTAACTATGCTATTCATAGGGTAGTTTTCTTGCTGTTAAACATGTCCACCGGCATACATTGTATCCTACTATGCTCTTACTTTTTTGTCTAGGTACTTGATGCCTCTTGGTCAGAAGATGATGGAGAGTTCCTCATTCCAATTGAGTTTATATTGTGTAGGTTTCTTCGTCATGATCTGAATGGCCGCAGTCATATTCAAGTCCAATGTTATCTTGCGCAAGCAGACCACTCTCAAGGTTGGTGCTTCATAATAACTTGTCTATCAACGTGCTTCTTCTGCTTCTAGAGGTTAATTAATTGTTCTGCCAAGCAGACTGCTCTCAAGGGCTTGTGCTTATCTTGTGTATCAACGTTCTTGTTCTGCTTCTAGCACTGGGTCTGTCCCTTCTATTGAGGAAGCCGGCTGACAGACTGCTGCCATCACTAAATCCCTAATGTTGGGGCCCTTGTTAACTCCATTTGATTGTAAAATTGCTTAGATAACTCAATTTGATTGTCCTCATAGTGTTGTCACATGCTTAGAAGAGTTGGAAACACTATAAATGTTTTGGTATGAATATGTGCTCTAGAATGTGACCGTCATGTCGTTTCCCTTAATTTAATGCGGTGAATGTCAATTAAACAGGATCTTCAGCTGATCCATCACTTTTTTTTCTTATTTCAGGGGGAGAGGAAAATACCAATGCTTATCGGGATTGTAGTACTATTCACCATTCACGTGTTTGGAGTCTACTGGTGGTATAGGAATGATGACCTTGTTAGACCGTTGGTGATGCTTCCTCCAAAAGAAAAACCACCATTCTAGCATGCTATATTTTTCATTGCGGTGAATGGTATTCTCTTTTCCCACACAGCATGATTTCCCCTTTTGGGTCCTCTCTGCTTCAAATTATTCCATATGATTGTAATATGCGGCCTTGAAAAACTCCTATGGTTTCTATGATGCACTCAAACATCATGTCGACCATATTGTATCAAGAGAGGGCATGACAATGCAACCCAGTGATTTTCCTATTTATGAGTTTTTAGGTCCTCCGAACCAATTAGGCCCTTGATAGACAGGTAATCTGCTATACATTATCATTGTTCAACTAATTATGTAAGACAATCTTGATACACAGGTAATCTGCTTTACATTATCATTCCTTATCTTCGTTCATACTTTGCGGCACCTCCCATGTGGCCCCCAGTATTAGTTGCTTGTGCGATTCTGTCTTAAATAATGAAAGAAAATTATTTGTCTTGAAGTCCACTTCCTGCCCCTTGCCATGTTTTACGTCAAATATCTCAAGCGACAAAATTTGCTCTTAATGTACTGCTGCAGGATGTGGATATCTCTCAAAATTTAGTCCTTTCTGGTGTTGATCTCAAGTGTTGGCTCCTACAACATTGCATTTCACCAAGTGAAATGCTACATTTCTACTCCTAACCCATTCTCTCTTTCTTAGTGTTTTTGTTATGCAGGTTGTAAGAGAGGAAGAAGATCCAGAGAACATCTTAGTAATAAGATAGTTTTTAGGAAAATAGATATTTAGTTTTAGGTCATTTCTTGTAATTTCAGATATGGAGTGCTTGTCTTTAGTTTTTGTTTTGACTTTGTGAAACTTGCTACTATTGGTATATGTGTTGGATATATATATTCTGCTAATATTAGCAGAACAACTATTCTGATAACACTTCCGAACTGCACGCTCAATGCAAGTGCATGTCATTGTTTGAACAAAGTGTGCTGCAGTACTCAGACGGCTGAACTTCTCGTCGCAAAAAAACTGCACGCGGTGTTTTTTCGGTATTGTTTTTGCTCCAGTTTTTAAACCGTATGTCGGAACGAGGCGTGTAATATACCATTGAAAAGCTATGGATTAGGCGCTACTTCGCCATGTTGAACACATTTCGAGATTTCTCACGGTTTAAGAGCAGTTTTGAAAATGGTGCGACCCACGAATAGTAGCAGCGAGCGTTTTTTCGTGTTTATTTCTAAATCGCTCGTAGGAATGAAGCAAATGATACACCGTTCGAAAGATATCGTCGAGATGCATAGTTTACATATGTATTATTTTCTCTAATTTATTACGGTTTAAGAGTAGTTTTAAATTTACTAAATCATGGAATTCTGTTTTTTTTTTCTTTTTTTTGCAATTTTCGTATTGTTTTTCGCTCCAGTTTTCGAACCGTTTGTCGAAACAAGGCGTGTAATACGCCGTTGAAAAGCTAAGGACGAGGCCCAACTTTCATATGTTCAAATGTTTTTGAGAATCCTTGCGGTTTTTAGCTAATTTTGAAAATCGTGCGGCTGACGACGAGAGGCAGCAGACGTTTTTCGCGAATTTTTTTCAAACCGCTCGTCGAGATGATTCAAATGATACACTGTCGGAAATATATCGACGAGGCGCAACTTTTTCATGTAGAACACGCTCTCTAATTCCTTACGGTTTAAGAGCAGTTTTGATTTACCAAAAAGCGCACACTCTGTTTTTCACGAGACGAAAATCTTCATGTGTACTGTATCAGACAGAAGAGCGCCCTGCTTCCAACTGAATTCCGCACTGCATCAGACGGCCAAGTGAACTTCACGATTTATTTTGTCAGACTTCATGATTTCTTTTTGTCGGACGTAAATTTTTCTCAGGCGAGGAATTGGATTATGCTTCAACCCGGGGCACAAGTGAACCACAACACCATTATGAAGTGAACCACATTACTCTTTCATTTCCATGACAATTTTCTGCACATCACGATGGTAGAAAGTGAGCCGCAACAATATCAAAAGTGAACCATATGGAAGAGAGGAGTTGACTTCATTTTTTTCCTTGAATTTTTTAAATGTTTTTTGAATGTTTCTTGTTGTCTTTTTCTCAGTCACTCTGAGAGGAGACTAATGAAGTGCATTTTTATACAATTTTTTGGTGTTTCGAACTTCTTCACACAAAACCTTTAGCGAAGTAAATTATTCAGAGACGAACCACAGATGTTTTTTTAATAATGAACTGCAGCCTCTGAAAACCTGAAAAATAAAATAAAACAGCTTTCGACACCTAGCCGTACTGCAGCGACGACCTAGGAAAACTTCAGTGGTCCGTCAACCGCACATCACCTCCCGCAGTCCAGCATCCAAGAGCTGCAGCGCACTTGTGTTCATTGGATGGCACAGATAGAAGCACAAAACTTCATTACGGGCTTGTTTGAGCTGCATGACCACGGTCGCGGACTGCACGGCTACAGGAGAGGAGTGGGCATACACACGGGGATCTACATGAAAAACGGTGCACCCAAGCAAGCGGACTGCATGCCGCAGCACACCGAGCTGCAATACGAGCGACGATGAGCTGCACGCTAAGACACAACGTGCTACACGCCACGCTGCCGACGCCTTTAGTCGTGCGTCTGCCGAATCTCGTCCACCATGCCTGAATCCAATCCATCTCTGGCCACTGAAGGAGAGGGGAGTGGTGGGCTCTGGAGGTAGTTGTCGGGATCCGGCGGCCGGTGGCAATAGCGACCCTTACGATGAATTGATATAAGGTGGGGAGGTTGGGGTGTTATTAGTTTGTAGCTTCGGGGATGGGTGTTAGAAGAATAAGGTAGGTGTTATCAGAATAAGGCTCTTAAGGGGTGTATATAAGAAGAAACAGAATTAATGCCTATTTGCTCTCTTTGCCATCTGCCAGCAGATGGCAAAGAGCCTGCAGCCTTTGCCGTTTGCCAGCAGATGGCAAAGAGCCTTGTCCTTTGCCATCCGCTGGCTGACAGCAAAGGCCTTTGCATCTTTGTCGTCCGCCAGTAGATGACAAAGTGCCCTTTGCTGTAGGTCGTTCAGCTCGACGTTTTGCCGTCTGCTGGCTGACGGCAAAGGCCTTTGCCGTCCGCTATGGCTGACGGCAAAGATCTTGATTCCTGTAGTGTTAATCTAACACGGTTTATTCCTAGAAACTGTGTGTGTTATTGAATGCATCACACACGGTGTTTTCTCAATAACCGTTTGCAATAGAAAAACCCAGTTAGGAGGCTAATTATCCTATTATTAATAATCCATTTATTAATCTAGCTGACATTTCATATTAATCACACAATATATTTCATTTTCATAATTGAAATACATTAGAGTACAACATCATATAGCTTCAGCACTCAGCTACCCCATTACACAACTGCCCCAACACCAAGTTTCACATGCAACATCTATAACCTTTCAAAATTATCAACAAAGATGGTACATAGACAAATGTATCTCATCTGAAGAACTGCTGAAGCAGAAGGTGAATATTGAGCCTTCATTGATGTTGAAGGTCTTTGCAACTTTAGGCCAGTGCATGTGGATGATTGACCGTCCATCCTTCGTCTTGTTCAGGAATAATTCAATGTTGAACCGTGGGTGTTGTATGAATACCTTCCTCGCCTCCTCACCATATAGGTGGTTTGAGAGGTAATCATCAGTGAACTACTTTGGAAAGGCCTGAAAAAAAGGATGTGCATAAATATCTTCTCTATATTGGAAACGGGGCAAAGGAATAAAAAATGCAAGGTATAATAGTTAGTACCATCCTGTAGTGAACTGATGTCTTCTTCATTGTGCAGAAAAAGAACTTGTTGTTTTTTGTCGCTAATTTCTTTATCCTAACAATCTTTCTAAGTTTCTTGACTTGACTGATATTCATGGACAACTCATTTCCCCATATGCAAAAAGGGTCCAACAGTGCGTCAAAACCTCTGACAGTAGGACCTACATGTGCAAGACGAAATTGTTAAAAACCTAAATATTAGAATGGTTCTGCAATTGCATAGTAATGTACTATTAGGCAAAGGACCATGCATGTGCAAACCTCAGTGCTTCCCATTGTTTCCCTGCAACACATATAAGGTAGTTAGTCATCAGGTTAAGTGAGGGTTCGCATGCTATCAGTAAAATATGTTGATGAAAAATAAGCACATTGAAGATTCATCAGATTAATTCAAACCACATGGAAAACCCATTTATCCAAACCAAGCATGATTAAGAACTAGGAAATATAGTACTTGTATATTTTTCTCATGTATTAAGTGCAGCCAAATTCGATTTATTCCCCACATGCACAACAATACAAAATTCTACACACGACAATTGGACATCGCATTGCAGAATTGAACCAAGCAGTTAACTAAGCACCACAACAAATGAACCAAATATTAACTTAGCACCACACTGCACAATATAACATACTCCTAATAGAAGATCAGACAGTTAACCAAACCAAGCATGCTTAACAACTTGGAAATATAGCAATTGTATTTGTTTCTCATGTATTTACTCCAACCAACTTCAATTTATTCCTCACATGGTATACAATAACAGAATGCACCCACAATCAATTGAACATCGCATTGCAGAATTGAACCAAACAGTTAACTAAACACCACAACAAATGAACCAAACGTCAACTGAGCACCACATTGCACAATATAATATACTCATAATAGAAGATTAGATAGTTAACCAAACCAATCATGCTTAACAACTTGGAAATATAGCAATTGTATTTGTTTCTCATGTATTTAGTACAACGAAATTTGATTTACTTCTCACATGGTATGCAATAACAGAATGCACCCACAACTATTGAACATCGCATTGCAGAATTGAACCAAACAATTAACTAAACACCACAACACAAATGAACCAAACGTTAACTGAGCACCACATTGCACAATGTATAACCAAACCAAGTGATACGTCTCCAACGTATCTACTTTTTCAAACACTTTTGCCCTTGTTTTGGACTCTAACTTGCATGATTTGAATGGAACTAACCCGGACTGACGCTGTTTTGAGCAGAATTGCCATGGTGTTATTTTTGTGCAGAAATAAAAGTTCTCGGAATGACCTGAAATTCAACGGAGAATTATTTTGGAATATATAAAAAATATCTACGGAAAGAACCAAGCCAGGGGGCCCACACCCTGTCCACGAGGGTGGGGGCGCGCCCCCTCCCCTGGGCGCGCCCCCTGCCTCGTGGGCCCCCTGTTGCTCCACCGACGTATCCCCCGACTCCATATATTCACTTTCGGGGAGAGAATAATCAGAGAGGAAGAATTATCGTGTTTTACGATACGGAGCCGCCGCCAAGCCCTAATCTCTCTCAGGAGGGCTGATCTGGAGTCCGTTCAGGGCTCCGAAGAGGGGAGATCGTCGCCATCGTCATCATTAACCTTTCTCCATCACCAATTCCATGATGCTCACCGCCGTGCGTGAGTAATCCCATCGTAGGTGTCAGGCCCAAGATGCGATTCTATCCCGATCACGTGACACTTACGTGATTGGGGCACAACCGCATTTCGGGCGCTTAGCAAGATGGATATCATTACATCGTACCATTACATACATACATGGGGGATACAACAATACATACAAATCTCATGAATACAACAACATCAACACAAAGTATCCGACTACGGATACAAACAAGGAAAACACAAGACATCCATCTGCTATCCCAGGCTGCCGACCCAGAACCTAACCCAAGCCTGAAGAAGAAAGAAGAAGAACTCCAACACAACGATCAACGCTCTCACGTCAAGACATCGGAAACCTGCACCTGCAACTATTGTTGTAGTATCTGTGAGCCACGAGAACTCAGCAATCCCATAACCATGGGTAACAAGACTATCAAAGCTTAATAGGTAGGAAGAGGTAAAGTGGTGAGGTTGCAGCAGCGGCTAAGCAATATATATGGTGGCTAACTTACGAGTACAAGAATAAGATGAGCATCTACGCAAACGGTCGCAAATAGAAGTGGTCGCTAAAGATCCTGAACTACATACGAGTCAAACATAACCCCACCGTGTTCTCTTCTCAAAGTGAAAAGAGACAGTCACGGTTACTCACACAGTTGTGTGTTTTACTTCGGATCCTCTGTCAAGTTTTCTACAACCGGACATTAACAAATTCCAATCTGCCACATAACCGTGGGCACAACTTTCGAAAGATCATAACCCTGCAGGGGTGTACCAACTTAGCCCATCACAAGCTCTCACGATTAGCTGAAGTGATAAATAGAATATCATCACCCCTTATCTTAGGGAAATCCGATCAGGCTCGGCATCCCGGTGCACAAGACATTTCGACAATGGTAAAACAAGTCCAGCAAGACCTCCCGGTGTGTCGACACCCTGATAGTAGCCGCGCGTATCTCGTCTCAAGCCACAACCGGATGGGCGATCCTACGGGTTATACCAGATACCTCGGGTTTCCCCGTGGCGGCCCCGCAGTCTCCCCGTTTGGAACCAACACCATCAGCACTGTCCCTCCTGCTATGTAGAAAGAATCCTCGGGTAGCGCTAACTCCCTATGCAATTTAATTAATTAATTAAGTTGTTATTATGAGCAAATTAAAACCAATGTTGGGCCTTGCTGGAGGAGTTTTATTCAAAGACGAACTGTCAAGGGGTCCCCATCCACCCATCGTGTAAGGAACGCAAAATCAAGGAACATAATGCCGGTTTATCGGCGCCTAAGGTGGCATGAGTGGAACAAAACACCGAGCAAAAGGCCAAGCCTTCCACCCATGCCCAGTATATAGGTGTGTTAATAATAATATTAGATATTGTGATATGCCAACAACAAGTTCCCTCCTGGAACGATCTTCATCTTCACCTGCAACTAACAACGCTATAAGAGGGGCTGAGCAAGCGGGTAACATAGCCAAACAGTGGTTTTGCTAGGAAGGTTTCAAAGGTTAGAGGTTTCATGGCAACAAGGAGAGGCTGACAATAATGATGGGTAGCGCGACATGTAACGATAGCATCGAGACTACTAAGCATGGCAATGATATTAAAGGTATCCAAGGGTATGATCATCTTGCCTGAGATCCCGCAAGGAAGAAGAACGGTTCTGTGAAGAAGACGGAGAAGAAGCCTCGAAGAAGAACCACGGGTAGACGATCGAATCCTCACGAACGCACGGAACAAGCACTAACGAGAAGAAGCAAGCAATACGGTAAACAAACCACTCAAGAACATAACAATATGCACTACCAAGTAGGATGCAAAACAAGTCTACTTATGATGCACAGAAAGTCTACACAGGAAGCAAAACATGGCAAGGTAGGAAGCATAGAAAACAACAGAAGTCTATATGATGCAATACATGGCAAGATATGATGCATGACTAGACTATACAGGAAGCACAGAAAGTCTATACTCGAAGCATAACATGGCAAGGTAGGAAGCAAAAAAAACAACACATGAAACATGACAATGTGCTTAAGCAAGTATGATGCAAACAAGTCTATATAGGAAGAACAACAAGTCGATGAAGCATAACATGGCAAGGTATGATGCATGACAAATCTATACAGGAAGCATGGCTGATGCACTAAGGAAGCACTGCAGATGCACTTAGGAAGCACAGAAAGTCAACATAGGAAACACAGAGATACAGCACAAGGAACATGACAATATGCATCAAGCAAGATACTTCAAAACATGATAACAAGAGGATAATATGAATCTACATGAAAAACCACACAAGTTACATATAAGGAACTCTCCGAATGGAGCAACGGGCTAAAAGATACACATGAAACAATATATAACAACAAGCTGAAATTAACAACCACATAGCAACTTTGGAGCATGATAAATATAAGCTACAACACTCAAACATGGTGATAAGAAGCATGAACATGAAGTAGACATATCCTACAGCAAACAACTTCATTGGATCAACTCCATAGGAGGCATGGATCAATAGCAACAAGCTAAGACATTTTGAACATGACAACAAAATCCTGACAACAATATTTTTTAGCAACTTGGGAGCAAGAGTTAAATATGCTACAGCCACCCAAATGAGCATGTGAGAGCATGAATGGATAGCCAACAACATATACAACAAGGAATCATCAAAAGTCACCCCAAAACTAACATGGATTTGCCTAGAACAACAAGCAAACATGGCATCTGGATATTACAGATTCCAGACTTAGTGAAATTTCACTAAGTGTTAAAACAGTAGTAACAACATGGCAAGTTTGTGAGCAAGTTTAAGTCAACACAAGGCATATCATAGAAAGTTAAATGCACCACATCAAAGAGCACATCATGGAGATTCTAAAACATCTAAGCATGTGACATGGGGACAAACACAACAATAGCAAAGAGCAATTGAAATCAGCATCTCATAACAAGTTTAAGAACATAACAGCCAAATGCACTTTTGCAACATAGATAAACATGGCAAAATGAACTCAAACAAGCATGCTATAGCAACCAACATGTAGAGCATCTCATGATGAACATGTGGACATATCATTTGCATCATTTGGATAAACATGCACCAAGTTATGACATCACGAACATGGCATGAAAACAACTAATAGCAGCAGTTTATAACAAGTAGCACTCTTACAACAGATATTTAAGCACCTAGATGAACTCAAACATGCATGGCACAATGGAACAAAGTGTAGAGCATATCACCACGATCATTTTGACATGTCAATCACTCAAAACGGATAAGCACACAAAAAGTTATCACTAGTCAAAGATGCAACATTACTGCAGACAGAAAAGACTTAGCAGAATTCTACTCAGGAATAAAAAACACACGGGCGAGATTTATTAAAAGGAGCATGGGGCGGGATAGATATGGGCTCACCAAGTGCTGAGGCCCAGCTGGAGAAGAAGGGCGAGGCAGGCCTCTGCGGCGGGCCACGGGAGCGCTGGGCCTGCTGGAGGAAGGTGGAAGCCCACGAGGCTAGGCTGGAGGCGGCCCAGCCGGCTGTGGTCAACGGGCGGAGGGAGGCCGCCTGGACCTGGGGTTGGGCCAGCCCGGGGAAGCGGCGAGGCGAGGCCCGCGAGGCGGCGGAGGTCACGGGCTGGAGGAGCAGTGGTCCACGCGGGCGCGGAGGCCCAAGAGGCGGGCTTGCGCTGGAGCTGGGCGCCTTGGGCCGCGGAGGAGGGAGCAGGCGCGGGCCGGTACTGGAGGCGGCGAAGCTGGCCTGCGGCCTGCGAGCGAGCGAGGCCTGGAGGCCGGGTCGTCGTCCTCGCTCCTTGCCCGACGCAGGAGCCGGCGCGCTAGAGGACGGGAACTGCGAGGCGCGGCCGGGGGAGCTCGGGGCCGGCTGGATCCGGCGGCTCCTCGCCGGATCTGGCCGGGGCAGCACGGTGGCGTGCTGCCGGAGACGAAGAAGACGCGGGGCGGCGCGGAGGACTCGGAAGCACGGCACGGTGACGTCGGAAGCACGACGCGGCGAGGTCGGAAGCACGGGTGCGGCGAGGTCGGAAGCACGGCGCGGCAACGATGGAAGCACGGCGCGTCAACGGTGGAAGCACGGCGCGGCAACGATGGAAGCACTGCGTGGAATTTGAGGAGGGAGGTAGGGGAAGGCCAAAATGGCAAGGGGTTGTCCATTTATAGTAGGAGGGCTAGGGTTTGGAGTTTGGAGGGGTTTTAGAGCCCTCCGATCGCGATCCGACGGATCCGATCGCGAGGTGAGGTAGGATGGGCCTAGGGGAGGTTAGTGGGCTGTGCAGAGGCCTTGGGCTTAGGGAAGAGAAGAGAGAGGAAGGCCCGTGGGGGTTTTCAAAGACCGAAAACATCCGACGAAATAACCGGCGACTAGTGCCGCTATATATATCCGTTGGGCTATCAAACGAGCTCCGAATGTGATGAAATTTGGCAGGCGGCCTATCTACACTATAATAAGACCACACGACAAGTTTCAACCCATTCCGAGAACGTTTTTAGGCCACTCACAAAATAAATATTCGGAGGCACCGCGGGCGCGTGCAAGTGTGTCTGGGCTCAGAACGGACAACGGAAAGGACGAGGGAACTCGGACGGATGCAAGTTTTGAAAACATGCTGATGCAAGCACACAAGATGACATGGCAAGAATGCACTCACAAGCAGATGACAAGGCAAAGGCAACAAATAACTGGCTGACACCTGGCGCACCGGTCTCGGGGTGTCACAATAGGCTTGCTGGACGGTGATGGGTTGGATGAGATTTACCATGTAATCGAGTTAGTTTTGTTAGGGTTTGATCCCTAGTATCCACTATGTTCTAAGATTGTTGTTGCTATGACTTTGCTATGCTTAATGCTTGTCACTAGGGCCCGAGTGCCATGATTTCAGATCTGAACCTATTATGTTTTCATGAATATATGTTTGTTCTTGATCCTATATTGCAAGTTAATAGTCACCTACTATGTGTTATGATCCGGCAACCCCGAAGTGACAATAGTCGGGACCACTCCCGGTGATGACCGTAGTTTGAGGAGTTCATGTATTCACTATGTGTTAATGCTTTGGTCCAGTACTCTATTAAAAGGAGGCCTTAATATCCCTTAGTTTCCACTAGGACCCCGCTGCCACGGGAGGGTAGGACAAAAGATGCCATGCAAGTTCTTTTCCATAAGCACGTACGACTATATTCGGAATACATGCCTACATTACATTGATGAACTGGAGCTAGTTCTGTGTCACCCTAGGTTATAACTTTTACATGAGGGATCGCATCCGACATAATTCTCCATCACCGATCCAATGCCTACGAGCTTTTCACATACTGCTTGTTGCTTATTTACTTTTCCGCTACTGCTATTACAAAAACTACAAAAACACTACCGTTACTTTTATTGCCGCTACCGTTACTTCCATATTACTTTGCTACTAAATTACCTTGCTGCAGATACTAAGTTTCCAGGTGTGGTTGAATTGACAACTCAGCTGCTAATACTTAAGAGTATTCTTTGGCTCCCCTTGTGTCGAATCAATAAATTTGGGTTGAATACTTTACCCTCGAAAACTGTTGCGATCCCCTACACTTGTGGGTTATCAAGACTATTTTCTGGCGCCGTTGCCGGGGAGCATAGCTATATTCTTTAAGTCACTTGGGATTTATATCTGTTGATCACTATGAATAATTTGAAGGACTCAAAAACCAAGATTTATCACTCAACTACAAGGGGAGGTAAGGAATTGCCATCTAGCTCTGCACTTGATTCACCCTCTGTTATGAGTAAATTTCCGACACATACTCCTGCTATTGAATCTGATATGTCGCATGTTCTTGATGATGCCACTTCGACTATGTATGATGAAACTACTTCTATGCTTGGTAATACTGTGCCACTAGGTGAATTTCTAGATGAACAATTTGCTAAGGTTAGGGAGAATGCCAGTATTGAAAGTATTAATATAGATGAAAGTGATGATGAAGAATCTCCCCCTAGATATGAATTGCCTGTTATTCCTCAGGGTTGTGTTATGGATGAAGAAACTGCTAGAGACTTTCTTGCTTGCAATGATAGATATGATCTTAAGAAATTATTAGCTAAGCTGAAAGAAAAGTCTTTGAATGCTAGAATGAAATATGACCCTGCTTTTGCTACTTCACCTATCTTTGTTACTGATAAGGATTATGATTTCTCTGTTGATCCTGAGTTAATTACTTTGGTTGAATCTGATCCTTTCCATGGCTATGAATCTGAAACTGTTGTGGCACATCTTACTAAGTTGAATGATATAGCCACCCTGTTCACCAACGAGGAAAAGATTCATTATTACTATATCCTTAAATTATTTCCGTTCTCGTTAAAGGGTGATGCTAAGAAATGGTTTAATTCTCTTGATCCTGGTTGTGTGCGTAGTCCCCAGGATATGATTTATTACTTCTCTGCTAAATATTTTCCCGCTCATAAGAAACAAGCTGCCTTACGGGAAATATATAATTTTGTGCAAATTGAAGAAGAGAGTCTCCCACAAGCTTGGGGGAGGCTTCTCCAGTTACTTAATGCTTTGCCTGATCATCCTCTTCAGAGGAATGAAATACTTGATGTCTTTTATAATGGACTAACCGATGCTTCCAGAGACCACCTGGATAGTTGTGTTGGTTGTGTTTTCAGGGAAAGAACAGTTGATCAAGCTGAATTACTATTGAATAATATGTTGGCCAATGAAAATAATTGGACACTTCCTGAACCAGCCCCTAATCCAACTCCGAAGAAAAGGGGTGTTCTGTTTCTCAGTCCTAAAGATATGCAAGAGGCAAAGAAATCTATGAAAGAAAAAGGTATTAAAGCTGAAGATGTTAAGAATTTATCACCTATTGAAGAAATACATGGTCTTGATAACCCGACATAGGTAGTAAAGGTAAATTCTCTTTATATATTTGATGAAGGTGATATTCCTCGTTATAAGTCAGCTAGTCAATGCTTAGATGAGTTTGACAATTTTATTGTGAAGCAAGAAAACTTCAATGCTTATGCTGGTAGACAATTGCAACGTAATGCTTATATGATTGAACACTTGAGTGATTATATGTCTAGAGTTAAAGGTGAATTGAAACTCATTAGTAAACATGCTTCTATGTTTACCACTCAAGTAGAACAAGTACTTAAGGCTCAGAATGATTTGCTCAGTGAATTAAATAGTAAGAATAATGACCTTGCTATTAGAGTTGCAACTAGAGGAGGTAAAGTGACTCAAGAACCTTTGTATCCTGAGGGCCACCCTAAGAGAATTGAGCAAGATTCTCAGAGAGCTAATTAGATGCACCTAGTTCTTCTAAGAAGAAGAAAAGTAAAAATGATAGGACTTTGCATGCTTCTAGTGAACCTGTAGCTGACACACCTGAGAATCCCAATGATATCTCTGTTTCTTATGCTGAGACACAATCTGGTAATGAACATGAACCTAGTGATAATGTTAATGGTGATGTTCATGATGATGCTCAACCTAGCAATGACAATGATGTAAAGATTGAACCTGCTGTTGATCTTGATAACCCACTATCAAAGAATCAACGTTATGATAAGAGAGACTTTGTTGCTAGGAAGCACGGTAAGGAAAGAGAGCCATGGGTTCGGAAACCATCCAAGAAAAAGGATGATGAGGATTTTGAGCGCTTTGCTGAAATGATTAGACCTATCTTTTTGCGTATGCGTTTGACTGATATGCATAAAACAAATCCTTATGCTAAGTATATGAAAGATATCATTACCAACAAAAGAAAGATACCTGAAGTTGAAATTTCTACCATGCTTGCCAATTACACTTTTAAGGGTGGAATACCTAAGAAACTAGGAGATCCAGGAGTACCCACTATACCTTGCTCCATTAAAAGGAACTATGTTAAAACTGCTTTATGTGATCTTGGGGCCGGTGTTAGTGTTATGCCTCTCTGTTTATACCGTAGACTTGACTTGAGTAAGTTGACACCTACTGAAATATCTTTGCTAATGGCTGATAAATCAACTGCTATACCTATCGGTATTTGTGAGGATGTGCGTGTTGTTGTTGCAAATGTTACTATTCTAACAGACTTTGTTATCCTTGATATTCCCGAGGACGATAGTATGTCTATTATCCTTGGTAGACCCCTTTTGAATACTACAGGGGCTGTTATTGATTGCAACAAAGGCAATGTCACTTTTCATGTCAATGTAATGAGCATACGGTGCACTCTCCGAAGAAACAACCTCAGGTCCACAGTATCAATTCTATTGGAAAGATTTCTATTACTATTGGAAGTTTTAAAATTCCTCTCCCTACTGTCAAGAAGACATATGAAATTCTTATTGTTGGGGACATACGTATCCCCATTTAGGTAACCTAATATGTTATCGAAAATTCTCCGGTTTCATGTTATTCAAAAAGATTTTATTAACAAGACTTGATCAACCTTGTTAATGGATTCCTTTTGATGAGCATGAGATGGGTGAATCTAGATAGCACAACATGCTATATCCTCCTTTTACTTTCTGTTAATTAGATTAAATAAAGCAAAAATATTATTTTCTATCTGTTTCCAGACTTATCCATGCAATAAAAAATACCCCAAAAATAAAAGTTCTCCAAATGCCCTGGAAATGAAATATGATGTTTTCTAGAATATTTGAGAATGTTTGGCACAGAGAACACAACAGGGGGAGCCAGCACCTGTCCACGAGGGTCCAGGGCACATCCACCCTCACTGGGCACGCCCCCTGCCTCGTGGGCCCCATGTGGCCTCCCTCCACTTATTCCTGCACCCACACACTCCTTCTTCCTCCAAACAAAATCACTATCCAGCTCAAGCACGAGTTCTAGCTCATCTTGCTGCCATTTTCGAGCTCCTTGCTCAAAGCTCCATTCACTAAACTGTTTGGGGAGATTATTCCTTGGTATGTGACTCCTCCATTGGTCCAATTAGTTTTTGTTTTAGTGCTTTATTTATTGCAAAATTTTGCTGATGTGGTGACCTTGTTCTTGAGCTTGCATGTCAATTTTTTTGGTCCCAAGTAGTTCTAATGCATGATATAGTCTCTAGACACTTGTAGGAGTAGTTACTATCAATCTTGATGAGTTTGGTTCACTTTTATCTTGAGTTATTAAAAATTTCAGAAATTTTCAGAGGGGGGAAATGATGAGGACATTATTGAGAGGCTCTTCTAGCCAAGGTTCAAAGGATAAGCAGAAGGAAGAGAATAAGAAGCCAAAATATAATCTTCCTCGCACTGCGGAAGTTCGGCCGTGTGAATGGCCTTGTAATGAGTTCTTGGAAGCCGCCGGGATTTATAAAAACTTATATTATTTGGCGGATAACACGGGCCTCACCGACTTCCTCCACGACCAGTGTGAACAGTATCTCTTAGTCACTAATATTTTCACGCAAAACTTTCACTTTCATGCTATGAAATCACCACCTTCAGTGGAGTTTCGTTTATATGATGAGGTTAAGGAGATGTCATTCTTTGAATTTTGTGAAGTATGCAAGATACCCTTTGCTGGTAGTCTTGAAGAACCACATCGTAAAGATGTTGAAGGGTTTATTGACATGATAGCTATAGGGGAAATGCGACAAGTTTCAGGGACAAGGATTACTAGTATACATTTTCCTGTTCTATGCTACTTTGCTATATTTGCTAGTAGATGCTTAATTGGTCGCGGGAACAGTGGGAATCTTAGTGCCCCTGATATTGTCATTTTGCGCCATGCTTTGTTTCGAGACACAACTTTTAGCTTCGGTGTCGTCGTTGCTAAACGATTAAGTCTAAACCACACGAAAGGTCCCGTCTTTGGAGGCATCTTTGCTTCCCGCCTTGCTGAACACTTTAGAATACCTATTAGGCATCATGAGAAGGAAGAAAAATTGATGGCCCCTGCTTATCTAGATTATAAGAGTATGATAGCACATGATTTTACTGTTAAAGACAAGGAGAAGTTGCTTAAGTATAAATTGAGGTTTGATGAAAAATATTGTGAGATTATTACCTTGCCTGCACCATCTCTGTTTGATCTATTTTCAGGCATATACCTTGTTTCGTCAGATGCCTTCTACAAGTACCAGAGCCAGGCACAAGCTTCGGAGCCGGAGCCGGAGCCACCACTTGACCCTTATCGACAGTCTGTTTATGGGTGGGATCCGGATAAGATTGCCAACCAGTGGCACCCAGAGGACGCTCCCCAGTACACCGGAGAAAGTAGCTTCGATCCGTGGTCATAGACCAACTTAGGCCAAAAGCCTAAGCTTGGGGGAGTACGTGTTTCTCACCGACATTACATTCATGTTCACACACTTATTCCAGTAGTCGGTACTCACACTCTTTCATTGCACTATCCATGCTAGTTTCAATTCTTTTCTTAGTCTTTTTCTTGCGTGTTAGAAAAAACCTTAAGAAAAACAAAAAAAATTAGTTGTAGCTTTTAGCTAGTTTACTTTCTATGCCTGTAGTAGTAGTAACTAAAAGAAAACCCAAAACGATTTCTCGTTCTTCTTTTGCTTGTTGGGAGCTTTCCCGTGTAAATAGTTTCTTTTCTTTCTTTGGGGGTCAAGAGGAGAAGACGATGATGAAAATGTTTAGTGGCTCTCATATTCTTTATTGTTGATTTAACCTTGAGCCATATTACTTTGTCTTCTCTCTTGTATTAAATGCTCGCAGATTCCAGCTTAGTCCAATGCACATGCACTATTATTATTATCCACACCGTTCGGTCTTGCGAGTGAAAGGCAATAATGACGATATATGATGAATTGATTGAGATGAGAAAAGCTGGTATGAACTCGACCTCTCTTGTTTTTGTAAATATGATAGTTCATCGTTCCTGATTCAGCTTGTTATGAATGAAACATGCTTGCAATGACAATTAGAGATCATAGCTGCTCATGCCATGCTTAATTAGCTAAGAGTTTATAATGGTTTATCTTGCGTGCCAACATGATATTAAAATGGTTGTGATGTGGTATGATAGGGTGGTATCCTCCTTTGAACAATTCAAGTGGTCTGACTAGGCACATGTTCACGCATGTAGTTGAAACAAAATCAACATAGCCTCCATGATATTTATGTTCATGGTGATTTATATCCTACTCATGCTTGCATTCATTGTTGATTAATTTTAATGCATGTTCATGACTGTTGTCGCTCTCTAGCTGGTCGCTTCCCAGTCTCTTTCTAGCCTTCACCTGTACTAAGCAAGAATACTACTTGTGCATCCACTTCCATAAACCCCAAAGTTATTCCATATGAGTCCACCATACCTTCCTATATGCGGTATCTACCTGCCGTTCCAAGTAAATTTGTATGTGCCAAACTCTAAACCTTCAAATGAAATTCTGTTTTGTATGCTCGAACAACTCATGTACTCCCTCCGTCCGAAAATACTTGTCATCAAAATAGATAAAAGGGGATGTATCTAGATGTATTTTAGTTCTAGATACATCTCTTTTTCTCCATTTTGATGACAAGTATTTTCAGACGGAGGGAGTATCAACTAGGGCTGTCTATATCTTCCATGCTAGGTGGGTTATTCTCACAGTGAGTGGACTCCGCTCATCATTCATGAGAAAATGGCTGGTAATCGGGATGCCCAGTCACATGCTCAAAATCATAATAATTAAACAAAACTCCCCCAGGGTTGTTGCTGGTTTGGACGGTACCCATTGTTTCGGGCTAGCCATGGAGTGTGCTTGTTGGTGATTGGGAGAGTATAAACTTTACCATTCTGTTTGGGAACCACCTGTAATGTGTGTAGCATGGAAGATATCGAGATTCTTGGTTGTTATGTTGACAATGAGAGTATACCGCTCAAAATATTATTCATCTCTATTTAAAAATCGAGCTCAGGCACCTCTACAAATCCCTGCTTCCCTCTGCGAAGGGCATATCTATTTACTTTTATGCTGAGTCATCATCCTCTTATTAAAGAGCACTAGTTGGAGAGCACTTCTGTCATTTGCATGTATTTCTATTAATTTGCATTGAGTATGATTATGACTGGATCTCTTTTACCATGAATTACAATGTCTAGTCACTCCTTGATATTTAAAGGTGCTCTTCATTTATGTCTTGCAGTCTCAGAAAGGGCTAGCGAGATACCATCTTGTTACATCATATTATGATTGTTTTGAGAAAGTGTTGTCATCCGAGGTTTATTATTATTGCTCGCTAGTTGATTATGCCATTGATATGAGTAGACATGAGACCTGAAAGTTATTGTGAATGTGGTTAGTTCATGACCTTTGCTGAAAACTTGAATGTTGGCTTTACATATTTACAACAACAAGAGCAAACAGAGTTTGTCAAAGTTTTTCTTTATCACTTTCAGTTTATCAACTGAATTGCTTGAGGACAAGCAATGGTTTAAGCTTGGGGGAGTTGATACGTCTCCAACGTATCTACTTTTCCAAACACTTTTGCCCTTGTTTTGGACTCTAACTTGCATGATTTGAATGGAACTAACCCGGACTGACGCTGTTTTCAGCAGAATTGCCATGGTGTTTTTTTGTGTGCAGAAATAAAAGTTCTCAGAATGACCTGAAATTCAACGGAGAATTCTTTTGGAATATATAAAAAATATCTGTGGAAAGAACCAAGCCAGGGGTCCCACACCCTGTCCACGAGGGTGGGGGGCGCCTCCTCCCCCTGGGCACGCCCACTGCCTCGTGGGCCCCCTATTGCTCCACCGACGTATCCCCAAACTCCATATATTCATTTTCGGGGAGAGAAAAATCAGAGAGGAAGAATTATCGCGTTTTACGATACAGAGCTGCCGCCAAGCCCTAATCTCTCTCGGGAGGGCTGATCTGGAGTCCGTTCGGGGCTCCGGAGAGGGGAGACTGTCGCCATCGTCATCATCAACCTTCCTCCATCACCAATTCCGTGATGCACACCGCCGTGCGTGAGTAATCCCATCGTAGGCTTGCTAGACGGTGATGGGTTGGATGAGATTTACCATGTAATCGAGTTAGTTTTGTTAGGGTTTGATCCCTAGTATCCACTATGTTCTATGATTGATGTTGCTATGACTTTGCTATGCTTAATGCTTGTCACTAGGGCCCGAGTGCCATGATTTCAGATCTGAACCTATTATGTTTTCATGAATATATGTGTGTTCTTGATCCTATCTTGCAAGTCAATTGTCACCTACTATGTATTATGATCCGGCAACCCGAAGTGACAATAGTCGGGACCAGTCCCGGTTATGACCGTAGTTTGAGGAGTTCATGTATTCACTATGTGTTAATGCTTTAGTCCGGTACTCTATTAAAAGGAGGCCTTAATGTCCCTTAGTTTCCAATAGGACCCCGTTGCCACGGGAGGGTCGGACAAAAGATGTCATGCAAGTTCTTTTCCATAAGCACGTATGACTATATTCGGAATACATGCCTACATTACATTGATGAACTGGAGCTAGTTCTGTGTCACCCTAGGTTATAACTTTTACATGAGGAATCACATCCGACATAATTCTCCATCACCGATCCAGTGCCTACAAGCTTTTCACATATTGCTTGTTGCTTATTTACTTTTCCGCTGCTGCTATTACAAAAACTACAAAAACACTACAGTTACTTTTATTGCCGCTACCGTTACTTCCATATTACTTTGCTACTAAATTACCTTGCTGCAGATACTAAGTTTCCAGGTGTGGTTGAATTGAGAACTCACCTGCTAATACTTTAGAGTATTCTTTGGCTCCCCTTGTGTCGAATCAATAAATTTGGGTTGAGTACTTCACCCTCAAAAACTGTTGCGATCCCCTACACTTGTGGGTTATCACCAAGCATGCTTGACAACTTGGAAATCTTGCAATTGTATTCGTTTCTCATGTATTTTGTAAACATAAATTCAATTTATTTCTCACATGGAAGACAATACAAAATTGCAGCCTGAAGAATTGAACATCACATTTGCAGAATTAAACCAAAAAATTAACTGAAGACGACAACTAATTAACCAAATAGTTAATAAGTGAGCACCACACTACATGACATATTGAACATATACACTAGAGCAACATATTTCATGGTAAAATTAGATAGCACAATTCACTAGAATTTGTTAAGGAATGGCAGGAGCAGCACACGCAACGGGTAAACCGAGCATGCTTAACCGGCGTAGCTAGCAAATGGCAAGGTGCTCCTCAAAGATCTAGGGGTCAGCACAAATCGAAGCCATCGCGACCTCATCCGCGCATGCGGCTGCGATTTGCTCTCTGCTGCCAAATGCTTCTTGACAACCTAGCTATACTGTGTGCACCATGGCTTAGGGCGGCGCTTATTTGGTGGAGGGATCGGTGATTTGGGTGGAAGGTGTCACGCCGGCGGTCGGGGCATGTGGGATGTGGAAGGAGGAGGAGGATGGGGGCCGGGTGTGGATTACCTGCCTGGATAAACGAGGCCGGCCAGCGTGAAAGACGGTCACCGGCTAGGAGGCAGCGCTGCATGCAAGGAGTGAAGATTTCCACTTGGAAAGGAAGGCAGAAACATGGGAAATGTGGCTTTTGGTAAGGGGGAGGGGCGGGGAGGTAAATATTTCCGTGGAAGCCGAAAATTTGGAATCGCTTCAGTGAAAAAATTGGCGCCCAAAGTGTCATCAGACACGGTCCCTAATTCAGAACTGTGTACGATATGTGACATCACAAATTATTCAGATAGCTTAACCCGTGTGTGATGAGTTTGAACGTCAAAAATTTTGTTCCACGTCCCCATCTTTCACCGGCGACTATTGAACAGTGAAATGATATTTGAGGAGCGGGCTAGTGTGCTTGACACTCTGACGATGCTCCAAGATATTTTGTGCTGCATCTCACACGGTTGGTGATTATAAACGGTGTGCAATCTACTTGATTTTTCGTCTTGTTTTGAATTACATAATGGGGTCACAGACGCAAAGGATGGTGTTTGAATTGGTAGAACTTTTATCTGTAGTGAACATGCAACTATAGGTGCGTCATAAAAAATTAGAATTATTCAGGGTTCATTTGGACGTTTTTATAAATTAACTTGGTTTTGTAGGAAAATCAGGTGCATAATTCAAATTTGAACTACATGCACATGCTCCAGTGCGTATAAACGGGTTGAAAAAACAAATTTGTGTCCTTGGTTGCATGCTTAGGTCCCATGCAAGAAATGGGAATGAATGACAAACTCCCTGCCACCGTCACTCAGCCGCAAACATTGAGATACCTGGTTTTATAATTCTAGAAAATCCAAAACTCGTCTGAAATTCATGGAACTTGGCATGCTATCAAGGAGCGGCATCAACATGCCGTGGTAAAATTTCGTCCCATTTGGGGCTGGTTTGGGTATAAGCTTCTCACAAACTATAGCTTCTCACAACAAGTGAGATGGTTTCGTTACGGAACGTGCCACCTTTGGGGATGAAACGATATATGTTGCCTCTTGTTGCTTTCAAAAACTTTCTAGTGACAACATAGAACAACATGAGTGTTGTGTTTAATTTTGGAATTTTTCGGGGTTCGTTTGGACATTTTTATACGTTAACTAGGTTTTCTAGGCATTTTATGTGCATAATTGAACTTTGAAGTACATGCACATGCTCGAGTGCATATAAACAGGTTGAAAAATCAAATATGTGTCCTTTGGTGCATGCTTAGGTCCCAAGGAAGAAATGGGAATGAATTTCAAACACCCTGCCTCCGTCACTCGGTCGCAAACATTGAGATACCTGGTTTTAAATTCTAGTATATCCAAAACTCGTCTGAAATTCATGAAACTTGCCATGCTATCATGGAGCGGCATCGACATGTCGTGGTAATTTTTTTGTCCCATTTGGGGCAGGTTTGGGTATAAGCTTCTCACAACAAGCGTGGTGGTTTCGGTAGGGACCGTTCCACCTTTAGGGACGAAACGATTTCCGTTGCCTCTTATTGCTTTAAAAAAAATTCTCGTGTCAACATAGAACAACAAGAGTGTTGTGTTGAATTTTGGAATTTTTTCGGGGTTCGTTTGGACATTTTTATACATTAATTAGGTTTCCTAGGCATTTTATGTGCATAATTCAAATTTGAACTACATGCACATGCTCCAGTGCATATAGATTGGTTGAAAAATCAAATATGTGTCCTTCGGTGCATGCTTAGGCCCCATGTAAGAAATAGGAATGAATTTCAAACACTAGGGCCCCGTCACTCGACCGGAAACATTGAGATACCTGGTTTTTTAAATTCTAGTAAATCCGAAACTCGTCTGAAATTCATGAAACTTGGCATGCTATCATGGAGCGGCATCAACATGCCGTGGTAAATTTTTTGTCCCATTTGGGGCAGGTTTGGGTATAAGCTCTCACAAACCAGAGCTTCTCACAACAAGCGTGATGGTTTCGGTAGGGAACATGCCACCTTTGGGGACGAAACGATATCTGTTGCCTCTTAGTACTTCAAATAATTTCTAGTGTCAACATAGAACAACAGGAGTGTTGTGTTTATTTTGGAATTTTTTGGGGTTCATTCAGACATTTTTATACATTAACTAGGTTTTCTAGGCATTTTATGTGCATAATTCAAATTTGAACTACATGTACATGCTCCAGTGCATGTAAATTGGTTGAAAAATCCAATATGTGTCCTTCGGTGCATGCTTAGGTCCCATGCATGAAATGGGAATGAATTTCAAACACCAGGGCGCCGTCACTCGACCGGAAACATTGAAATACCTGGTTTTTAAATTCTAGTAAATCCAAAACTCGTTTGAAATTCGTGAAACTTGTCATGCTATCATGGAGCGGCATCAACATGCCGTGTTAATTTTTTTGTTCAATTTGGGGGCAGGTTTGGATATAAGCTTCTGACAAAGGAGAGCTTCTCACAACAAGCGTGATGGTTTCGGTAGGGAACATGCCATCTTTGGGGACGAAACGATATCCATTGCCTCTTATTGCTTTCAAAAAATTTCTAGTGTCCACATAGAACAACAGGAGTGTTGTGTTTATTTTTGGGGTTTGTGTGGACATTTTTATACATTAACTGGGTTTTCTAGGCATTTTATGTGCATAGTTCAAATTTCAACTACATGCACATGCTGTAGTGCATGTAGATGGGATGAAAAATCAAATATGTGTCCTTCGGTGCATGCTTAGGTCCCATGCAGGAAATGGGAATGCATTTCAAACACCCTGCCACGGTCACTCGGCTGCAAACGTTGAGATACCTGGTTTTTTCTAGTAAATCCGAAACTCATCTGAAATTCATGAAACTTGCATGCTATCATGGAGCGGCATCAACATGCCGTGGTAAAGTTTTTGTCTCATTTGGGGCAGGTTTGGGTCTAAGCTTCTCACAAACCAGAGCTTCTCACAGCAAGCGTGATGGTTTTGGTAGGGAACATGCCAAGTTTGGGGATGAAATGATATCCGTTGCCTCTTATTGCTTTCAAAAAAATTTGAGTGTCAACATAGAACAACAGGAGTGTTGTGTTTAATTTTGGAAATTTTCTGGGTTTGCTTGGACATTTTCATACATTAAATGGGTTTTCTAGGCATTTTATGTGCATAATTCAAATTTTAACTACATGTACATGCTCCAGTGCATATAAATTGGTTGAAAAATCAAATATGTGACCTTCGGTGCATGCTTATGTCCCATGCAAGAAATGGGAATGAATTTCAAACACCAGGGCACCGTTACTCGACCAGAAACATTGAGATACCTAGTTTCTAAATTCTAGTAAATCCAAAACTCGTCTGAAATTCATGAAACTTGGCATGCTATCATGGAGCCGCATCAACATGCCGTGGTGAAAGTTTTATACCATTTGGGGCAGGTTTGGGTATAAGCTTCTCACAAGCCAGAGCTTCTCACAACAAGCATGATGGTTTCGGTAGGGAACATGCCATCTTTGGGGACGAAACGATATACGTTGCCTCTTATTGCTTTCAAAAAATTTCTAGTGTCAACATAGAACACCAAGAGTGCTGTATTTAATGTTGGAAATTTTCGGGGTTCGTTTGGACATTTTTATACATTAACTGGGTTTTCTAGGCATTTTATGTGCATAAATCAAATTTGAACTACATGCACATGCTCCAGTGCATATAAACGGGGTGAAAATCAAATATGTGTCCTTCTGTGCATGCTTAGGTCCCATGCAAGAAATGGGAATGCATTTCAAACACCCTACCACCGTTACTCGACTACAAACATTAAGATACCTGGTTTTTAAATTCTTGTAAATCCAAAACTCGTCTGAAATTCATGAAACTTGGCATGCTATCATGGAGCGGCATCAACATGCCGTGCTAAATTTTTTGTCCCATTTGGGGCAGGTTTGGGTTTAAGTTTCTCACAAACCAGAGCTTCTCACAACAAGCGTGGTGGTTTCGGTAGGGAACGTGCCAACTTTGGGGACGAAACGATATTTGTTGCCTCTTATTGCTTTCAAAAAAATTTGAGTGTCAACATAGAACAACAGGAGTGTTGTGTTTAATTTTGGAAATTTCCTGGGTTTGTTTGGACATTTTTATACATTAACTGGGTTTTCAAGGCATTTTTATGTGCATAATTCAAATTTGAACTACAGGTACATGCTCCAGTGCATATAAATTGGTTGAGAAATAAAATATGTGTCCTTTGGTGCATGCTTAAGTCCCATGCAAGAAATGGGAATGAATTTCAAACACCAGGGAACCGTTACTCGACCGGAAACATTGAGATACCTGGTTTTTAAATTCTAGTAGATCAAAAACTCGTCTAAAATTCATGAAACTTGGCATGCAATCATGGAGCCGCATCAACAGGCCGTGGTAAATTTTTTGTCCCATTTGGGGCAGGTTTGGGTATAAGCTTCTCACAAACCAGAGTTTCTCACAACAAGCGTGATGGTTTCGGTAGGTAACGTGCCATCTATGGGGACGAAATGATATCCGTTGCCTCTTATTGCTTTCAAAATGTTTCTAGTGTCACGAGAGAACAACAGGAGTGTTGTGTTTAATTTTGGAATTTTTCGGGGTTCGTTTGGACATTTTTAAACATTAAATGGTTTTCTAGGCATTTTATGTGCATAATTCAAATTTGAACTACATGCACATGCTCTAGTGCATATAAACAGGGTGAAAAATCAAATCGGTGTCCTTCAGTGCATGCTTATGTCCGACACAAGAAATGAGAATGCATTTCAAACAACCTGCCACCGTCACTCGGCTGGAAACATTGAGATACCTGGTTTTTAAATTCTGTAAATCTAAAACTCGTCTGAAATTCATGAAACTTGGCATGCTCTCATGGAGCGGCATCAACATGTCGTGGTAAATTTTTGTCCCATTTGGGGCAGGTTTGGGTCTAAGCTTCTCATAAACCAGAGCTTCTCACAACAAGCGTGATGGTTTCGGTTGGGAACGTGCCAACTTTGGGGACGAAACGATATCCGTTGCTTCTTATTGCTTTCAAAACAATTCGAGTGTCAACATAGAACAACAAGAGTGTTGTGTTTAATTTTGGAATTTTTTGGGGTTCGTTTGGACATTTTTATACATTAATTGGGTTTTCTAGGCATTTTATGTGCATAATTCAAATTTGAAGTACATGCACACGCTCCAGTGCATATAAACAGGTTGAAAAATCAAATATGTGTCCTTTGGTGCTTGCTTAGGTCCCATGCAAGAAATGGAATGTATTTCAAACACACTGCCACCGTCACTCGTCCGCCAACATTGAGATACCTGGTTTTTAAATTCTAGTAAATCCAAAACTCGTCTGAAATTCATAAAACCTGGCATGCTATCATGGAGCGGCATCAACATGTCGTGGTACAATTTTTGTCCCATTTGGGGCAGGTTTGGGTATAAGCTTCTCACAAACCAGAGCTTCTCACAACAAGCGTGATGGTTTCGGTAGGGAATGTGCGAGCTTTGGGGACGAAATGATATCCATTGCCTCTTATTGCTTTCAAAGAAATTCTAGTGTCAACATAGAACAACAGGAGTGTTGTGTTTAATTTTGGAATTTTTGGGGTTCGTTTGGACATTTTTATATAGTAACTGGGTTTTCTAGGCATTTTATGTGCATAATTCAAATTTGAACTACATGCACATGCTCCAGTGCATATAAATTGGTTGAAAAATCAAATATTTGTCCTTCAGTGCATGCTTACGTCCCATGCAAGAAATGGGAATGAATTTCAAACACCAAGGCACCGTCACTCGGCCGGAAACATTGAGATACCTGTTTTTTAAATTCTAGTAAATCCAAAACTCGTCTGAAATTCATGAAACTTGGCATGCTATCATGGAGCAGCATCAACATGCCCTAGTAACTTTTTTGTCCCATTTGGAGCGGGTTTGGGTATAAGCTTCTCACAACAAGCGTGATGGTTTCGGCAGGGAACGTGCCACCGTTGGGGACGAAACGATATCCGTTGCCACTTATTGCTTTCAAATTTTTTCTAGTGTTAACATAGAACATGAGTGTTTTCTTTAATTTTTGAAATTTTTTTGGTTCGTTTGGACATTTTTATGCACTGACTGGGTTTTTTTAGGCATTTTATGTGCATAATTCAAATTTGAACTACATGCACATGCTCTAGTGCATATAAATTGGTTGAAAAATCAAATATGTGTCCTTCGGTGCATGCTTAGGTCCCATGCAAGAAATGGGAATATATTTCAAACACCAGGGCACTGTTGATTGACGACAAAATGTTGTGATACTTTGTTTTTAAATTCTAGTAAATCCAAAACTCGTCTGAAATTCATGAAACTTGGCATGCTATCATGGAATGTCACCCGGCATGCTGTAGTATTTTTCGTGTCCATTTTGAGGGAAGGAGCACTTGAATAACAGCCAACAAAGGCATTTTGAAACAAATAGGTGCCACTGTAACATTTCAAATGTTTTGTATAAATTAAATTGTGTGTGTTCTGTTAACCATTCACGTGATGCCACGCCTCACTATTTTAATGGCTAGGAGGTGTTGTGCGGACAGATGCTTGAGTGCTTGACTAAACGGGAGGCGTGCGACTGTACTCCAATGTAGGATTTGTGCTGCTCTTGATCGCAAACATTTTAGTTAGAACACTCGTATGCAAACTGACAGCTTCCCCAGGAAGCCAAGAGAAAATGTGCCGAGCAGGATTTCTGCAGCTCTTGATCGCAAACGTTTTAGGTAGAACACCCGTATGCAAAGTGAGAGATATGGTCTTCCCCCTTAAGTCGAGGGAAAATTCACAACCCAGGGTTTGTGCATCCCTTCAACGCAAACATTTGTTTTGGATGACCTGTGTGCAATCCCGTACAAAAAATTTGGTAAGATTTGCATATGTCATATTGGGTATGTTGACATTTGTCAGACTAGAAAGATTGACATTTGTTGATCTAGTAACATTGCCATTTGTCAATCCTTGTAACACTGTGATTTGTCAAAATTTACAGCTAAAAATCACTAGCACTGTCTAATTTTTGCAACTAAAATTCAGTAATTAAGCATAGATTTCACCGAGTCGGGCGGGAAGTGAAAGGATCGAGAAGAGAGTGTCTAGAGGGGGGTGAATAGACTCAAGCAAGAAAGGTGGCCATTTTTAAATGTGCTTGAAGTTGGAGTGAAGGTTTAGCACATGTTTAACTTTCAGAATACACAACAAGCATCCATAGCAAGAGTATATAGGTATTGTGAAGTAAAGCATGCAACTTTGACTACTTGACCAAACACAAAACCTAGCCTTTTCCCAATTTTAGTTCTTGGCAGATTTTAGCAACTTAGCAGAAGTCAAGCAATCAACCTACACATGCAATTCTAAGAGTATAGCAGCGGAATGTATAACAATTGCATATGAAGGTAAAGGGAGAGTTTGGATAATGCAAACGCAAGTGAAGACACGGATGTTTTTGTCTTGGTTCCGATAGGTGGTGCTATCATACATCCAAGTTGATGGAGACTTCAACCCACGAAGGGTAACGGCTGCGCGAGTCCACGGAGGGCTCCACCCACGAAGGGTCCACGAAGAAGCAACCTTGTCTATCCCACCATGACCATCGCCCACGAAGGACTTGCCTCACTAGGGTAGATGTTCATGAAGTAGGCGATCTTCTTGCCCGTACAAACTCCTTGGTTCAACTCCACAATCTCGTCGGAGGCTCCCAAGTGACACCTAACCAATCTAGGAGACACCACTCTACAATAGGTAATAGACGATGTGTTGATGATGAACTCCTTGCTCAAATGCTTCAAATGATAGTCTCCCCAACACTCAAACAACTCCTCACAGATTTGGATATGGTGGAAGAAGGATTTGAGTGGAAAGCAACTTGGGAAGGCTAGAGAACAAGATTCATATGGTAAGAATGAAATATCTTGATCTCAACACTTGAGTAGGTGGTTCTCCTCTCAGAACATGTATGATGGAAGTGTAGGTATGTTCTGATGGCTCTCTCCACGAAGGAAGAGTGGGTGGAGGGGTATATATAGCCTCCACACAAAATATAACCATTACACACAATTTACCAAACTCGGTGGGACTGATTCAGAGAACTCGGTCAGACCGATTTAGTTCATAATGTGCCTGTTAGGCATTTCGGTGCGACCAATATGATCAACTCGGTGGGACCGATTTCATTAGGGTTAGGGCATAAAGTAATCTCAGTGAGACCGATTACACAAACTCGGTGGGACCGATTTTGGTGATAAGCACACCAGGGAGTTGGTCAGGCAAACTCGGTGGGACGGATTCGCTCGTTTCGGTGAGACCGAAACACTACGAAGAGGAAACATAGAGTTTGCAGTGTTAACTCTATGAGACCGATTTTCACATCTCGGTTAGACCGAAATGTTTCAAATAGGAAACATAGAGTTTACATTCCCATCTCGGTGAGACCGAGATCTCTTTTGGTGAGACCGAAATGATTAGGGTTTCCAGCAGTGGCTATGTCAAATGAACTCGGTGGCGCTGGATAGAACTTTTCGGTGGGGCCGAGTTTGACTTTTGGTTTGGGACATATGTGGATGTGAGAAAGTGGTTGAGGGTTTGGAGCATATCACTAAGCACTTTGAGCAAGCAAGCCATTAAGCAACACCTCATCCCGTTTTAATAGTATTGGCTTTCCTAGGGACTCAATGTGAACTTGGATCACTAAAATAGAAAATGTGGAGTCCTGAGATTTTTGCTTGAGCCAATCTTTTGTCCTTATCATCTTGAAGGGGTTCCACATCCTCTAGTCCATGTCACTCCATTTGCTGAACTTGTCTGAAATATACTAGATGAAACCATTAGTCCAACAAGAAATATGTTGACATTAATTACCAAAATCACCCAGGGAGCACTTGTGCTTTCAATCTCCCCCTTTTTGGTAATTGATGGCAACATACATCAAAGATTTAGATAAAAATATGAATAATAACAAGTAAAGCTTTGAAAGGACATGTAACATGCATAGGTGCTACTTCTCGTGCTTGCGTTGTATTCCCTCGAAGTGGAAAGGGAGATGCAGCACAGTAGTGTAAGTATTTCCCTCAGTTTTTGAGAACCAAGGTATCAATCCAGTAGGAGACCACGCGCCAGTCCCTCGCACTTGCACAAACAAATAAGAACTTCGCAGCCAACATGATAAGGGGTTGTCAATCCCTTTGCGGTCAATTACGAAAGTGAGATCTGATAGAGATAATAGTTTATATTTTTGGTATTTTTGGTTTATAAGAAGAACAAATAAGAGCGATAAAAGTAAAGTAGATGTAGATTGATATGATGAGAATAGACCCGGGGGCCATAGTGTTCTCCAGTGGCTTCTCTCATGATAGCGATATTCTACGACGGGTAAACAAATTACTGTCGAGCAATTGACAGAAAAGCGAATAATTATGAGACTATCTAGGCATGATCATTGTATATAGGCATCACGTCCGAGACAAGTAGACCGACTCCTGCCTGCATGTACTACTATTACACCACACGTCGACCGCTATCCAGCATGCATCTAGTGTATTGAGTTCATAAGAATAGAGTAACACCTTAAGCAATATGACATGATGTAGAGGGATAAACTCAAGCAATATGATATAAAACCCATCTTTTTATTCTCGATGGAAACAATACAATACGTGCCTTGCTGTGCCTACTATCACTGGGAAAGGACACCGCAAGATTGAACCCAAAGCAAAGCACTTCTCCCATTGCAAGAACTATAGATCTAGTAGGCCAAACCAAACGAATAATTCGAAGAGACTTGCAAGGATATTATGAGCACACATAAAAAGTTCAGAGAAGAACCAAATATCTTTCATAGATAACCTTGATCACAGACTCACAATTCATCGGCTCTCAACAAACACACCGCAAAAAGAGATTACATCGAATAGATCTCCTCGAAGACCGAGGAGAACTTTGCATTGATATCCAGAGAGAGAGAAGAAGCCATCTAGATACTAGCTATGGACCCGAAGGTCTGTGGTAAACTACTCACAACTTATGGTGAGGGCGATGATGATGATGATGATGACCTCCATGATGGATCCCCCTCCGGTGGAGCTCCGGAACAGGCTCCAAGATGGGATCTTCACAGGAACAGAAGGTACGGCGGTGGAATTAGGGTTTTCTCTCTGTTCACGGAGTTTCTGGGGTACGTAGACTTATATAGGAAGAAGGAGGGCATCGGGGGACGCTCGAGGGGGCCACGAGGCAGGGGGCGCGCCCCCCACCCTCGTGGGCCACCTCTTGATCCCCTGACGTTGTTCTCAAGCTCTGCGTGCGTGATTTTCTCCAAAAATATCTCTCACGAAGGTTTCATTCCGTTTGGACTCCGTTTGATATTCTTTTTCTGCAAAACCCTGAAACAGGCAAAAAACAGCAATCTGGACTAGGCCTTTGGGTTAGTAGGTTAGTCCCAAAAATGATATAAAAGTGTATGACAAAGCCCGTTAAACATCCAAGACACCATAAATAATAGCATGGAACAAGAAAAAATTATAGATACGTTGGAGACGTATCAAGCATCCCCAAGCTTAATTCCTGCTCGTCCTCGAGTAGGTAAATGATAAAGAAAGAATTTTTGATGTGGAATGTTAACCAATATAGTTTTTCAATGTAATTCTCTTAATTGTGGCATGAATGTTCAGATCTGAAAGATTCAAGATAAAAGTCTATATTGACATATGAAATAACAATACTTCAAGCATACGAACAAAGCAATCATGTCTTCTCAAAATACTATGGCTAAAGAAAGTAATCCCTACAAAATCATATAGTGTTGGCTATGCTCCCTCGTTATCACACAAAAATATTCATATCATGCACAACCCCGATTTCAGCCAAGCACTTGTTTTCATACTCTATCTTTTCAAACCTTTCAACTTTCACGCAATACATGAGCGTGAGCCATGGACATAGCAGTATGGGTGGAATAGAGGTGGTTGTGGAGAAGACAAAAAAGGAGGGAGATAGTCTCACATCGACTAGGCGTATCAACGGGCTATGGAGATGCCCATCAATAGATATCAATGTGAGTGAGTAGGGATTGCCATGCAACGGATGCACTAGAGCTAAATATGAATGAAAGCTCAACAAAAGAAACTAGTGGGTGTGCATCCAACTTGCTTGCTCACGTAGACCTAGGGCATTTTGAGGAAGCCCATCGTTGGAATATACAAGCCAAGTTTTATAATGAAAATTCCCACTAGTATATGAAAGTGACTAAACATGAGACTCTCTACAATGAAGAACATAGTGCTACTTTGAAGCACAAGTGTGGAAAAAGATAGTAGCAATTGTCCCTTTTCTTTCTCTTTTTTTGGGCCTTTCTTTTTTTGTTTGGCCTTTCTTTTTTTTTTCTTTTTTTTGCGGAGAGGCTTTATAGATTTAGCCTTTCCTCCCATGGGACAATGCTCTAATAATGATGATCATCACACTTTCATTACAACTCGATATTACAACTCGATAATACAACAAAGTATGACTCTATATGAATGCCTCCGGCGGTGTACCGGTATGTGCAATGAAACAAGAGTGACACGTATAAAAATTATGCATGGTGGCCTTGCCACAAATACGATGTCAACTACATGATCATGCATGGAAATATGACAATAAGATGCGTGTCATATGAACGGAACGGTTTCACGGCAATATATCTCGGAATGGCTATGGAAATGCCATGATAGGTAGATATGGTGGCTGTTTTGAGGAATAATATGGTGGCTGTTTTGAGGAATAATATGGTGGCTGTTTTGAGGAATAATATGGTGGGTTTATGGTACCAGCAAAAGTTGCGCGGTACAAGAGAGGCTAGCAATGGTGGAAGGGTGAGAGTGCGTATAATCCATGGACTCAACATTAGTCATAAGAACTCATATACTTATTGAAAAAATCTACGAGTCATCCAAACAAAGCAATCAACGCATGCTCCTAGGGGGGGAGGCCGGTAGGAGTTAACCATCGCGCACCCACCTCCACACAAAGGTTGGCACTCTACAAATACCTCATGCTCTAACTTCGTCACATAGCGGTTCACCATACGTGCATGCTACGGGAATGTAACACCCCAGATGTAACACCTTCCATTTATGGCAATATAAGAAACGTTGACTTCATGAATTCCATTTTGGGCTCTTCTTTCATTTCGGGTTTCTTCGTTTTGTCGTGTGCGTGTGTGCATTTCATCCATGTCATGTAATCATGTGCATTGCATTGCATTTGTGTTGTCACTTGCACCCAGTCCCACTCGCCTCTCCCCATTGTTTGTTTTGAGTTCCAACACTCACACACGTGCCCGTGGCACCCCCGAGTCCTTCTTTCGTGTGTGGCCGTGTAACGTTCCCGGAATGAGGTGAGAATTGTCATGCGTTGTTGTTTTGGTACGTGTAGGCCGCCTGTCAAGTTTCATCGCGTTTGAAGTTCGTTTGGTACTCCAACGGTTAACCTAGTGGGCTAAAAGCACCTCTTCCTTTTGGCCCAAGACCCCCTCCACAACAGCCCACTAACCAAACACAACCACTCCCATCCTCTCGGCCGTCGGATCGCGAACGTGTGGGCAAAAACCGCACCCCATTTGGAGTCTTCTAGGTCCCTATGCCTATAGAAACGTCCCCCAAGTCGATTTTGCGGATGAAACCCTAATCCCGAGCTCTTCCGCACCGCTGGACACGTCCGCCAACGGCCGGACATGTCAAAATCCCCCCGCCACGTCGCTCAGCCTATCCCGCGCCGCCACCTCAGCGGGGCCGCCAAGTGGCGCCCCTGATTCGCCGCGCCAGCGCACCCACTTCCCCCGCACCGCCGGGCCCGCCCGGCCCGCGTGCGCGCCTCCGCCGCCCACAGCCTCTTCCCCGCCATCGGCGAGCTCCGCCCATCGCCGGCGAGCTCGCACCGCCACCTCCATCGCGCCTCCGTCTCCTGCCGCGGACCCCGCCGTCATTGCGCCACGCGCCGCCGCCGGTGGGCCGCGCCTCCGCACTCGCGCGTCAGCCGCCCCGCCGCCCAAGCTCTGTCGGTGCCGCCTCACGCCGGCGTGCGACCGCCACCACTCGGCCCCGCCTCCTCCACCGACGGCTGGCGCCGCCGCTGCCACTTCTTCCGCCGGCAGCCGCCCGGCCCGGCGCCGCCCCCGCGCCACCTTCCTCCGCCGCCGGCCGGCCGGTTCCCTCGCCGGACCGCCGCCTCCGTCCTCCGCTCCGGCCGCCGCCGCCTCGCCGGAGCCGGCCAGATCCGGATCGGGCCGGAGTGGACGAGATCCACCCGTCCCCCGATCCAAACACCATCCCGCAGCCCGAATCCCTCAATTTCGCACGGATCCGTCTCGTTGACTTCCGGGAGGTATAAAAATAACACTAAGTCCCCAGTTTTCCATAGTTTGTTGCCTCATTTGCATGGCTATAACTTCATGCTCGTAGATCCGTTTTGGGCGTGTAATATATCAAAATGTTCGTTGAGATGTGCTCTTCATTTTGTTCCACTGTGGCATGCTTGTTTGAGTTCATCTTGATGACCCAATCATCGTTGCAAGAGTGCTATATGTTTAAAACTGCTGCTATCTGTAATTTTGTTGCCATGTTTGAGATGTGATAACTTTGTGCATTTTGGTCCAAATGGAGCATATGATATGTAAAAATATTCATTGTGAAGTGCTCTACATGATGGTTGCTGTAGCATTCATGTTAGGTGTCATATTGCCATGTTAATCTCTGTTGCAAAAGTGCATGTGGCTGTTAAGTGCTAAAACTTGTTATGAGATGTTGTTTCCACTTGTTCATTGCTAGTGATGTGTTTGTCTTCATGCCACATGTCAATATGTTTTAGAAGCACCATCATATGGTCTTTGCTGTGGTGTAATCCACTTTCCGTGATTTGCCTTGAGGTGACTTAAACAAGCTTGTAAACATGCCATGCCAATGTTGCTGTTTTATACTTAGTGAAAAAACTGCTAAGTCTGGAATTTGTTAACCTGATGCTATGTTTGCTTGATGCCCCACTCAAATCCATGCATGTTTTAGTATGTAAAATGATCATTCCTTGTTGTCCATGTTATGCTCTATACATTCATGCCCTTATTTGCATATATGGCCTGCTATAGCTTATTTATTTCTTGCTCTGAAGTTGCTATAAATTTTACCTGTCAGACTTTTATCAGCATGATCAATTTGGTGAAGCTTGTGGTTATTGATCCATGCGTCCTATGGAGTTGCTCCAATGGAGTTGTTTGATGTATGCTATGTCTTCTACATGTCCATGATCTTTACATACTTAGTGGAGTTGATATGCATGTTGTTTTGTGCCTCCGAAGGCAGCATCGTGATGATGTTTTTGCCTTCCTAGATTTTGGCCAAGTCTGGATAAATTTATTGCAACTTTCCATGCTTTGTTAATTGTGTTCCAGTAGGTTTTTGGGTGTGTTATAAGTTCATGCTTGTTAAGTATCATGTCTACTTCACATCCATGCCCTTTGTCTCCATGTTTGAGTGATGTAGCATAATTATTTCTTGCTCCAAAGATGCCATGTGGCTGTAAACTGCAGTTTTGTGTGAATATAGTTTTGCTAGCCATTTGCAAACCGTGTGTCCATTTCCGGCGATCTTTATATCGATTTCAACCGAAATCTTCTCCTCTATCCAGTGGCTTGCTTGGTTTTCCAAGATGAGTCATTTTCCATCATCTTCTCCTTAGGCTCAAGTGCTTTCACATGCATACGCACATCATACTTGCATCATGTTGATTGTGCATTGCACCGTGTTTGATATTGTGCCGTGTTGTATTCCTGTGTTCAGTAGAGCCGGGAGCTTAGACCGAGTACGAGGTTCCTACCGAGGTTGAGTGTTAGGAGCAAGGTTACGATCCCATCGACGACTCAACAGGCAAGATGACCATACCCAGATATCACTACTATCTTTGCCTATGCTAGATGTCTCGCTCTTTAGCTTATTGCCTCGATGCCTATGTCTGTTCGTCAGCCTCCTATTGTTGCCATGAACCTCTCTAACCACCCAACCTAGCAAACCTTTGATTGGCTACATAAGCTTCGCTCAGCCCCTCTTATAGCATTGTTAGTTGCAGGAGAAGATTTGAAGATTCTTGCTTCATGTTGAAGTTATTGTTGGGATATCACAATATATAATCTGTTAAACCAGATCATCTATATATTGGTAATGGGTGGAAGGCTAAGCCCCTTGCTTGGTGTTTTGTTCCACTCATGCCACCCTAGGAACCGTTTAAACCGGTGTTATGTTCCTTGATTTTGTGTCCCTAACACGGTTGGGGTTTATGCCCCCCCCCCTCGATAACCTGCTTAGCGCTAAAGCTTTTCCAGCAAGTCCCGACATTGGTTTTACATTTGCCTAACAACTAAAACTTGCATAGGGAGTTATAAACCCTTTTCTTAATTAACAACCCGGGCCAGTGCTCCACATGAGTGTTGGTCCAAACTGAGCAGACTGCAGGGCCACCTCGAGGGCTGGTAAAAACCTGTAGGATGACTTATCCGGTCGTGGCCTGAGACGAGATACGCGCGACTACTATCAGGGTGTCGGCACGCCGGGAGGACTTGCTCGATTAGTTTTACCTTAGTCGGAATATCTTGAGCACGGGATTCTGAGAATACTAGGGTCTTCCCACCTTGGAGTTGCAACTCCGCAGATCGTGAGCTTGTGATGGGCTAAGTTGGAACACCCCTGCAGGGTTTGATCTTTCGAAAGCCGTGCCCGCGGTTATGTGGCAGATGGAAATTTGTTAATATCCGATTGTAGAAAACTTGAAACCATGTTCATAATACACTACCAGCGTGAGTAACCGTGATGGTCAATTTCCGAAGGGGTTCGGGAAGTGAACACGATGGGATTATGTTTGACGTGCTCTGATAGGATCACTTCGTGATCACTTTGGCACTCGTTGGCACTTCTCTTATCGCTCTAAACACGTAAGCTAGTGCTAGTGCAGCTACAACCTTGTTCTTCAGCCTTGTTCCACACCCAAGGTTTAGATAATTTTGCTACCCGGGAACGGGATTGCTGAGTCCTCCGTGGCTCACAGATTCTACACAACACCAGATGCATGTACCATGGTGAACTACTCAGGTGATGGCACAGAGTTGTATTGGGAGTTCGACGAAGAGCGTGGGCGATACTACGTGTCTTATCCCGAGGATCAGTAGTGGCTTCTACTAGGGGCGATCAGGCCTTGTGTTGTTTAATTATGGTATCTTTCATTTGGATCTTCGTCCGTAGTCGGACTCTGATGTTATTTGGATGATGAATGTTTATGTAATGCATTGTGTGACGTGGCGAGTGTAAGCCAACTACTCTTTTGCAATTTCATCCCTCTTTTACATGAGTTGTGCAAAGATACCATTCTTGAGATCATTCCAGTATGATATTATGCCTTTAAGTCGTGCCTCGACACGTGGGAGGTATAATCTCATACTGGGCATTACAAGTTGGTAATCAGAGCCTTCTCCGACCTAGGAGCCCCCACTTATTTATCGAATCATTGACGGTAGAGTCTAGGCACACACATGAAAATGTTTTGAGTCCTATATATATATCAGAGAGTAGGATTTCTTTTTACTCCTCATCCCTTTATCACTCTGGTGAGGACTCCTGACAATTACTCTATCTCTTCTACTCTAAAAAATTCACTAATTTTTTTTAGGATCACGCGAGTATTGTTTGCATTGTTCCGATGTCTTTGTGACGGGAACATTGTTCTCGATGCCTCCTGTCATTTAGGGGTTGTGGCAGTGTCCCGCGGAGTTGAGCTCCTAGGTGTTGTCGTCACAAATCTATCGCAGCAGTTCTGGAATACTTAAGACGTCCGACATCGAAAACTCTTCTATGCGGTTAGTGGCAAGATAACCCCGATATCACCCAGTACTGGGGAGGTAGTTCGGGAGTATTGCAATAGCTTGTATAGCAGATGCGTTTCGAAGGTCCAAGGTAAACCGTTTCCGGAAATAACTGGTTATGTGTTGAAGGATGCATACAGCTGGATGTAGTATTAGAGTTGAGTGCGCGGTGCTTCCCCTGTATCCCCAACACCCGATTGCATAACTGGAAACTTTCGGAAATTAATAGGTGGGTTCATCTAGTAGCTCGTTGGCATTCTTCCAACGGATGCATGATATGAAGGTCGGGGTTCTACATTGAGTGAAGTGGTTTTATGTGCGTTTGTTTTGATCGGGAGTTGCATCTTAAAGGGTCCTTGGCTATGCTGAACCGGGGATTGCAAAACCCTTTTGTAACACGTACCATAAGCTTTCAGCATGAATATGTCGAACGAAACTTCTATCTTGTATTTGTTATATCTGCTCTTTGTTGTTTTTATTTACCTTTTGTTCTCCCAAGTGGCTTCTCGAGAAGATTGTTGTACCATTAAACTGTGGATTACATTCATTTTGTTCGGATGTTCTTGTGAAGACTTATGTTGCAATTCTAGCCGTTGATTCAGCTTATATATTTTCAATCAATGGCTAATAGTTGTCATCTCATTCAGGATGGCTCCTAAGAAGGTTCCCAATGCTAACCCAGAGTGTGAAGATGTTCCTGATCGTCCTCCTTCCCCTCCTCCTCCGTCTGAGGCCTGGAGAGAAATTATGCAAGTGACCAACCAGAAAACCCAGATGCTTATGCAAATGATGCAGAACTTTCAATTCAACCAAGAAAATCAAGGTGGTCATGGGAACCAAGTCCAAGGCAATTTGTTCAATCAAACTCACTTTGCAACTCTCAACCAATTCCTGGCAAGCCAACCGAAGGCGTTCAGTTACTGTGTGGATCCGCTAGATGCTGAAGACTGGATAACAGACATCAAAAAGCATTTCGAGTGCAGTAACGTGAGACCTGAGGATTATGTCAAGTTTTGCCGCCTTCCAACTCAAGGATCAAGCTGCTGATTGGTGGCAACAGTACAAAGATTCCAGAGAAGGACGTGAAATCTCATGGACTGACTTCTGCAAGGATTTCCGCTCTCACCACATTCCAACTAGTGTCATCGAAGACATGCATGAGCAATTCCGCAACCTAAAGCAAGGCACCATGTCCGTTTATCAATACAATGTCAAGTTCCAGAACCTTGCCCGCTATGCCAAGCAAGACATCCCAGATTCCAAGAGCAGGATTTATCAGTTCCATGGTGGTGTGAAGGATGAACTCCAGCTAGCTCTCACCTTGTTTGAGCCGGATGAATTTGATCAATTCTATAACATGGACCTTAAGCAAGAGGCAACCCAGCTCAAGGTTGAAGCTTCCAAAAAGAGGATCAGAGATGCTGTCAACTCCTCCTCTTCTTCCCAAGTGGTCGCAAAGCAGCAGAAGTTTTGGCTTCGACCTCCTCCAGTGCTCCGCCCTCCCAACAACAACAACAAGCACTCAGGTGGCCGTGGTTTCTCCCACCCACCCAACCCAAGCAATCAGTCTAAGAATCACTTTCAAGCTTCGAAGTCAAGTGGTCCTTATCACCGTCCTCTCTCAGAAGTGGTTTGCAACAAGTGCACTCAGAAGGGTCATTATGCTAACAAGTGTCCCAACCCAAGGCGCCTTCCACCTCCTCCACCTGTCAGCACTGCTATTGTCAAGCACAATCCCAAGTAAACAAGAGTGAATCTGATGAATGCAGCTCAAGTAGAGAATTCTTCAGATGTGATACTTGGTAACCTCTCAGTTAACTCCATTCCTGCAAAAGTATTGTTTGATTCTGGTGCATCACTTTGCTTCATGTCAAGACCATTCTTTACCAAGCATAATTTCACTTCGGCATTTCTGGATAAGAAGTTGCAAATTATTTCTCCGGGCAAAAACATGACTTCTAATTTGATGGCTCCGGATGTATCCATTCACATGTGTGATTACCGCTTTCTGGTTTCTCCGGTTATTCTCGGCAACTCCGACATTGGTCTTATTCTTGGGATGGATTGGCTTTCCAAGCATGATGCTCACATTGATTGTGCAAATAAGGAAGTCAAGCTTATTCATCCTGACGAAGACGTGATTATCTTCACCTCTCGAGATAACACAAGCAGGCTATTCTCTCTCAATGACAAGGGCGAGATTAATGCCATCTCTCAGATTCCGGTGGTCAATGAATATGAAGATGTTTTCCCTTAAGAACTTCCAGGCATGCCTCCGCATCGTCAAGTTGAATTCGTTATTGAACTTGAGCCCGGTACCGAGCCAGCATGTCGGCGTCTGTACAAGCTCTCCCCTGATGAGTTGAAGGAGCTGAAGAAACAACTCGATGAGCAAGAGCGTATGGGTCTAATCAGGCCTAGCACTTCTCCTTGGGGCTGTGGTGTTCTATTTGTCAAGAAGAAGGATGGCACGGAGCACCTTTGCGTTGATTACCGGACATTGAACAAGAAGACAATAAAGAACAAGTATCCGCTCCCCAATATCAATGAATTATTCGAGCATCTCAAAGGAGAAAAGGTGTTCTCAAAGCTCGATCTCCGGATGGGTTACCACCAGATTCGTATCCGTGAAGAGGATATTCACAAGACCGCATTCAGAACAAGCTACGACTCCAATGAATACACGGTCATGTCTTTTGGCCTCGCAAATGCTCCACCCACCTTCTCTAGGATGATGCACTTCATATTCAACCCCTACAACAATGAATTTGTTCTTGTCTATCTGGATGACATCTTGGTATTCTCCAAGAATGAAGAAGACCATGCCAAGCACCTCCGTTTGGTCCTGGACAAGCTCCGTAAACACAAGTTCTATGCGAAGTTCTCCAAATGTGAATTCTGGCTGGATAATGTCTTATATCTTGGCCATATCATCTCTGCTGAGGGTATTTCTGTCAACCCTGAAAAAGTTGAAGCTATTGTCAACTGGGAACCCCCGCAGAACGTCAAGCAACTCCGAAGCTTCCTTGGTCTCGCTAGCTATTGCAGAAGGTTCGTTAAGAACTTCTCCAAGATTGCCAAGCCTCTTTCCAACCTGTTGCAGAAGAATGTCAAGTACAACTGGACTCCTGATTGTGATGTGGCATTCAAAACACTCAAAGAGAAGCTCATTTCTGCTCCGGTTCTTACTCCTCCGGATGAGTCCAAGCCCTATGAGGTCTTCTGTGATACTTCTTTACAGGGACTTGGTGATGTTCTCATGCAAGACAAGAAGATTGTGGCATACACTTCTCGTCAATTGAAACCAAATGAGAAGAATTACCCCACACATGATCTCGAGCTAGCAGCAGTGGTACATGCCTTGATCACGTGGAGACACCTTCTGTTGGGCAAAAAAGTGGACATCTTCACCGACCACAAGAGCTTGAAGTACATCTTCACACAGCCTAACCTGAACCTTCGCCAGACTCGTTGGGTTGAGATGATCCAAGAGTATGATCCAAGCATTGAATACACACCTGGCAAGGCCAATGTCATTGCAGATGCTTTGAGCAGAAAGGCGTATTGCAACAGTCTCCTTCTCAAACCGTTCCAACCTGAACTTTGTGAATCATTCAGGAAGCTCAACCTCCAAGTTGTTCCGCAAGGCTTTCTTGCAAACCTTCAAGTTGCTCCTACCTTGGAAGATCAGATCCGTGAGGCCCAACTAAGTGATGCTATGGTGTAGAAAGTGAAACATGGTGTTGCTAAGGGTACTCCCAAGTACAAGTGCTACCGCGTTGATGAGAAAGACACGCTGTTCTTTGAGGACATAATTGTGGTTCCCAAGGGTGATCTCAGGAAGCTCATAATGAACGAAGCACATGACTCCCTCCTCTCGATTCATCCTGGAAGTTCCAAGATGTACCAAGACCTCAAGCAATCTTACTGGTGGACTCGCATGAAAAGGGAGATTGCCCAATTCGTGAATGAATGTGATGTGTGCAGAAGAGCGAAGGCAGAGCACCAACGTCCAGCCGGTCTCCTCCAACCTCTACCTATTCTTGAGTGGAAATTTGACCACATCGAAATGGATTTCGTCACTGGGTTTCCCAAGTCCAAGAAGGGGAATGATGCTATCTTTGTTGTGATTGACAAGCTAACTAATGTAGCTCATTTTCTTCCCGTCAAAGAATCCATCAATGCAGCTCAGCTGGCAGAGTTGTACACTTCCAGAATTGTGTCGTTGCATGGCATTCCTCAAGTTATCTCCTCAGACCGTGGAAGTTTGTTCACATCCAAGTTTTGGGACTCCTTTCAGTCAGCCATGGGCACTAAGATTCACTTCAGCACTGCGTTTCACCCTCATACTAGTGGTCAAATCGAAAGAGTGAACCAGATCCTCGAAGACATGCTGAGAGCTTGTGTCATCTCTTTTGGCATGAAGTGGGAAGATTGTCTCCCGTTTGCCGAGTTCTCTTACAACAATAGTTTCCAAGCAAGTGCCGGCAAAGCTCCTTTTTAAATCCTCTATGGCAGAAAGTCCCGTAGCCCTCTCAACTGGTCCGAGACTGGTGAACGTCAACTTCTTGGCAATGACTTGATCTCAGAAGCCGAAGAAATGTGCAAAGTCATACGTGAGAATCTCAAAGCCGCTCAGTCACGTCAAAAGAGCTACTATGACGGCAAGCATCGTGATTTGGCCTTCAACATTGGGGATCATGTCTATCTCCGTGTTTCTCCTATGAAAGGAACCCAAAGATTAGGTATCAAAGGAAAGCTTGATCCGAGATACGTGGGCCCTTTCAAGATTCTTGGCAAAAGAGGTGATCTAGCCTATCAACTTGAGCTCCCCTCCAACTTTGCTAATGTTCATGATGTGTTTCACGTGTCTCAACTCCGCAAGTGCTTCAAGACACCTGAACGCACCATTCCGTTCGAGGAGATTGATCTTCAACAAGACTTATCTTATCGCGAGCACCCTGTTGCTATTCTTGAGGAAACTGAGCGCAAAACCCGCAACAAGTCAATCAAGTTCTTGAAAGTTAAGTGGTCACACCATACCGACCAAGAAGCTACGTGGGAACGAGAAGATCACCTTCGTTCCAAGTACCCTTCCTTCTTCCAGTCCTAGATCTCGGGACGAGATCTTTTTGTAGTAGAGGAGAGTCTGTAACATCCCAGATATAACACCTTCCATTTATGGCAATATATGAAACGTTGACTTCATCAATTCCATTCTGGGCTCTTCTTTCATTTCGGGTTTCTTCGTATTGTCGTGTGCGTGTGTGCATTTCATCCATGTCATGTTATCATGTGCATTGCATTGCACTCGTATTGTCACTTGCACCCGGTCCCACTCGCCTCTTCCCGTTGTCCGTTTTGAGTTCAGACACTCACACACGTGCCCGTGGCACCCCCGAGTCCTTCTTTCGTGTGTGGCCGTGTAACGTTCCTGGAATGAGTTGAGAATTGTCGAGCCTTGTTGTTTTGGTACGTGTAGGCCGCCTGTCAAGTTTCATCGCGTTTGGAGTTCGTTTGGTACTCCAACGGTTAACCTAGTGGGCTAAAAGCACCTCTTCCTTGTGGCCCAAGACCCCCTCCACAACAGCCCACTAAACCAGCACAACCACTCCCATCCTCTCGGTCGTCAGATCATGAACGTGTGGGTGAAAACCGCACCCCATTTGGAGTCTCCTATAAAAACGTCCCCCACGTCCATTTTGCGGACGAAACCCTAATCCCGAGCTCTTCCGCGCCGCCGGACATGTCCGCCGACGGCTGGACACGTCCAACCCCCCACCCCCACCATGTCGCTCAGCCTATCCCGCGCCGCCACCTCAGCGGGGCTGCCACGTGGCGCCCCCTGATTCGCCGCGCCAGCGCGCCCACTTCCGATCTTCGTTTTAGTTTATCTTTTCGCTCGTTTATCGGAATCAGGTGATTCAAGCGCCTGGAGTTTCATCTCGAAATTCTCTTAAGCGTTTGCCTCTGTTAAATTTGGACTTAGGTCCAGATTGGTTCGGTAGTTGTTTTCTCTTTTGCCGTTTGTCTTTGTTGCTTTCTTTTGTTGGCTCTTTTGCAAACCGGAGTTCTTAAGTTGAACCTTCTGGTTAGATCTCTTATTTGAGTTTTACCCATGCATTAGTTAAAGTACTTATTGTGTGCTTGTTTGTTTGCGATAGAGTACCCGGAGTGCGCCGCTTGCTACTTTGAATCTCTAGGTTTCGCGGATCATCAGCAAGGCAAGTAACACTTTGATCATACTTTCCAAAATACCCAGTTTTCATTGCATTAGTCAAACCCTCACACATTGCATGAGTAGGAGCTATTAACATGTGGGACTGGGAAGTAGATTGAGGTAGTACCTATTACCTGCATTACATTCAAACCTTTGGGAGTTACTTCTACGTTCGCAAATAGGTTATGTTATGCTCGTAGACATGGATTGGGTGAGTGTATCCATGAAAGATGTGAGTTTGTTAATTAATGGTTCAACTTAAGGTGGCAACTTTAACACACATCTGGGTGGATTGAGGCACCTGGGTATTCCAGCGATTGCCTGTTTTCTTTTGGACCGCCACCCAGGCTCAAAGGGATCATGAGATTATTCATACTAGAAACTTCCGTGTGCAGCCACATGCCAATATGGGCTCTGGCATAGTTGAGTAAGTTGTGGGAAACCTTTACGTGATGGGCTAGCAGATGTAGAGGGATTGTAGGTGTACCGGCCTATCTATCCGGTTAAGGGGACCTCTTCGGAAAGACTGTGTCTCGGTCATCCGTTTCTCAAACACCATGCAGTGCGAGAAACCAAACGGAGGCGGTCGAGTCTTGTGGGAAAAGTGCACAAACCTCTGCAGAGTGTACAAACTGATCATGATTAGCCGTGTCCCCGGTTATGGACGTCTTGAGTATCTAGTACTTGGATATAATGTGAATCTCATCATGTTACTTTAATTAATAATGTTGGGTTTAATGATGATTATTAATTGGGGTTGAGAGGATGTCTATCTTCTCAACGTTGTTTCAACTACCATGATAGTTAATTAAAATCTATTCCTTTGCAGTAGGGAAAAACTGGCTTTACGCAAAAACTGTAACCATAGAGCTTTCCACCAGCCATATTGCATATAGTATAGCATTACTTTTGTTACTCTCTATGTGTTACTTTGCCAGCATATTCTATGTGCTGACCCGTTTTCGGGCTGCAACGTTCATGTTGCAGACTTTTCAGACGACGAGTAAGGTGCCTTATAGGTCGTGGTTCTATACTTAGTGATGCCGTTGGAGTTGATGGACTCACTTATCTTCCAAGCCTTCTGCTGTTATCGTGTTAGATGGCCTTAAGCCATTTTTATAGTAATAAGTTCATCGTTGGAACTATCGATGTAATAAGTGTGTGATTGCTACTATGTTATAAATCCTTCAAGTACTGTGCGTGTCAGCATTACTGATCAAGGGATGACACTGATGCATAGAGATCGGACTGTTTGAGGTCTAGTCGCTACAAGATGGTATCAGAGCACACGCTGACTGTAGGACACAACCACTAAGCTAAAACCCTAGAGCACTACCACTCTTCTCTTTTCTGACTCCTCATCTTTTCTACTCTTTTAGGATGGTGGATGCAAGGAACAAGTTCACGCAACCTGATGAAGATACACCATTTGGACGACACCTGAAGGAAGTCACCAGATATCTAAACATCGGACTACCAAGTTTCACCGGAACCTACAACGCCACTTTACCTGAAGAGGAGCGCTGGTTGATTCAAGATCAAGTTCCAGGAAGGACGTTCAAGCCCGTCACCGCCCCCATAAAATTTTCCTTTAATGCGCCTACATGGAGCCTAGGCAGGAGCATGGCAGCCCACATCGCTATGGGAAGGATTGGAGAAATCTACAAGCAGGAGCTAAAGGACACCATCTACCAGATTTGTGGACGTAAAGATGAGCGGTGGGACATGATCAACACTCGGAAGGACATGTCTATGGCCTTGTTCATTCAAGAGTTAAACCAGCATATTCATCGCCAGGAGCACCAGATGTGTGCAGGGATGATAGATTTGAAGAAAGCGCTAACCAGAAACTTGGAGTTAGAAGGAGAACTCAAGTCTACACGCAACGGATACGAAGAGGAGATGTTAATACTTGTGGAGAAGAATGATGATTTGACACGAAAGTTAGGAATACTCATGGGAGAAGAGGAAGAAGAACCAAATGAGATTCCACCTGAAGACTACATCATCATTGACGATACGGACTTAGACCCCGATGATAGTGATGATGAGGACTATGAAGATGAAGCTGGAGCGGACATCATGGAATCCTCTGCCGATCAAAATTTCTAGAAGACCTCCCTATGACCAGTAGTTTTCCCATTTAGTAGACTTAGAGCACTTTTGTAACGACTAGATCCGTGTAAGCCCTTGATTGAAATTGATATTGGTGTGATAATGTTTGTGCTTTCCTTTCCTCCCATGGGACAATGCTCTATAAATGATGATCATCACACTTTCATTACAACACAAGATTACAACTCGATACTACAACAACAAAGTATGACTCTATATGAATGCCTCCGGCGGTGTACCGGTATGTGCAATGAAACAAGAGTGACATGTATAAAAATTATGCATGGTGGCCTTGCCACAAATACGATGTCAACTACATGATCATGCAATGGCAATATGCCAATATGATGTGTGTCATATGAACGGAACGGTGGAAAGTTGCATGGAAACATATCTCGGAATGGCTATGGAAATGCCATGATAGGTACTTAGGTAGGTATGGTGGTTGTTTTGAGGAACAATATGGTGGCTGTTTTGAAGAAGGATATATAGTGGGTTTATGGCACCGGCAAAAGTTGTGCGGTACAAGAGAGGCTAGCAATGGTGGAAGGGTGAGAGTGCGTATTATCCATGGACTCAACATTAGTCATAAGAACTCATATACTTATTGCAAAAATCTACGAGTCATCAAAACAAAGCAATCAATGCATGCCCCTAGGGGGGAGGTTGGTAGGAGTTAACCATCGCGCGCCCCCGACCTCCACACAAAGGTTGACACTCTACAAATACCTCATGCTTTAACTTAGTCACACAACGGTTCACCATATGTGCATGCTACGAGATTCACTAACCTTAACACAAATATTTCTCAATTTCGTAATTACTCCACTAGCATGAATCTAATATCACTATCCTCATGTCTCAAAACATTTATCAAGCATCCAACATCTCCTTCTACTCAATGCACCAGATGTGATTTTTTTTACTACATTGACATTGGATGTTTATCATGTGAAGACTAGTTTCTTTAGCCTAGACACTTTATCATGCTATTTTAATAGACTCTCAAATATATCTAAGTGAATCATGAGAGTTCAACAATTTCTACAAAATATTACCACCACCGTGCTCTAAAAGATATAAGTGAAGCACTAGAGCAAAAACTGTTCAACTCAAAAGATATAAGTGAAGCATATAGAGTGTTCTAACAATTTCTACGGAAAATTTAACTCTCTCAAATAGGTGTGTCCAGCAAGGATGATTGTGGCAAACTAACAAGCAAATACTCAAATTATACAAGACGCTCCAAGCAAAACACATAGCATGTCACGAATAAAAATATAGCTCCAAGTATAGTTACCAATGGATGAAGACGAAAGAGGGGATGCCTTCCCGGGGCATCCCAAGATTAGGATTTTGATTATCTTGAATTTACTTGGGGTCCCTTGGGCATCCCCAAGCTTAGGCCTTTACTACTCCTTGTTCCATAGTCCATCAAAGCAATACTCAAAACTTGAAAACTTCACAACACAAAACTTACACAAAAATTCTCGTGAGCTCCGTTAGTAAGAGAAAGCAAATCACCACTCAAAGGTACAGCAAGGAATTCATTCATTGTTTATATTGGTGTTAAACCTACTGTACTCGAAGTTCTCTATGGTTCGTATGTTCCAATATTGCTCATAGATGCATCGGAATAAGCAAACAACACACGAAAAACAGGATCTATCAAAAACAGAACAGTTTGTAGTAATTTGCTGGGTTAGACTACTTCTGGAACTCCAAAAAATTCAAACTAAATTGGTAAATTTTCGCAATTTGTCTACCAATCATCAGCAAAAAGAATCAACTAAAAAGCACGCTCCAGTAAAATCGTACGACTACTTTAGCGAGCGCTAACGATTCTGTTTTTCACAGCAAGATCATATAAACTTCACACAAGTCTTACCAAAGGTTCTACTTGGCACAAACACTAAACAAAACATGAAAACACATCTAATCAGAGGCTAGATGCAATATTTATTCCCTAACAGAAACAAAAGCAAAAAAAAATAAAATTGGGTTGCCTCCCAACAAGCGCTATCGTTTTATGCCCCTAGCTAGGCACGATACAAGATAGATCTAGGTATTGCCATCTTTGGAAGGCAATCCATAAGTGGCTCTCATAATAGATTCATATGGTAATTTGATTTTCTTTCTAGGAAAGTGTTCCATGCCTTTCCTTAACGAAAATTGGAATCTAATATTTCCTTCCTTCATATCAATAATTGCGCCAATCGTTCTAAGGAAAGGTCTACCAAGAATAGTAGGACATGAAGGATTGCAATCTATATCAAGAACAATGAAATCTACGGGCACATAATTCCTATCGGAAACAATAAGAACATCATTAATTCTTCCCATAGGTTTCTTAATAGTGGAATCCGCAAGATGCAAATTTAAAGAACAATCATCATGCTCATGGAACCCTAGCAAATCAGACAAAGCTTTTGGGATAGTAGAAACACTAGCACCCAAATCACACAAGGCATAGCATTCATGATCTTGTATTTTTGTTTTGATAGTAGGTTCCCATTAATCATAAAGCTTTCTAGGTATAGAAACTTCCAACTCAAGTTTTTCTTCATAAGATTGCATCAAAGCATCAACTATATGTTTAGTGAAAGCTTTATTTTGACTATAAGCATGCGGAGAATTTAGCACGGATTGCATCAAGGAAATACAATCAATCAAAGAGCAATTATCATAATTGAATCCCTTGAAATCAAAAGTAGTGGGTTCATCACTATGCAAAGTTTTAATCTCTTCAATCCTACTTTTAGCAATTTTAGCATCAAGATCTAAAAACTCCGAATCATTGGGACACCTTAAAGCAGAATCATCTCCAATCCTATTCTCATCAAGATTAATACTAGAAAACAAGGATCTAATAGGAGACACATCAATAACTTTCAAATCTTCATCTTTATTTTCATGCTCTTCCGGTTTGGCAGCCATCTTATTGATTAAGGTGGACTGTTTATCGGAAATTTGGGCAATTAAGTTCTCAAGATGAGCAAACTTAGATTTCAAACCATAAAATTCCTTAGACATATCATCAAGGTCTTTATTCATATATTCCATAAATTTTTTCTGTTCTTTAAGCTCACTTATGAAAAAGTCATTATGCTCAAATTGTATAGTCATAAAATGTCTAACATTATTTTCAATCTCCTCTAGCCTCTGGAGGTGGGGATCAAAACAAACAGGGAGAGCCATAATGACAAGCAAGCAAGCGACACACAAGCAAACAAGAAGCAAGCGAACGAGAAACACATGGCAGAAGAAGGGCGAATAAAACGGCAAAGGTGAAGTGGGGGAGAGGAAAACGAGAGGCAAATAAATGTAATGCGAAGGATAAGGGTTTGTGATAGGTACTTGGTATATGAATTTTGCGTAAGCCTCCCCGGAAACGGCGCCATAAATTGTCTAGTTGACGGGGTGGCAAATCTTGACTTGACTTGGTGTGAGTCTCCCCGGCAACGGCGCCAGAAATTATTCTTGCAACCTCTTGAGCTTGCGTTGTCCCTCAAAGAGGAAAGGGAGATGCAGCACATTCGCGTAAGTATTTCCCTCAGTTTTTGAGAACCAAGGTATCAATCCAATAGGAGACCACGCGCCAGTCCCTCGCACCTGCACAAACAAATAAGAACTTCACATCCAACGTGATAAGGGGTTGTCAATCCCTTTACCGTCACTTACGATAGTGAGATCTGATAGAGATGATAATTATATTTTGGGTATTTTGGTTATAGAAACAGAAAGTAAAGAAAGCAAATAAATAACGGCGGCAGAAATTAACGGGAAAGTAATATGATAAAGATAGACCAGGGGGCCATAGTTTTCTCTAGTGGCTTCTCTCATGATAGCAATATTCTACGGCGGGTAAACAAATTACTATCGAGCAATTGATAGAAAAGCGAATAATTATGAGACTATCTAGGCATCATCATTGTATATAGGCATCACGTCCGAGACAAGTAGACCGAAACGATTTTGCATCTACTACTATTACTCCACACATCGACCGCTATCCAGCATGCATCTAGTGTATTAAGTTCATACGAACAGAGTAACGCCTTAAGCAAGATGACATGATGTAGAGGGATAAACTCAAGCAATATGATGAAAACCCCATCTTTCTATCCTCGATGGCAACAATACAATATGTGCCTTGCTGCCCCTACTATCACTGGGAAAGGTCACCGCAAGATTGAACACAAAGCCAAGGACTTCTCCCATTCCAAGAACTATAGATCTAGTAGGCCAAACCAAACCTATAATTCGAAAAGACTTGCAAGGATATTATGAGCACACATAAAAAGTTCAGAGAAGAACCAAATATCTTTCATAGATAACCTTGATCATAAGCTCACAATTCATCGGATCTCGACAAACACACCGGAAAAAGAGATTACATCGAATAGATCTCCTCGAAGACCGAGGATAACTTTGTATTGAGATCCAGAGAGAGAGGATAAGCCATCTAGATACTAGCTATGGACCCGAAGGTCTATGGTAAACTACTCACAACTCATGGTGAGGGCGATGATGATGCTGATGAAGGCCTTCGTGATGGATCCCCCTCCCGGAACAGGCACCAAGATGGGATCTCCACGAGAACAGCAGCTACGGCGGTGGAATTAGGGTTTTCTCTCTGCGTATGGAGTTTCTGGGGTACGTAGGCATATATACGAGGAAGAGGGGCACCAGGGGCCACCGGGCCTGCCCTCGAGGCAGGGGGCGCGCCCTGGGAAGGGGGGCGCGCCCCCACCCTCGAGGGTGGGCCCCCTGTCCTCTGGCTTGGCCCTAAAGTTCATCCCGCGTGATTTTCTCCAAAAATATCTCCTGCGAAGGTTTCATTGCGTTTGGACTCCGTTTGATATTCCTTTTTGCAAAACCCTGAAATAGGCAAAAAACAGCAATCTGGACTGAGCCTTTGGGTTAGTAGGTTAGTCCCAAAAATGATGTAAAAGTGAATGGTAAAGCCCATTAAACATCCAAGACTTCATAAATAATAGCATGGAACATTCAAAAATTATAGATACATTGGAGACGTATCAAGGCATCACGTCCGAGACAAGTAGACCGACTCCTGCCTGCATCTACTACTATTACTCCACACGTTGACCGCTATCCAACATGCATCTAGTGTATTGAGTTCATAAGAACAGAGTAACACCTTAAGTAAGATGACATGATCTAGAGGGATAAACTCAAGCAATATTATATAAACCCCATCTTTTTATCCTCGGTAGCAGCAATACAATACGTGCCTTGCTGTCCCTACTGTCACTGTGAAAGGACACCGCAAGATTGAACCCAAAGCCAAGCACTTCTCCCATTGCAAGAACTATAGATCTAGTAGGCCAAACCAAACCAATAATTCGAAGAGACTTGCAAGGATATTATGAGCACACATAAAAAGTTCAGAGAAGAACTAAATATCTTTCATAGATAACCTTGATCATAAACTCACAATTCATCAGATCTCGATAAACACACCGCAAAAAGAGATTACATCGAATAGATCTCCTCGAAGACCGAGAAAAACTTTGTATTGAGATCAAGAGATAGAGAAGAAGCCATCTAGATACTAGCTATGGACCCGAAGGTCTGTGGTAAACTACTCACAACTCATGGTGAGGGTGATGATGAAGACCTCCGTGATGGATCCCCCTCCGGTGGAGCTCCAGAACATGCTCCAATATGGGATCTTCACGGGAACAGAAGGTACGGTGGTGGAATTAGGGTTTTCTCTCTGTTCACGGAGTTTCTGGGGTACGTAGACTTATATAGGAAGAAGGAGGGCACCGGGGGACGCTCGAGGGGGCCACGAGGCAGGGGGAGCGCCCTTGAAAGGGGGGCGCGCCCCCCACCCTCGTGGGCCACCTCTTGATCCCCTGACGTGGTTCTCAAGCTCCGCGTGCGTGATTTTCTCCAAAAATATCTCTCGCAAAGGTTTCATTTCGTTTGGACTCCGTTTGATATTCTTTTTCTGCAAAACCCTGAAACAGGCAAAAAACAGCAATCTGGACTGGGCCTTTGGGTTAGTAGGTTAGTCCCAAAAATGATATAAAAGTGAATGATAAAGCCCATTAAACATCCAAGACTTCATAAATAATAGCATGGAACAATCAAAAATATAGATACGTTGGAGACGTATCAATAGGCTCCCCCTATATGTATGCAATCATGTGAATATGGAATATAATAACATGTGAAAGCATAGATATGACAGAGCAAGCAATGAGTTACATGTATCTTGGCTATATGCATAAGAGCAAATGATATGAATATATGAAGTGTATCCTGATGTTCATGATTCCTTCTTGCAAACAATATGTACATTAGCAAGAGATCTTCATGCACATGAGTGTGATGCATATACTTACCTTGTGATCTTGAGCTGGCTTATGAAGGGATGAACCTGAGTAAACAAGGTTAGATAACACAGGTACACCTACTAGACAAAGCAACGAAAGAGGTCACAAGAGTACCAAGATTGGGATAACATGTAGAGTGTGAGTACTGGGTACGCTAGAATGCAGCCATGTTCCCAAAAGTAAAAGATATGCAATGAATTCAAAGACTTTCTTCCCCGACAGTCTTTCTCCCCCTGAATCTCATATTGGATAATGGAAGAAAGTAGGGAAACAGAGTCAGAGCAATAACATAGACATGCCTTTTCCCTCTTAAAGACATGTGACTTCTCTCCTCTTGAACACTAGGCATCTGGGGCATGTGATTCAATGTGAACTGTTTCTTCCCTTTAAGCTCTCTCCCTTAAGCTTTGATGTGAACTCTCTCCCCCTTTGACATCAATTTCCAAGAAGGGATCTTTTGGAGTGTGAGTCAAAATAGGATTGGTCCTTGAGTCACAGAGCAGAGCTAAAAAAATGTGATGGTGGTAGAGGACAAGTATCATTGAGTGGAGCTGGGATTAATATGCAGGATGCAAATGACAAATTGTCTCCTCCGTATTGAAATCGGTTACACCGAGTTATTTGCTTCGGTGGCACCGAGATGGTTTGGTTTGACCGAGAGAGGTAAATCGGTGTGTCCGAGTTCAAAACAGAGAGAACAATTTTTCATCTCAGCTCACTAGGTAAATTAGATCTCACAAAGATTTGCAAGGAATTAACTGAAAGATTTGTAATGAATTGTATGCAGAAAATGCAGAATAAAAACAGAGAAAAGTAAATCTAGATGAAGTTTTTTTTTAAAGAAGGGAAACAAAATGCAATGAACAAATGCAAGAACACAAAGAAACAGTTAGGGAACTTCATCTAGAATTGGTCGGCGACAAAGTCACCTATGTTAGAGTATATTGACTTAGGAGTCAAGTGACGACACTTGATCATAGGTCATACTCATCGTTTAAGCTCGAAATGGGGTTACCATTTTCGTTTAAGCACTTGATGTATTCACATCTTGTTGAGCTGCTTTGACCCATGACTTGAGGTAAAGCTTCTCTAAGATGGAATAACATACCTTAGGTGGTGGTGTTGTTCTTGATCATGTAGTTGAACTTGTGTGGGTTGCTCAAGGTTGATGTAGCTCATCAAGAATTGAGAGAACCACTTGTAGTTTGAGTTCATCTACCTACATGGGCTAGACTTGCAAGGAAGATCACTTGTGTATCCAAAGTGACAATCATGAAAGCTTGATACCAAATGAAATTTGATATATAGAATTTGTCAAAGGATATATTGAAAGGACTCATGCTTCCTTGTCTTCAACCACCATGGTGTAGGGACTTGGTGATGTAGAGATTTCTCAATATGTGAGTGAGTTGCAATCTCATGGATTTAGATTCATCCAAGTTCCTACAAGGGTTAGATAGCATGCAAGGGTACAAATATATCCAAGACATATGATCAACATCATAAGAGAAAATGTCAAGGATTAGTCAAAGACTTATGCCTTGCATGTATCCAAATGGAGTTCCTACTCCAAGTTTGAGGCATCAATAATGTTCAATTCACCTCTCAACCTGAAAAACACTTTCTCATCAAGTGGTTTAGTAAATATATCAGCTAACTGCTTATCAGTGCGAACATGTTTAAGATTGATATCACCCTTAGGAACATGATCTCAAATGAAATGATGATGAACTTCAATATGCTTAGTTTGAGAATGTTGCACGGGATTATGAGCAATCTTAATAGCACTTTCATTGTCGCAAAGCAATGGAACATGTTTCACATATATACCATAATCTTTAAGAGTTTGGGTCATCCAAAGTAATTGAGCAAACCATGATCCAGCGGCAATATATTCCGCTTTGGCGGTGGATAAGGATACCGAGTTTTGTTTCTTGGAGGACCAAGACACAAGCGTTCTACCAAGAAATTGACAAGTACCTGAAGTGGACTTTCTACCAACCTTGTCTCCGGCATAGTCCGAGTCGGAGTAGCCAACAAGATCAAAGGAAGACCTCTTAGGATACCAAATGCCAAAATTTGGTGTATGAATTAAGTATCTCACTATCCTTTTCACAGCCTTAAGATGACATTCTTTAGGGGCCGCTTGGTATCGTGCACACATGCACACAATTAGCATAATATCAAGACGGGATGCACATAGATATAACAATGAACCAATCATAGAGCGGTAAACTTTTTGATCAACCGGTTCGCTGATGTCTACTACGCAACCTTCTTCTTGTAGACATTGTTGGAGCTCCAAGTGCAGAGGATTGTAGGACAGTAGCAAATTTCCCTCATGTGGATGACCTAAGGTTTATCAATCCGTGGGAGGTGTAGGATGAAGATGGTCTCTCTCAAACAACCCTGCAATCAAATAACAAAGAGTCTCTTGTGTCCCCAACACACCCAATACAATGGTAAATTGTATAGGTGCACTAGTTCGGTGAAGAGATGGTGATACAAGTGCAATGTGGATGGTAGATATAGGTTTTTGTAATATGAAAATATAAAAACAGCAAGGTAACGAATGGTAAAAGTGAGCATAAACGGTATTGCAATACTAGGAAACAAGGCCTAGGGTTCATACTTTCACTAGTGGAAGTTCTCTCAACAATAATAACATAACTGGATCATATAACTATCCCTCAACATGCAACAAAGAGTCACTCCAAAGTCACTAATAACGGAGAACAAATAAAGAGATTATTGTACGGTACGAAACCACCTCAAAGTTATTCTTTCTGATCGATCTATTCAAGAGTTCGTACTAGAATCACACCTTAAGACACAAATCAACCAAAACCCTAATGTCACCTAGATACTCCAATGTCACCTCAAGTATCCACGGGTATGATTATACGATATGCATCACACAATCTCGGATTCATCTATTCAACCAACACAAAGAACTTCAAAGAGGGCCCCAAAGTTTCTATCGGAGAGTCAAGACAAAAACGTGTGCCAACCCCTATGCAAAAGTTCACAAGTTCACTGAACCCGCAAGTTGATCACCAAAACATACATCAAGTAGATCACGTGATATCCCATTGTCACCACAGATAAGCACATGCAAGACATACATCAAGTGTTCTCAAATCCTTAAAGACTCAATCCGATAAGATAACTTCAAAGGGAAAACTCAATCCATTACAAGAAGGTAGAGAGGGAGAAACATAATAAGATCCAACTATAATAGCAAAGCTCGCGATACATCAAGATCGTGCCATCTCAAGAACACGAGAGAGAGAGAGAGAGCGAGAGAGAGAGAGAGAGAGAGAGAGAGAGAGAGAGAGATCAAGCACATAGTTACTGGTACATACCCTCAACCCTGAGGGTGAACTACTCCCTCCTCGTCATGGAGAGCGCTGGGATGATGAAGATGGCCACCGGAGAGGAATCCCCCCTCTGGCAGGGTGCCGAAACGGGTCTAGATTGGTTTTTGATGGCAACAGAGGCTTTCAGCGGAGGAACTCCCGATCTAGGTTTGTTTTCAGGAGTTTCTGTATTTATAGGAATTTTTGGCGTTGGTCTCACGTCAGGGGGATCTCCGAGTTGTACACGAGATAGGAGGGCGAGCGTGGGGGGAAGGGCGCACCCTCCACCCTCGTGGACGGCTCGGGACTCTTCTAGCCCAACTCTTTTACTCCGGGGGCATCTTTTGGTCCATATAAAATCATCAAAAATTGGCACGTCAATTGGACTCCGTTTGGTATTCCTTTTCTGTAAAACTCAAAAACAAGGAAAAAAACAGGAACTGACACTAGGCTCTAGGTTAATAGGTGAGTCCCAAAAATCATGTAAAATAGCATATAAATGCATATAAAACATCCAAGATGGATAGTATAATAGCATGGAACAATAAAAAATTATAGATAAGTTGGAGACGTATGAAGCATCCCCAAGCTTAATTCCTACTCGTCCTCAAGTAGGTAAATGATAAAAATAGAATTTTTGATGTGGAATGCTACCTCACATAATTCTCAATGTAATTTTCTTTATTGTGGCATGAATGTTCAGATCCGAAAGATTCAAGACAAAAGTTTAATACTGACCAAAGAATAATAATACTTCAAGCATACTAACAAGGCAATTATGTCTACTCAAAATAACATGGCCAAAGAAAGTTCATCCCTACAAAATCATATAGTTTGGCTATGCTCCATCTTCGTCACATAAAATATTCAAATCATGCACAACCCCGGTTTCAGCCAAGCAATTGTTTCATACTTCAAAATTTTCAAACTTTTTCAACTTTCACGCAATACATGAGCATGAGCCATGGATATAGCACTATAGGTGGAATAGAGTGGTGGTGGTTGTGGAGAAGACAAAAGAGGAAGATGGTCTCACATCAACTAGGCGTATCGATGGGATATGGAGATGCCCATCAATAGATATCAATGTGAGTGAGTAGGGATTGCCATGCAATGGATGCACTAGAGCTATTAATGTATGAAAGCTCAACAAAAGAAACTAAGTGGGTGCGCATCCAACTTGCTTGCTCACGAAGACCTAGGGCATTTGAGAAAGCCCATCGTTGGAATATACAAGCCAAGTTCTATAATGAAAGTTTCCACTAGTATATGAAAGTGACAAAACAAGAGACTCTCTATCATGAAGATCATGGTGCTACTTTGAAGCACAAGTGTGGAAAAGAGATAATAGCATTGTCCCTTTTTTCTTTTTCTTTTTTTCTTTTTTCTTTTCTTTTCTTTTTCTTGGGCCTTTCTTTTTTTCTTTGGCCTTTCTTATTTTCTTTTTCTTTTTCTTTTTCTTTTCTTTGGGACAATGCTCTAATAATGATGATCATCACACTTCGATTTACTTACAACTCGATACTAGCACAAAGTATGACTCTATATGAATGCCTCCGGCGGTATACCGGGATGTGCAATGAATCAAGAGTGACATGTATGAAAAATTATGCATGGTGGCCTTGCCACAAATATGATGTCAACTACATGATCATGCATGGAAATATGACAATGATGAAGCGTGTCATAATAAATGGAACGGTGGAAAGTTGCATGGAAATATATATCCGAATGGCTATGGAAATGCCATAATAGATAGGTATGGTGTTTGTTTTGAGGAAGATATATGGTGGGTTTATGGTACCTGCGAAAGTTGCGCGGTACTAGAGATGCTAGAAATGGTGGAAGGGTGAAAGATCATATAATCCATGGACTCAACATTAGTCATAAAGAACTCACATACTTATTGAAAAAATCTACAAGTCATCAAACAAAGTACTACACGCATGCTCCTAGGGGAAGGGTTGGTAGGAGTTAATCATCGTGCGATCCCGACCTCCACACAAAGGATGACAATCAAAGAAATACCTGATGCTTCAAATTTGTCACACAACGGTTACCATACGTGCATGCTACGGGACTTGCAAACCTCAACACAAGTATTTCTCAAATTCACAATTACTCTACTAGCATGACTCTAATAACACTATCCTCATATCTCAAAACAATCATCTATCATCAAACTTCTCATAGTATTCAATGCACTTTATATGAAAGTTTTTATTATACCCATCTTGGATGCCCATCATATTAGGACTAAATTCATAACCAAAGCAAATTACCATACTGTTTTAAAAGACTCTCAAAATAATATAAGTGAAGCATGATAGTTCATCTATTTCTTCAAAATAAAACCACCGCCGTGCTGTAAAAATATATAAGTGAAGCACTAGAGCAAATGACAAACTACTCCGAAAGATATAAGTGAAGATCAATGAGTAGTTGAATAATTATGTAACTATGTGAAGACTCTCTAACATTTAAAATTTTCAGATCTTGGGATATTATTCAAACAACAAGCAAAATAAAATAAAATAAATTGACGCTCCAAGCAAAACACATATCATGTGGTGAATAAAAATATAGCCTCAAGTAAAGTTACCGATAGACGAAGACGAAAGAGGGGATGCCTTCTGGGGCATCCCCAAGCTTAGGCTCTTGGTTGTCCTTGAATATTACCTTGGGGTACCATGGGCATCCCCAAGCTTAGGCTCTTGCCACTCCTTATTCCATAGTCCGCCGAATCTTTACCCAAAACTTGAAAACTTCACAACACAAAACAAAACAAAAAACTCGTAAGCTCCGTTAGTATAAGAAAATAAATCACCACTTAGGTACTATTGTAAACTCATTCTAAATTCATATAGTGCAATATCTACTGTATTCCAACTTCTCTATGGTTCATACCCTCCGGTACTACTCATAGATTCATGAAAATAAGCAAACAACACTCAAAAAACAGAATCCGTCAAAAACAGAACAGTCTGTAGCAATCTGTAACTTTCGAATACTTTGGTAACTCTAAAAATTCTGAAATAAATTGTTGGATGTGAGTAATTTGTCTATTAATCTTCTGCAAAAAGAATCAACTCAAAAGCGCTCTTCTGTAAAAAATGGCAGCTAATCTCACGAGCGTAAAGTTTCTGTTTTTTACAGCAAGAACACATTAACTTTCACCCAAGTCTTCCCAAAGGTTCTACTTGGCACTTTATTGAAACAAAAGACATAAAACATGATTACTACAGTATCTTAATCATGTGAACACACAAAAACAGTAAGGGTAAATATTGGGTTGTCTCCCAACAAGCGCTTTCTTTAATGCCTTTTAGCTAGGCATTATGATTTCAATGATGCTCACATAAAAGATAAGAATTGAAACATAATGGGAGCATCATGAAGAATATGACTAGCACATTTAAGCCTAACCCACTTCCTATGCATAGGGATTTTGTGAGCAAAAAATTTATGGGAACAATAATCAACTAGCATAGACAGGCAAAACAAGCATAACTTCCAAACTTTAAGCACATAGAGAGGAAACTTGATATTATTGCAATTCCTAAACGCATATGATCCTCTCTCATAATAATTTTCAGTAGCATCATGAATGAATTCAACCATATAACCAGCACATAAAGCATTTTTTTCATGATCTACTTGCATAGAAATTTTACTACTCTCCACATAAGCAAGTCTATTCTCATCAATAGCAGTGGGAGCAAACTCAACAAAATAACTACCATGTGAAGCATAATCCAATTGAAAACTAAAATCATGATGACAAGTTTCATGGTTATCATTATTCTTAATAGCATACAAGTCATCACAAGAATCATCATAGATAGCAACTTTGTTCTCATAATCAATTGGAACCTCTTCCGAAATACTGGATTCATCACTAAATAAAGTCATGACCTCTCCAAATCCACTTTCATCAATATAATCATCATAAATAGGAGGCATCCTACCATCATAATAAATTTGCTCATCAAAACTTGGGGGACAAAAAAATCATCTTCATTAAACATAGCATCCCCAAGCTTGTGGCTTTGCATATCATTAGCATCATGGGTATTCAAAGAATACATACTAACAACATTGCAATCATGCTCATCATTCACATATTTTATGCCAAGCATTATATGCAATTCTTCTTCTAGTACTTGATCACAATTTTCCTTCCCATCATTTTCACGAAAGATATTCAAAAGATGAAGCATATGAGGCAACCTCAATTCCATTTTTTTGTAGTTTTCTTTTATAAACTAAACTAGTGACAAAACAAGAAACGAAAAGATTCGATTGCAAAATCTAAAGATATACCTTCAAGCACTCACCTCCTCGGCAACGGCGCCAGAAAAGAGCTTGATGTCTACTACGCAACCTTCTTCTTGTAGACGTTGCTGGGCCTCCAAGTGCAGAGGTTTGTAGGAGAATAGCAAATTTCCCTCAAGTGGATGACCTAAGGTTTATCAATCCGTGGGAGGTGTAGGATGAAGATGGTTTCTCTCAAACAACCCTGCAACCAAATAACAAAGAGTCTCTTGTGTCCCCAACACACCCAATACAATGGTAAATTGTATAGGTGCACTAGTTCGGCGAAGAGATGGTGATACAAGTGCAATACGGATGGTAGATATAGGTTTTTGTAATCTAAAAATATAAAAATAGCAAGGTAACTAATGATAAATGTGAGCATAAACGGTATTGCAGTTCTAGGAAACAAGGCCTAGGGTTCATAGTTTCACTAGTGGAAGTTCTCTCAACAATAATAACATAACTGGATCATATAACTATCCCTAAACATGCAACAAAGAGTCATTCCAAAGTCACTAATAGTGGAGAACAAACGAAGAGATTATTGTAGGGTACGAAACCACCTCAAAGTTATTCTTTCTGATCGATCTATTCAAGAGTTCGTACTAGAATAACACCTTAAGACACAAATCAACCAAAACCCTAATGTCACCTAGATACTCCAATGTCAGCTCAGGTATCCGCGCGTATGATTATATGATATGCATCACACAATCTCAGATTCATCTATTCAACCAACACAAAGAACTTCAAAGAGTGCCCCAAAGTTTCTACCAGAGAGTCAAGACGAAAATGTGTGCCAACCCCTATGCAATAGTTCACAAGGTCACTGAACCCGCAAGTTGATCACCAAAACATACATCAAGTAGATCACGTGATATCCCATTGTCATCACAGATAAGCACATGCAAAACATACATCAAGTGTTCTCAAATCCTTAAAGACGAAATCCGATAAGATAACTTCAAAGGGAAAACTCAATCCATTACAAGAAGGTAGAGGGCGAGAAACATCATAAGATCCAACTATAATAGCAAATCTCGCGATACATCAAGATCGTGCCATCTCAAGAACACAAGAGAGAGGGATGAAACACATAGCTACTGGTACATACCCTCAGTTCCGAGGGTGAACTATTCCCTCCTCGTCATGGAGAGCGTCGGGATGATGAAGATGGCCACCGGAGAGGGATTCCCCCCTTCGGCAGGGTGCCGGAACGGGTCTAGATTGGTTTTTGGTGGCAACAAAGGCTTTCGGCGGCGGAACTCCCGATCTAGGTTTCTTTTCGGGGGTTTCTGTATTTATAGGAATTTTTGGCGTCTGTCTCACGTCAGGGGGGGGGGGGTCTCCGAGTTGTCCACGAGATAGGAGGGCGAGCCCAAGGGGTAGGGCGCGCCCATGGGGTAGGGCGCACCCTCCACCCTCATGGACGGCTCGGGACTCTTCTGGCCCAACTCTTTTACTCCGGGGGCTTCTTTTGGTCCATAAAAAATCATCAAAAATTGGCACGTCAAGTGGACTCCGTTTGGTATTCCTTTTCTGTAAAACTCAAAAACAAGGAAAAAAACAGAAACTGACACTGGGCTCTAGGTTAATAGGTTAGTCCCAAAATCATATAAAATAGCATATAAATGCATATAAAACATCCAAGATGGATAATATAATAGCATGGAAAAATAAAAAATTATATATACGTTGGAGACGTATCATTCTCCATCCTTAGTCAAGTCAAGATGTCCACTAGTAGGCATGGGTGTAGTCATACATTTGCATTCTTGCATGTTGAACTTCTTGAACAAGTGCTTGGTATACTTTGTTTGAGAAACAAAGGTACCCTCCTTAGTTTGTTTGATTTGCAAACCAAGGAAGAACTTGAGTTCACTCATCATAGACATCTCAAACATTTCCGACTTTAGCTTACCAAACCTTTCACTAAAATGGGGGTAATAAGAACCAAATATGATATCATCAACATAAATTTTGCACACAAATAATTCTCCATTAACCCTTTTAGTAAAAAGTGTAGAATCTATTTTTCCAATTTCAAAGCCTTTTTCAATAAGGAACTTGGTCAAACATTTATACCACGCTCTAGGAGCTTGTTTAAGACCATAAAGAGCTTTGTGAAGTTTGTAAACATGATCGGGTTTCTTAGGATTGACAAAGCCAGGAGGTTGTTTAACATAAACTTCCTCCTCAATTTCACTGTTGAGAATAGCACTTTTAATGTCCATTTGGTACAAGGTGATATCATGGTGATTAGCATAAGCAAGTAAGATGCAAATGGACTCAAGTCTAGCAACGGGGGCATATGTCCCATCATGGTCCATACCTTCGACTTGAGTGTAGCCTTGGGCGACGAGACATGATTTGTTGCGGATGACTTGACCATCTTCATCTTGATTGTTGCGAAACACCCATTTGGTACCAATGATTTTGTGGTTGTTGTCGGGCTTCTCGACCAATGTCCACACTTGATTTCTCTCAAAGGTGTGTAGCTCTTCGTGCATTGCGTTCACCCAATCTGGATCATCAAGAGAATCTTCAACCTTCATAGGTTCAAGGTTAGATATTAAAGAGTATTGTTCACAAAAGTTAGCTAGACGAGATTTAGAGCGAGTGATTCTCCCTGTTTGGATATCATCGTAGATCTGTTCTACGGGACGATCTCTAGCCATTCTTGCTCTAACTCATGAAAGCTTTTGCTTGGGTCGGGGTGGAACATCCTCTTCATCATCTTCTTTTTCTTGTACTTGTTCAATGTTGTTGGTGTTGTTGTCCCCTTGTGGAGGTGGAGAAGGAGGTCGATGAGGTTCATCTTGATGCATCTCCTCGTTTCTTTCATCATGGCATGTTCCACTTGTGGATGCCTCCAAGTCAACTTGTGGTTCACCTTGTCATGAGGTAGAAGCTTCCACATGGATGGATGAAGTACTCTCCTTTACCTCCGTTGGACGGATCTTGCCAATAGACAAGTCTTGAATTGCTTCCGAAGGATCTTTATCTCCTACATCAATTGGCAATTGCTCTACTTGCGAGCAGTTAGATTCATCAAACTTCACATCTACCGTCTCTTCAACCTTTCGGGTGAAATTGCTGTATACACGGTAAGTGTGAGAGTTTGAACCATAACCAAGTAGGAAACCTTCATGAGATTTAGGAGCAAATTTAGAACGATGATGCTTATCAAGAATGTAGCACTTTGACGCGAATACTCGAAAGTATCCAACTTGGGCTTTGTTACAGGTGAGAAGCTCGTATGCCGTCTTGTCGAGAAGCTTGTGAAGATACAAGCGATTTGTTGCATGACAAGCTGTCTCAATCGCTTCCGCCCAAAAGTGTCTTGGCGTCTTGTATTCGTCAAGCATCGTTCTTGCCATTTTGATGAGTGTTCGGTTCTTCATCTCAACAACTCCATTTTGTTGAGGCGTATACGTAGCCGAGAACTCATGTGAAATCCCTTCTTCGTCAAGAAAGGTATCCACATTTGCGTTCTTGAACTCCGTTCCATTGTTGCTGCGAACCTTCTTGATCTTCACTTCAAATTGATTTTGGGCCTTTTTAGCGAAGTTTTTGAAGATCTTTTGGACCTGCGATTTATCATCAAGGAAGAACACCCACATAAATCTTGAAAAATCATCAACAATGACTAGTCCAAAAGAGTTACCACCGAGGCTTTTGCAAGCATTGGGACCAAAAAGATCCATATGAAGTAGCTCAAGTGGTCTTCTAGTAGTCATGATGTTCTTTACGGGATGACATCCTCCAACTTGTTTTTCTGCTTGACACGCACTACAAAGTCTATCCTTGTCAAATATAACATCTTTAACACCAAGGATATGATCACCTTTAATTTGCTTATCAAGATTTATCATGCCATCATGACCTAACCTTCTATTCCACAACCAACCTTTAGAAGATTTAGCAATAAAACAAGTGCGAGGTTGGGCTTTCTTAGTGAAGTCAACAATGACAGGTCACCTCTACGAATGCCGGTAAAGACCATATTATGATTATCTCTATGAAAGACTTCGCAATCAACATGGGTGAATAGCACATTTAAACCAAAATCAGCTAATCTAGACATGGAGAGAAGATTATCTGAGAGATTCTACAAGCATGACATTCTTAATTGAGATATCATTGGATATGGCCACCTTACCAAGGCCAACAACTTTACCCTTAGAGTTGTCACCAAAGGTAACATACTTTCGTGGACCATCATTTCTAGCAAGCTCATCAAACATGTCCTTATCTCCGGTCATGTGATCTGTGCAACCACTATCGAGCACCCATTCATTTCCTCTAGCTGTGTAACCACGAAGATTTGCCATAAGACCTAAATGTCTCATTTGTTCATCAAGATCATCCTCATCGTAGAATCCATGTTTCTCATCGTCATGTGATTGATCAACACCTAGAGAGAGTGATTCATTAGAAGTATGACAGTAACAATGTTCATCTCTATGAATTCTAATGACTTCGGGAGTGACAACTGGTTCTAACGAACATTCACCTAGTGACAATGAAAAAGATAATGCCCATGTTCATGAAGATACTCAACCAAACAACAAAAAAGAACCAGATAATGATGTTGAAATAGAACCAGTTGTTGATCTTGATAACCCACAACCCAAGAATACACGATATGATAAAATAGATTTTATTGCTAGAAAACATGGTAAAGAAAGAGAACCATGGGTTCAAAAACCTATGCCTTTTCCGCATAAATCAACTAAAAAGAAATATGATGAAGAATTTGAACGCTTTACGGAAATTATGAGGCCAGTCTTTTTCCGTACTCGCTTGACTGATATCTTGAAAATGCCTACTTATGCAAAGTATATGAAAGACATCATCACTAATAAGAGAAAAATACCGAAAGCTGAAATCTCCACTATGCTTGCTAATTATACCTTTAAAGATTTAGTACCTAAAAAACTTGGAGATCCAGGAATACCAACTATACCATGCTCCATCAAAAGAAATTATGTGAAAACTGCTTTATGTGATTTACGAGCTGGTGTTAGTGTTATGCCTTTATCTTTATATAAAAGACTTGAGTTGAATAAACTCACACCTACTGAAATATCTCTGCAAATGGCTGACAAATCAACAACCATACCTATCGATATTTGTGAGGATGTGCCCATTGTTGTTGCTAATGTTAGTATTTGACTGACTTTGTTATACTTGAGATACCCGAGGACGACAACATGTCGATTATCCTTGGTAGACCCTTCTTGAATATTGCAGGGGTTGTTATTGATTCCAACAAAAGCAAGGTCACTTTTCATATCAATGGTAATGAGCATACGATGCAGTTTTCAAAGAAACAATTCCAAGTGAATGGTATTAATGTTACTGAAAAATCCCTGACAATCACTATTGGAAGTTTTCAACTAAATTTGAAATGCTTATTGTTGGGGACATTCATATCCCCGTTGAGGTAACTTAGTAATTTATGGAAGTTCTTCGGTTTCATGCTAATCGAAAGTGGTCGTTAATAAGACTTGGTCAACCTTATTAATGGATCATTTTTTAGAGGTATGAATTTGATGAATTTAGTGAGCACTACCTTCTATCCCTACCTATTATTTTTCTGTTCCTACTAGTTAAATAAAATAATATGCCATGTTTTGTCTATCCTCTGAATTTCCCTCACAATAAAAAAATTTGACCCAAAAATAAGAGTTCTTAGAATGCTCTAAAAATTTAATACACTTTTTTCTGAATATTTATGAATTTCTGGTGCAAATAATCTTAGAGGGAGGTGCACCAGGTGGGCACAACCCACCTAGGCGTGCCAGGACCCCTAGGCGTGCCCTGGTGGGTTGTGCTCCCCACGTGGGCCCCCTAACTTATCTCTTCATCCCACATCATCACCTACCATCAGAAAAATCACCATTACTCTCTCTCTCTCTCTCTCTCTCTCTCTCTCTCTCTCTCTCTCTCTCTCTCTCTCTCTCTCGTGTTCTTGATTTCAAACCCACAGATTTCGGTCTCTTTGCTCGAAGCTCCGTTTCTGAAACTGTTTCGGGGGATTGTTGGCTGGTATGTGATTCCTTTGTTTGTCCAATTAGTTTTTGTTTTAGTGGTTTATATTTTGAATAATTAGCTACTCTTGGTGCTGTTGTAGATGAGCTTGCATGTTGAATTCTTAGAGTTCTAAGTAGTTTGAATGCTTGCTTTGGCCTCTAGGCATCCCTATGAGTAGTTGCTATCAATCTTGTAAAGTTTTATTGAGAAAAAATTGTGGACTAAAAATTTCAGAATTTTTTTCATAGGAAAAACATGAGTGTCTTTAGTAAGTTTGCTTCCAAGAAGAACTCCAAGGGAGTGATTGGGGAAGCATCTGATAGTGATCTCCACACCCGGAGATTGGCAGAGCTACGACCATGCGAATGACCGCATACCACGTTCGTGGATGAGCACTAGTACGCGTCGGTGCTATACAAATAGTTTGTGACCCCTTTCCACGATGTCATTTGGAATTGTCGCCTAGTGAGTGACGGCGATGGGGTGGTCCTTCCCACACGACCCAGAAACCATCGGGGATATGCCCTCCTCGCACACACGCTCGGCAAAATGAGGTCGTGTGCGACCGGCGAGTGCTCAAACACGGAAATATGTACAGTAGAGCTAAAAAAACAATTATACATGCGGAATTGTTTCCGGTCACAAGTAAATCCCACACAGTCAGTCCCCAATAAATGTTTCCATTCGCATGTACATCCCACACAGTCGCTCCAAGGAAAACGTTTCCGTTCATAAGTACATCACACACAATTTTTCCCGTTAAATCATTTGTGATAGCGTTGCCATTGCACACGATATTAACAATTTTATCGTTTGTGTTATTGAATGCATCACACACGGCGCGCAGAAAAAACTGTGTGGCAAAGGCTGTCCATAACATACAATTTTTATGTGGTAAACGTTTGCGCAAGGTGTCCTAACGCAAACAGTTTTCAAGAGAATGTCGTGTCTTATTGTCATTGATCCAACACGGTTTATTCCTAGAAACTATGTGCGTTGCCTGAGGTCACCGCCGACGGTATTTTCTCGATAACCGTTTGCAATAGAAAAACCTAGTTAGCAGGCTAATTTGCCATTAGTAGGCTAATTTCCCTATTATTAATAATCCATTTATTAATCTAATTGACATTCATATTAATCACATAATATATTTCATTTCCATATTAAGGTAGCAGAATTTCGTAATTGAAATACATCAGAGTACAACATGATATAGCTTCAGCAGTCAGCTACCCCATTACACAACTGCACCAGCACCAAGTTTCACATGCAACATGTAGAACCTTTCGAAATTAGCATCATAGATAGTATATAGACATATGCATCTCATCTGGAAAATTGCTGAAGCGGAAGGCGAATATTGAGCCTTCATTGATGTTGACGGTCTTTGTAACTTTAGGCCAATGCATGTGGATGATTGACTGTTCGTCCTTCGTCCTCTTCAGGAACACTTTAATACAGAACCGTGGGTTTTGTATGAAAACCTCCCTCGCCTCCTGACCATAGAGGTGGTTTGAGAGGTAATCATCAGTGAACTGCTTTGGAAAGGCCTGAAAACAAGGATGTGCATAAATATCTTCTCTATATTGGAAACGGGGCAAAGGAATAAAAAAGGCAAGGTATAATAGTTAGTACCATCTTTTAGTGAACAGATGTCTTCTTCATTGTGTAGACAAAGATCTTGTTGTTTTTTGTTGCTAATTTCTTTATCCTAACAATCTTTCCGAGTTTCTTGATTTGATTGATATTCATGGACAAGTCATTTCCCCATATGCAAAAAGGGTCGAACAGTGGGTCAAAACCTCTGACAGCAGGACCTACATGTGCTAGAACAAATTGCTAAAAACCTAAATATTATAATGGTTCATGCAATTGCACAATAATGTGCTATTAGACAACGGACCATGCACGTGCTAACCTCGATTGTAAACCTCGGTGCTTCCCATTGTTTCCCTGCAACACATATAAGGTAGTTAGTCATCAGGTTAGGTAAGGGTTCGCATGTGATGTCTACTACGCAACCTTATTATTGTAGACGCAGTTGGGCCTCCAAGTGCAGAGGTTTGTAGGACAGTAGCAAATTTCCCTCGAGTGGATGACCTAAGGTTTATCAATCTGTGGGAGGCGTAGGATGAAGATGGTCTCTCTAAAACAACCCTGCAACCAAATAACAAAGAGTCTCTTGTGTCCCCAACCCACCCAATACAATGGAAAATTGTATAGCTGCACTAGTTCGGCGAAGAGATGGTGATACAAGTGCAATATAGATGGTAGATATAGGTTTTGTAATCTGAAGATATAAAAACAGCAAGGTAGCTAATGATAAAAGTGAGAGTAAACTGTATTGCAATGCTAGGAAACAAGGCCTAGGGTTCATAAATTCACTAGTGCAAGTTCTCTCAACAATAATAACATACTTGGATCATATAACTATCCCTCAACATGCAACAAAGAGTCACTCCAAAGTAACTAATAGCGGAGAACAAACTAAGAGATTATGGTAGGGTACGAAACCACCTCAAAGTTATCCTTTCTGATCTATCTATTCAAGAGTTCATACTAGAACAACACCTTAAGACACAAATCAACCAAAACCCTAATGTCACCTAGATACTCCATTGTCACCTCAAGTATCCATGGGCATGATTATACGATATGCAACACACAATCTCAGATTCATCTATTAAACCAACACAAAGAACTTCAAAGAGTGCCCCAAAGTTTCTACTAGAGAGTCAAGACGAAAATGTGTGCCAACCCCTATGCATATATTCCCAAGGTCACAGAACCCGCAAGTTGATCACCAAAACATACATCAAGTAGATCACGTGATATCCCATTGTCACCACAGATAAGCACATGCAAGACATACATCAAGTGTTCTCAAATCCTTAAAGACTCAATCCGATAAGATAACTTCAAAGGGAAAACTCAATACATCACAAGAGAGTAGACGGGGAGAAGCATCATAAGATCCAACTATAATAGCAAAGCTCGTGGTACATCAAGATCGTGCCATTTCAAGAACACAAGAGAGAGAGAGAGAGAGATCAAACACATAGTTACTAGTACATACCCTCAGCCTCGAGGGTGAACTACTCCCCCCTCGTCATGGAGAGCGCCGGGATGATGAATAGGGCCACCGGAGAGGGATTACCCCCTCCGACAGGGTGCCGGAACGGGTCTAGATTGGTTTTCGGTGGCAACAGAGGCTTTCGGCGGTGGAACTGCCAATCTAGGTTATTTTTGGAGGTTTCTCTATATATAAGGGGTGTTGGAGTTGGGAACAAGTAAGGGGGACCCTCGGGCTGTCCACGAGATAGGGGGCGCCGAGGGGGGTGGGCGCGCCCCACCCTCGTAGGCTCCCTTGGTCTATCTCCGGTACTCCTTGGGATTCTTCTGGTCCAAAAACATGCTCCGTTGAGTTTCAGGTCAATTGGGCTCCGTTTGGTATTCCTTTTCTGTAAAACTCAAAAACAAGAGAAAAACAGAAACTGGAACTGGGCTCTGGGTTAATAGGTTAGTCCCGAAAATCATATAAAAGTGTATATAAAAGCCGATAAAACATCCTAGAAGGATAATATAATAGCATAGAACAATCAAAAATTATAGATACGTTGGAGACGTATCAAGCATCCCCAAGCTTAATTCCTGCTCGTTCTCGAGTTGGTAAATGATAAAAACAAATTTTTTGATGTGGAATGCTAACCAACATAATTCTCAATGTAATTTTATTTATTGTGGCATGAATGTTCATACCCGAAAGATTCAAGACAAAAGTTTAATATTGACATAAGAATAATAATACTTCAAGCATACTAACAAAGCAATTATGTCTTCTCAAAATAACATGGCCAAAGAAAGTTCATCCCTACAAAATCATATAGTTTGGTTATGCTCCATCTTCGTCACACAAAATACTCAAATCATGCACAACCCCGGTTTCAGCCAAGCAATTTTTTCATACTTTAATTTTTTCAAACTTTTTCAACTTTCACGCAATACATGAGCCTGAGCCATGGATATAGCACTATAGGTAGAATAGAGTGGTGGTTGTGGAGAAGACAAAAGAGGACGATGGTCTCACATCAACTAGGCGTGTCAATGGGCTATGGAGATGCCCATCGATAGATATCAATGTGAGTGAGTTGGGATTGCCATGCAACGGATGCACTAGAGCTATAAATGTATGAAATCTCAACAAAAGAAAATAAGTGGGTGTGCATCCAACTTGCTTGCTCACGAAGACCTAGGGCATTTGAGGAAGCCCATCATTAGAATATACAAGCCAAGTTCTATAGTGAAAATTGCCACTAGTATATGAAAGTGACATAACAAGAGACTCTCTATCATGAAGATCATGGTGCTACTTTGAAGCACAAGTGTGGCACCCCGGCTCAGAGAAACCGGAACGCCCCGTATTCTAGCCCAGAGATCGAGGAGAAGTCTTCTGGAATACGGCACTTCTTAGCATAGAACAAATCAGCTCTTTATTACAATCTATGTGGGTATAAGGGGTTACATCAGCACAGCGAAACTACGCGTGCCACGTTTGCTCCATGCAAGCAGCAGAACAACACGAAGCAGCGGAATGACTATTGGCAGCAGAACAGCGACGACGGTGGTGAACTCCACTCCGCAGGGACTCTGGCTGGAACGCTTTCCTAGCTCGCAAACAAAGAATCCATGGCAAACAAGCAATCATATCCGGCATGACCTGCAAACTAGCATAACACGCCAGGTCAGTGCATTGAATGTACTTGCAAGCTCACAGTAACCAAAGCAATCAAGACAAACAATAGCATGGCAATTACAGGTTAACAAGGATTAGCATGATACTATCAGATCAATCATAGCATGGACAAGATAATACAGCTAGAACAATTCGAGCATGGCATGAACATATGAACATGATGAAACTAGCATGCAACATGACGAAATTATCATGCACCAACTTACTCTGCTCGGGTTACTTCGTAACCATCACATGCATCACTTACCATCACGGGAATCACACGATCATCTCAGGATCCAATCAACCTTGGTATTAACAATACCATAGTAATCATTTATGACCACAAGGATCTTGACCTTTACCCTTGACTCTCGCATAGCATCCCAAATATACAACAAGTTGGTACTGACGATACCACAGTGATCCTCTCATGATCACATAAATATCCACCAACTTCTTTCATCATCGAACCAGGGTTGTTATTAAGCACATTACTTATTATTACTGTTGACCCACAGTGTGACCGACACGAACTGGGCCCATATTTGTGGGCATGGCTATCAATAGATTTAACACACACACTCTCTGTAGAGGTAGTGCACTTTACCCACACTATGGAACCCATGGCCTCGCACTCCCATTCGGGTGGACCAAAGGTGTTCCGACGAAACCCTCCCTTTGTCATGGCACTCTCCGGCCACTCCGACCAACTCCCTCTTAGAGCTAGGTCTTGGGTGGCGCCGTGCCTACCAAAGGCACCAACGGCCACCGTCGTGGCAAAACGGTCCCAAACGGGGACAAGGTACCATAAAAACAAAAATGAGCACACAAGGTTATGTCTGCCTACCTGATTAGGGTAGCGCGTGCCCATAACCTTCCCTCGCGGGAGGCACCGGTGAGAGGCATAACAAAGGACCGAGTTAAGACCCCCCCATAAAAGGTAAATGTGGTTGCACTGATCAGCTTGATATGGTGGCACCATGACTCAGCCAACAGTTGTTCAAGTTCAATTTAATCCGGTTAAACTTGAATGCAAAATGCTGAGCCATGATAAAATAACATGATGCAACTACAAGGCATCAACATGATATCAACATAATCATGGGGGTGGATCACAATCAACGAGCATAACAACAACATATTTAACTATTTATCCAGATGAGCATGGCATACTAACAAACATGAATATCATAACTAGAACACTATTCATAATGATAAATACCATGACCACTAGCATCAACAATAAATACCATGCAATAACATAACGATAAAACTACCATGCAAGCATTTAATCAACTGAATGCAAAGGAACATTCATAACTATGGTACTCGGAACAGCCGACAGTCATGCACCGAAGAGCATCACCAACATGTACTACTACCAAGCATGTCATATGAAAGTAATACTAGCAAGTAGAACATAATAACCAGATGCAAGAAACATAGCATGACGGTAAACACTGATACATAAGCATAACCAAAATAACGACAGCAGCAGTAAAGCAAACAAACAGTTATTAACGATTCAAGTTGAAAACCAAAACTTCTGCATGGCTATCATGCAAATGGTGGTAGTGGCTTGCTTGGGGATGTAGAAGGTTCCGGGGAGAAGTGTGGAAAGATCGCGGAACGGATCGCCGGAAAGGGTACTCTCTCGGAGGCACGGCCGGTGATGGCCCGCCGACCCCGGCCGTCTCCGACGAGGGCGCGACCACCGTCTAGCTCGCCATGGAGCGGCGCGGCCAGGGGTAGCCATAGGAGAGGCGGGGACGATGTATGGCGTCCGCTGCGGTAGGCGGCAGTGGCGGTCTCCGGCGATGAGCACGGCCAACTCTGGCCACCTATGGACGAGCAGAGACCACCGGCGGGTTCGTGGAGATGTGTAGCTTCCATCTAGGGGCATCTAGGGCGCTAGGGAGGACCGGGGTTAGAGCAGATCCAACGCCGACGGCTGAGGCTTCGTGCGAACTTGGGCACGTGGTCACGGTGGCTCCAGCGGACAAAGGAGGGGTGGGGGAGGTGTGCGGTGGTCCGTGGAGTGCTATGGTGGTGACAGGAAAGAGGGAGGGTCTCGGCTTCGACCGAATTTAGCCGGAGCACCACGGCGGCCATGGTAGCAAAGGAGGGCAACGAGAGTGGCTCGAGCTCCAGGGAGTGGATGAATAGGCTGCTGGAAGTGAGAGGAGTCCGTGGATGAGGTCAAGAGCGCTCGGGATGGTCTATTTATAGCTCGGGCGAGCCGAGGGGTGAGCGCGGCCGCTGTGACGTGTGTGCCATCGTGCTGGTGCGAGCAGAGGCACGGGGAGGGCTCGGGAAGGCGATGAGGGGAGACGCAGACAAGCGGCAGGAATCAAGGAGACGAGCGGAGCTCGGGGACAAGGGAGGAAGAAGCCAACAGAGGAGAAAATGACGGTCGGCTACAGCGTGCGCACTGTGCGGCGAGGGGGACGGCTCACCGTAGAAAGAAGACGGAAGGGGCAAGGGCTCAGGGCGATGCTGTCAATCACGAGGAGGCTACTGGACAAGGCTGCGGGTCGAGACGAGGGGAGAACGGACGAGCACAACGCCGAGGTCACGTCAGAGTGTGTTTAATGTACGCTAGGGCCATGGTCACCGCGTGAGCTGGTGCATGCGGCGTGTTCTGGCCGAGCCGTCCATGTCTACTGCATTTACCTTAGTGCCCTGAGTTCCAAGGCGGTAAGAGCTCGGTCGAGGGGCAAAGAAGAGAAAAGCAGGAGGATCCAGGAGACATGAACATGAAGGTGTTTGGACTTTGCTGTGGGGCAGATACTTGGAGAGGAAGGATGAGCTTTGACTGGGTTTTATCACTCGCTAAGGTGATTAGGTTGGCAAGGTTTCAGCTCAAGAAGAGTAGTTTAGCTAGTGGTTGCTATAGAAACCACCAGACTGGACAGAAATACAAAACATGAAGTAGCACTTGCTAGGAGTATCACTTGAGCTGAAATTTGGCAAGGCTAGATGATTTGGGCATATGAGAGTGCCACAAAAATTTCATGCCATTTGGTGAAGCCCAAATGGTACTTCCTTCATACATCACATCTCTGGACAGAATCTTAGGAAAATTCCTAAGGGAAAATGGCTTAATGAAATATGCCCAAACTTTGTGGAGCTAGGTTATATAGATAGGAGAAGGTCTAGAAAAAATGTCAGCCTTAATGGATCAAGATAAAATATACTTGCTTCACAAACTGAAAATTGGGACATGATCAAAGAATTAAAGATGAGCTCACATGGAGGCATTACATGAGCACAACTTTGGTGAGGGGCTAATATATTATGTTATTGAAGACCATGCAAAATTGCAACTCATTTGGATATGCCTAGCTTGTACCTCCTTCCCAAAATTTCTTTCTGGATAGAAACTTTGGAAAATCATAAGTAAGTAAATACTGGGCAAATGAGGGTGAATTTTGGCATGCGGCAAAGATATGGACAGTAAAAGATGTCCAAGAAGTTTGAGGGAAATTGGGCAACGAAAAATAGCACTTGCTTCACAAAGTGCCATTTAGGGCAGAATAGGAAAATTAATATTGGAGGATTATTTTTGAACATGGCAAGGATAAGTTTTGCCATATTTGATGAAGATATGACCCAAGCAATTTATGATAATTATTAGGGGATTTTAGGAGTGATGGAAATATAGGTTGCTTCACAATGTAAGGTAGACAAGGTTATTCCTTTAATAGAAAAAGGAATATTCCGAATAAAAGAATATTGGGATTTGGGCTAGGATGAAAATGGCAAGGTCTTGGGAAGGATTTGAGGATGACAAGCCACTCTAGAAAGGAAGAAGAGGGCATCTTCTTCAGTTTCCATACCACAAAGCCACGGAAAAAGAAAACTCAAGCAAAAACCTCAGAAAAACAAAAGAAAAAGAAAGGGCCAAAATACAGGCTGTGATAACTCTTCCCCCCTTAAAGAAATCTCGTCCTCGAGATTTGGTTGCTCAGGGAACAAGTATGAATATATCTGACTTAAGGAAACCGCTTCCAACTCGGGTATCCTTTTTCCTTTATTGATTGTTCCCATTAAATTCTTCATCTGACTTATCTGACTGGCTCTGGTGGTTGGCTTCACTGTATCTATACCCGGGTAGATCTTACTTTACATATTCATGCTTATACTGGCTCCATTTCCCTTCATAGCTGCAGACTTAGCTGAGTGTGATTTGTTATCCTGACTGAAATATATGCCTGTCTCACAAATCCGAGAGTGATTACTAATTGTTGCGTCTGTACTGACAACTGTCCATGAATTGGTGATCAGATTTTTCCTGGTGAACACCCAAGCTCTAACTCCTTGCATTGGGTTTTTCCACTAAATGTAGGTCCTTCAGGTTCCAAACTGTGAGTTGAGGCATAACCATTTTTTTTCTTGACAGATTCTGACTTATCACAGGAATTTCTGAATCATGCTGACTCACTCGAGTGTCTTGAGTACCAGATCGGTACAAAATATTTGATTGTCGCCTGTCGTGGCTAGCATAAGGGATGTGCTCTTATTTGATAATATCCTCATCATTGACTGACGGTGCTTCAAAATTGAGTAGACCCCTTAGGTGCATATCCATGGAGGTCGATCCTGACTCAGACTGTCCGGGGTCCCTACACCATGTGGGTCATGCAACCCTTTTCATATATGCACCACTGGTCTTGCTCCTTCATAATTGTTTTCTAGATTTGGGTCCTTGGCTGAAAGAGAAGGGTCATATTGCTTCTTCGTGTGACCATAGGTTCTGTTAGGTGCAATATTATGATAGGCATACTTTTATCCTCATCTCCGGAGAAAAGAAGACAAGGGCTCATCAGGATCATATTCCAGGTTCACCGGTACTTGTACAGAGCTCAGTGTTGTCGTCAATCTTCGTAGTCCTTTGTCACACTGAGGTGTATCTCTGGCTTCCTTCACATATATCTGAGAATCTGATTCCCGAGGAAGACTTGTGTTCTGACTGGTTCTTGCTTCTGACCAACTGTTGCGGATCTGATTCTGCCCTCTGATGTCAATTCATAATGTACTATCCTGCACCAGTGCCGTACCGAGGATGATTGGATGGCTTATGCTAGAAACCATCGAGAGTACCTTGTTGAGGAAGACTGGGTTTCGTGCTGCAGAAGCTTCTCATTGTGATATGCGGACCGATTACCACATATGCATACCATCTTAATATTTCTGCTATTGATTTCTTATATGCACTCGGGTTTTGCTGGACTATCCTTCTTTCAGAGTATATGGCACATACTTGCTTTCTTCCAGGTATATCATGTTTTAGAATCATCCTCAACGAAGAATCAAACCTTGTATCTGATCCATACCTTTGACTGAAACTGCACAGTTGGTTCTGCACATAGCTTATCTTCTTGCTGGTCTGATCAGTACTGTCATGAAGAGTGCACACTGAGGCAAACTTGATTATCTGTACTGTTGTAAGGAGTGCACAATATTGCAAACATGATACTGACTGTCCATCCAGGATTCCTTTTCCATTCAGACGAGATATTCCAACTTTCAATGCAGTCTGCTGATAACTTCATTCCTTTTATCTGAGCTTCCAAGTATCTGAACTCCTTGATGATTCTTCAGGTCCGGTGTCAGTTGATGAGCAACTTTAATAAGGGGAAAATAATGCCACACCGAAGGCCCAAAGAAAGAAGCAAAAGAAACGACGAAAACAACAAAACAAACACACAAGCATACTCATAATATAACTAATCAAGCAACATCACACATTAATGATATTCACAACAATAAGATGCATGCACACCTAAGCACACATATTTCACAGAAACTCTGGTATTGCGGTCTAATATGCTGTGGTAGTGTGCACGAAAGTGAATCTGCGTGTGGAAGGAGTTGGCGTAACCGAGGCTACCCCAAGCGTTGGCTGAACACCGGTTGCAACTGGATGGATAAACAGGTGAGGGCAGACTTGGGGATCATGTAGCAAGACACAAGGTCACGACCACATCATCATCAAGCGTACGGAAGGGAACCGTACACGTCCAAAGAATTAGGATAACGAGGTAGGATAGCGGTGGAAAGCTGGGTTGGCTGGCATTGACCTTTTGTGATAACAATTATCAGTAAGGGTTGCCAAAGGGAAGAGATGGATGGCACGATTCGGGATAGAGGCAGGTCTATCACCGAAATAATCTGGGTGGGTGGTGGAAAGATATCGACGCGATACCTGAGCATAACTCCTGCAATTTGTGTCTGGAACATTTGGCACCAGGGCATCACTCTGCTGGGACAGAGATGACGCCAAACACCGAAGAGCAGGCATGCAAAGAAGGACGATGGAGGTAGTGGATCGAAACCGATGCCACCTACACTCACAAGATTAACCATTAGTGAAAAGATAATAATCTATATGCATGCTATGCAACAAACAAATGCAGCAATCAAGTGCAACAAACCAACGAGACTCTATGCTACCGTATTCTAACTTTCACGTAGGCTAAGGCATCCTACAGCCAGACCTGCTCTGATACCAAGCCTGTGGCACCCCGGCTCAGAGAAACCGGAGCGCCCCGTATTCCAGCCCAGAGATCGAGGAGAAGTCTTCTGGAATAAGGCACTGCTTAGCATAGAACAAATCAGCTCTTTGCTACTTCTTGAGCTTGCGTTGTATTCCCTCGAAGAGGAAAGGGAGATGCAGCACAGTACCGTAAGTATTTCCCTCAGTTTTTGAGAACCAAGGTATTAATCCAGTAGGAGACCACGCGCGAGTCCCTCGCACCTGCACAAACAAATAAGAACTTCGCAGCCAACGCGATAAGGGGTTGTCGATCCCTTTATGGTCACTTACGAAAGTGAGATCTGATAGAGATGATACTTTATATTTTTTGGTATTTTTGTTTATGAGAATAGAAAGTAAAAGCAGTAAAAGTAAAGAAGATGTAGAGTGATATGTTGAGAATAGACCCGGGGGCCATAGTGTTCTCTAGTTGCTTCTCTCATGATAGCGATATTCTACGGCACGTAAACAAATTACTGTCGAGCAATTGACAGAAAAGCGAATAATTTTGAGACTATCTAGGCATGATCATTGTATATAGGCATCACGTCCGAGACAAGTAGACCGAAACGATTCCGCATCTTCTACTATTAGTCCACACGTCGACCGCTATCCAGCATGCATCTAGTGTATTGAGTTCATAAGAACAGAGTAACGCCTTAAGCAAGATGACATGATGTAGAGAGATAAACTCAAGAAATATGATATAAACCCCATCTTTTTATCCTCGATGGCAATAATACAATACGTGCCTTGCTGCCCCTACTGTCACTGGGAAAGGACACCGCAAGATTGAACCCAAAGCCAAGCACTTCTCCCATTGCAAGAACTATAGATCTAGTAGGCCAAACCAAACCAATAATTCGAAGAGACTTGCAAGGATATTATGAGAACACATAAAAAGTTCAAAGAATAACCAAATATTTCTCGTAGATAATCTTGATCATAAACTCACAATTCATCGGATCTCGACAAACGCACCGCAAAAAGAGATTACATCGAATAGATCTCCTCGAAGACCGAGGAGAACTTTATATTGAAATCCAGAGAGAGAGAAGAAGCCATCTAGATACTAGCTATGGACCCGAAGGTCTGTGGTAAACTACTCACAACTCATGGTGAGGGCGATGATGATGAGGTAGAAGCACTCCGTGATGGATCCCCCCCCCCCTCCGGCGGAGCTCCGGAACAGGCTCCAAGATGGGATCTCACGGGAACAGAAGGTTACGGCGGTGGAATTAGGGTTTTCCCTCTGTTGCTGATGGTTTCAGGGTACGTAGACTTATATAAAAGGAAGGAGGACACTGGGGGACGCTCAAGGGGCCCATGCGGCAGGGGGGCGCACCCTGTAAGGGGGGCACGCCCCCACCCTCGTGGGCACCTCGTGCCCCCCTGACGTGGTTCTCAAGTTCCTTGTGCGTGATTTTCTCCAAAAATATCTCTCGCAAAGGTTTCATTCCGTTTGGACTCCGTTTGATATTCTTTTTCTGCAAAACCCTGAAACAGGCAAAAAACAGCAATCTGGACTAGGCCTTTGGGCTAGTAGGTTAGTCCCAAAAATGGTATAAAAATGTATGACAAAGCCCATTAAACATCCAAGACACCATAAATAATAGCATGGAACAATAAAAAAATATAGATACGTTGGAGACGTATCAAGCATCCCCAAGCTTAATTCCTGCTCGTCCTCGAGTAGGTAAATGATAAAAACAGAATTTTTGATGTGGAATGCTAACCAACATAGTTTTTCAATGGAATTCTCTTAATTTTGGCATGAATGTTCAGATCTGAAAGATTCAAGATAAAAGTCTATATTGACATTAGAAATAAAAATACATCAAGCATACTAACAACGCAATCATGTCTTCTCAAAATATTATGGCTAAAGAAAGTTATCCCTACAAAATCATATAGTCTGTCTATGCTCCCTCTTCATCACACAAAATATTCATATCATGCACAACCCCGATTTCAACCAAGCACTTGTTTTCATACTCTATTCTTTCAAACCTTTCAACTTTCACGCAATATATGAGCATGAGCCATGGACATAGCACTATGGGTGGAATAGAGAGGTGGTTGTGGAGAAGACAAAAGGAGGGAGATAGTCTCACATCAACTAGGAGTATCAACGGGCTATGGAGATGCCCATCAATAGATATCAATGTGAGTGAGTAGGGATTGCCATGCAATGGATGCATTAGAGCTAAAAATGTATGAAAGCTCAACAAAGAAACTAGTGGGTGTGCATCCAACTTGCTTGCTCACGAAGACCTAGGGCATTTGAGGAAGCCCATCATGGGAATATACAAGCCAAGTTCTATAACGAAAATTCCCACTAGTATATAAAGTGACTAAGCATGAGACTCTCTACAATGAAGAACATGGTGCTACTTTGAAGCACAAGTGTGGAAAAGAGATAGTAGCAATTGTCCCTTTTTTTGGGCCTTTCTTTTTTCTTTGGCCTTTCTCTTTTCTGTGTGGAGGGGCTTTATTGATTTAGCCTTTCCTCCCATGGGACAATGCTCTAATAATGATGATAATCACACTTTCATTACAACTCGATATTACAACTCGATACCACAACAAAGTTGACTCTATACGAATGCCTCCGGCGGTGTACCGGTATGTGCAATGAAACAAGAGTGACATGTATGAAAAGTTATGCATGGTGGCCTTGCCACAAATACGATGTCAACTACATGATCATGCAATGGCAATATGACAATATGATGTGTGTCATATGAACGGAACGGTGGGAAGTTGCATGGCAATATATCTTGGAATGGCTATGGGAATGCCATGATAGGTAGATATGGTGGCTGTTTTGAGGAATAATATGGTGGCTGTTTTGAGGAAGGATATATATTGGGTTTATGGTACCGGCGAAAGTTGCGTGGTACAAGACAGGCTAGCAATGGTGGAAGGGTGAGAGTCCGTATAATCCATGGACTCAACATTAGTCATAAGAACTCATATACTTATTGCAAAAATCTACGATTCATCAGAACAAAGCAATCAACGCATGCTCCTAAGGGGGAGGTTGGTAGGAGTTAACCATCGCGCACCCCCACCTCCACACAAAGGTCGACACTTTACAAATACCTCATGCTCTAACTTCGTCACATAGCGGTTCACCATATGTGCATGCTACGGGAATCGCTAACCTTAACACAAGTATTTCTCAATTTCATAATAACTCCACTAGCATGACTAGAATATCACTATCCTCATATCTCAAAACAATTATCAAGCATCCAACATGTCGTGGAATTAACACGTCAGATGTCCGGTTTAGCGGACTTAGTCATGAGGCCGCGCATCTATTTAGTAGCTTGAGAGGGGTTGAGTGGAATCGAGACACGCGATGCAAGACACGGATTTAGACAGCTTCGGACCCCGAGAAACATCATCCGGTAATAACCCTACGTTCTGTTTGAGGCTAGGTCTCATTATGATCCTCGTGGTGTCGCCGGTAAACCGGCTCTTTGTGTCTAACCCTAGAAACTTGTCTGCTTGTGGTTTTGTCTAAACTTGTCTCCAACCTCTCTAAACTTATCTAACTTGTCCCCTTTTCGGGGAGCCCTATCCCTCCTTATATATGTTGAAGGGGCGGGTTACATGACTAGTCCTAGTAGGATTAGGATTACAAGTGGAGTCCTAGTCTTACTTCCTTTGTATGAGAATATTCCTTATGCTTTCTTTATAAACCGGCCCACTATTAATATGAACCGGCCTTCTGGGCCTTGGGCCTTGTCATCCGTGATCCGCCTGCCGGGTTACCAGTAAATTGCCAATTGTAAATCGTCTTAAGTAAAATGCCAAGTCCGGCCGGGTCATAATTCCGGCCGGTTCATACCGCGGGGTATATCCCCGACATTAGCCCCCAAGTTTAGCTTGGATTTATCCATGGTAAACTTATGCTGTAAAACACAAGAACAAATCTGACAGGTTGTGCTCCGGGTTAAGAATTTTCTTGTAAACCGGCCTCTGACCATCCTTGATTTTTTTGTCCTTTCTTTCTTCTAGAAAATCCGGGTCAACAGCCATCTTCATAATCAACTTGCTTGCATAAGAAATATTGTAAATCAAGAATCCATTTGAATCGTCCTTTCAATGCTCTGTCTTGACAAACATATTGATCTTCAAATATTCAATTGATATCCAGCCGGTTTGGAAATGTAGAACTTGCCGGTTTATGACTACCACCATTGTCGGGTTATAAAAACTGATAATTCTGGGTCATGACTGCTTATAAATGCCGGGTTATGATTGTTGCCAACGCCGAGTTATGATTAATCTTCCGGACTTATCCAAAACTGAGAATCAGAAGATGTTCCTCCTTTATATGCATATTACCTGTAGCCCCCAAGTCTTAAGAGGAGAAACATAGTGATATCTTAAGACTTGTTTGAATATAATCGTTGCAATCTTGAAGAAATCCATATTGTTCATCTCAGTCACTAGTCAAAACTGAATATTCCACATATGTAGCCCCCAAGTGCCGGGTCATTATGTAATAATGAGCAGGGACTTTGTATATACTTCATTGAAAATAGTATTGTATAATCTTGAAGAAATCCGGATTGTTCATCCCAATCACTATGAAACTGAATATTCCATATTATGTAGCCCCCAAGTGTCGGGTCATTATGCAATAATGAGCACGGACTTTGAAAATATGATCATGTAAACTTGAATAGCAATATGTAGCCCCCAAGTGCCGGGTCATTATGCAATAATGAGAATGGACTTTGAAAATATGATCATGTAAACTTGAACAGCAATATGTAACCCCCAAGTGCGGGGTCATTATGCAATAATGAGCAGGGACTTTGAAAATATGATCATGTGAACTTGAACAGCAATATGTAACCCCCAAGTGCCGGGTCATTATGCAATAATGAGCAGGGACTTTGTAGATATAATCATTGAAAAATAACATTATATAATGTAACTTCCATCATGGGGCTTGAACCCACGTCCACAAGGTTAAGAGCTTTGTGCTTTACCAACTGAGCAATGGACCCTTCAATATAATGGATTAATACTTGTGTACCTTGAATTGTTGACAGGAGCGATTGGTAGCCCCCAAGGGCCGGCTCATTATGACGATGAGTCGGGTCTTCAATAAGGCCAGTAAAAATGACTTTGCATTAGCCCCCAAGTGTCATGGTGTATGCTTGCAGCGACATGAGACTTGCATATGTGATGTAATCTTTAACTTGAATAATGTAGCCCCCAAGTGCCGGGTCGTAAGCCTGCAGCGACTCGGGACTACTCCTTTGTAGAATAAATCACTTCAATCGATGAAATAATATCCATTGCGCTTAAAGCGACTTTGAAAACCTCAATCATAATATTGATAATCATAATAAAAAACCCAGCCATGTTGGCTATTAAAGATTTGAATATAATCCGGTTTGAAAACCGGTTCCAGTGATATTTGATCACAACCAGGCCGGGTTAATAAACACCGGTCATTATTTTGCCTCATACTGGCGACTTATAGTCAAAGCCAGGCCGGTTTAATAAACACCGGTCATTATAACTGATCATGTACTGCCAATAAAATACTTCATACCTGTGATTAAATATGCTTGATATCCTTAATCCGGCGATCATTATTGTTTCTGAGGAAGCTCTTGGCTCCGTTGGGGCGTACCCAATTATTCCGGGTTTGATAGAAGCTACCGGTTTATATCATGCTGGAGCTCTGTCCAGACTTTTGAAAATATGTGGTCAACTCTGGAGTTGTCCCACTCCGGATTAAAGAACCATAAAACACAAATACCAGAAATGCAAGTTTGCAAATAAAACCATGTAGTCGAGGCTTTTTACGAGCTGCCAGGCTCAAAGCAAGGTTCAGCCAATCAATGGAATGGGCTTACCATCCAGAGGGCCGGTCGATGGATGCGGGTACCATCCATAGGAACCATAAGAAAAACTTTTAGCCAATCACTGGATGGTTGTCGCCTGTCCAGAGGGCCTCCATGGTTCCATGGAACCATAGGTAAAACTTTAGCCAATCACTGGATGGCTGTCGCCTGTCCAGAGGGCCTCCATGGTTCCATAGAACCATGGGTAAATCTTTAGCCAATCATTGGATGGCTGTCGCCTGTCCAGAGGGCCTCCATGGTTCCATGAAACCATGGGTAAATATTTAGCCAATCACTGGATGGCTGTCGCCTGTCCAGAGGGCCTCCATGGTTCCATGAAACCATGGGTAAATCTTTAGCCAATCACTGGATGGCTGTCGCCTGTCCAGAGGGCCTCCATGGTTCCATGAAACCATGGGTAAATCTTTAGCCAATCACTGGATGGCTGTCGCCTGTCCAGAGGGCCTCCATGGTTCCATAGAACCATAGGTAACTCTTTAGCCAATCACTGGATGGCTGTCGCCTGTCCAGAGGGCCTCCATGGTTCCATAGAACCATAGGTAAATCTTTAGCCAATCACTGGATGGCTGTCGCCTGTCCAGAGGGCCTCCATGGTTCCATAGAACCATAGGTAAATCTTTAGCCAATCACTGGATGGTTGTCGCCTGTCCAGAGGGCCTCCATGAAGTGTCCTCTTTGGTCCGAGTACAACCTCTGTTTGAACAGGAATCCCTTCAGTGATCCCATCGGCAAAGTACATATACGGGAGTTGCCCTGAGTGAATTTGAACCGGTATGTTGAATAGACCAGATCACAGGGTGGACAGTAAAACGACCGCAGTATCAGAGGCGGCTCAAACAGTTAAACCGGCTGATTTGCTTGAAGAACACATGGGTCGGCCGGCGCAGTCGCGAGAGACGGCCACGTTGCTGTAAACCGGCACGGTCATGAGAGACGGCCACGTCGTTGCAAACCGGTGTGGATGTCCGTTGAGTAACGATGTCCACTTGTGCCGAATTATGTTGGTGGGCCTCCATCTCCATAGTATAATACTACTTTGTAATGAATGATTTTTCCTGCGTATAAAACACAGCAGGGCGAGGTATTTTTGCTCGAATGACTTAATATATATTAAAAATAAATAGGATAGATATCACCTGATTCGCCTGGAGAACAGATAAGCCGGCCGCGTATTGATGTAAGCGCAGCAACGGGGCAGCGACTCGCACGCGTATCCGCTGGGCCGGTTTATGAGGACAGGTGCGGCACCGGCGTGTTAATGTAGACCGGACCGCGGAAGCGGTGGCGTGCGCACATCCATTGGCGAGGGAGTCGACCGCGGCGTTGGAGACCAGCGCGCGGGTGCGCAGACAGACGAGTTGCAGCAGTGGTAGCCGGTGCAGGCACGAGAGTTAATCGTGGGCGCGGACATGTATGTAGCACCAAAACATGGCAGCACTTTTCTTTGATAATATTTTGAGATGTTAGGCTTTGTCCTTATGTCTTGTCGGGTGAACACATCTCCTGTGTCTTCCTCTATTTTATCGAGGGAACATGCTATGCAGCATAATATCAAATTGTAGATTGAACCATGTGTAAGGTACTTGAGTTGGCCACGAAATTTAAGCCGGTGCGAGTCGCATATTTATGGTGTCACTTGTCGTAGTAGACTTTGTCCTGCATAAAATACATTGAAAGACAAAGTAATTGTTTCTAAAAGAATTAATATGTGTTAAAAATACTGAGAATAGATAGCACCTGATGTTTTTCTTTTTACGACGGATCATCTGTCCGTAGATATTTTAAAGTACTGCTAAGCATATTTGTGTTGATGCTGCCGATCTTCTTTTTCATTTGATCTCCGTGTGGGTCATAGTAGAACTCTGTAGAACTAACTCTTGCTTCCATACATGTGTATGGTAGTCAAACAGGTAGTTTAACCCTCCGTCTGATGTGAACTCTCGGCAGTAGAACGCCTGCAGCACTCTCTTATGTAGCATCCTCCGTTTCTACTGTTTTAAAATCACACAACCGTAGAAATAGCCGTGCCGGCCCCGGCTGTTCAGAGGAGCCCGAATCGCGGAGGACTCTGAGTCGCGGCCGGCCCTGTTTCCGAGTCGTGGTCGAGCAGGTGAGGCAAAATCCATCCTCGCCTCTTCCGGTTTAGATAAGTTTCGCGTGCTGGCTTCGAGGCGAGCTACGGCCCTGGGCGGCGGTGCCGTGCAGAGGCACAAAGGCAAGCGGCGGTGGCGCCGCTCATCCAGGGCGGCTCTGCGCTGCCACAGTATAGGGGCCGGGAGGCCAAGGCGGGCCGCTGCTGTGGCTCAAGTACACCGGCGAGGGCGGCTCAAGGCGCGGCTGTAGCCCACGGCTCCGAGGCAAGCCGTCATTCACCTCTGTCGCTCTACTTTTGCCCACTGCTACAGCAGCGCAGGTGGAGGCTCAAGGCGTAGCAGAAAAATCGGCCGGCTCTTCGGCGGTGGCTTGTCGTCTTAACACGGAGAGGCTTTCAAAGCAGTGTTTTTGGCCAACTTGACCCGGACAGACACCCGGCGTGGGATGAGAACCTTTCATTGTTCGTTAATCACTACAACTTGTACTTAGCATCTCCTGGTGGCTTTCCTTTTTGTTTTCTTCTTCACGTCATTGACTCCAGAGTCCCTCAAACCTTGAATCTTGTGCCCACGAATTATATTCGCTTACTTTGAAGTTGTGGCTGCTAGAAGCCGGTGAACGAGTCCAGCTGTTGATATGATGCTTCGTTTCAGTTTTAGCCACTCAAAACAGGCGTCCCCTACAGGACAAAGTCCAACTCTAGTCCAACTTGATTCGCCACTATTAATCGATCTGCATGTTTTAGTCGCCGAGTCCGAATCTAACAGTGACTCTTGAAAATCGATCTAACTTTGACGGATTGTCCGGCCGCAGGGGCTTGCACCACGCAACCATAATTTATTTCAATCTTAATCCGGATGCGCCGTTCCGATGGCTTGCTGATCACGTAGATCCTCTTCGTGCCGGCTCTTCTGCATGGTTGTTCCATCCGGTCAATCCCGAGCTTTGTCTTCATCCAGAAAATTGCAAACTTGTCAATCCCATGGAGAGATCCCTTCAAGAACTCAACACCACCGTGCGCTGGCCCCACGGTGGGCGCCAACTGTCGTGGAATTAACACGTCAGATGTCCGGTTTAGCGGACTTAGTCGTGAGGCCACGCATCTATGTAGTAGCTTGAGAGGGGTTGAGTGGAATCGAGACACACGATGCAAGACACGGATTTAGACAGCTTCGGGCCCCGGGAAACATCATCCGGTAATAACCCTACGTGCTGTTTGAGGCTAGGTCTCATTATGATCGTCGTGGTGTCGCCGGTAAACCGGCTCTTTGTGTCTAACCCTAGAAACTTATCTGCTTGTGGTTTTGTCTAAACTTGTCTCCAACCTCTCTAAACTTATCTAACTTGTCCCCTTTTCGGGGAGCCCTGCCCCTCCTTATATATGTTGAAGGGGCGGGTTACATGACTAGTCCTAGTAGGATTAGGATTACAAGTGGAGTCCTAGTCTTACTTCCTTTGTATGAGAATATTCCTTATGATTTCTTTATAAATCGGCCCACTATTAATATGAACCGGCCTTCTGGGCCTTGGGCCTTGTCATTCGTGATCCTCCTGCCGGGTTACCAGTAAATTGCCAATTGTAAACCGTCTTAAGTAAAATGCCAAGTCCGGCCGGGTCATAATTCTGGCTGGTTCATACCGCGGGGTATATCCCCGACACAACATCTCATCATATTCAATGCACTTAGTGTGGAAGTTTTTACTACATTGACATTGGATGTCTATCATGTGAAGACTCGTTTCTTTAGCCTAAACACTTTACCATGCTGTTTTAATAGACTCTCAAAAGGTTATAAGTGAAGCATGAGAGTTCAACAATTTCTTCAAAATATTATCACCACCGTGCTCTAAAAGATACAAGTGAAGCACTAGAGCAAAAACTATTCAACTCAAAAGATATAAGTGAAGCACATAGAGTGTTGTAACAATTCCTAGGCCATATTTAACTCTCTCAAATAGGTGTGTCCAGCAAGGATAATTGTGACAAACTAACAAGCAAAGACTCAAATTATACAAGACGCTCCAAGCAAAACACATATCATAAGGTGAATAAAAATATAGCTCTAAGTATAGTTACCGATGGATGAAGACGAAAGAGGGGATGCCTTCCCGGGCATCCCCAAGCTTAGACTTTTTATTATACTTGAATTTTACTTGGGGTGCCATGGGAATCCCCAAGCTTAGGCCTTTGCTACTCTTTGTTCCATAGTCCATCAAAGCAATACTCAAAACTTGAAAACTTCACAACACAAAACTTAGACAAAAATTCTCGTGAGCTCCGTTAGTATAAGAAAACAAATCACTGCTCAAAGGTACTGCAATGAATTCATTATTTGATTATATTGGTGTTAAACCTACTGTATTCCAACTTCTCTATGGTTCATACTTGCCAATATTACTCATAGATGCATTGAAATAAGCAAACATCACACGAAAAACAGAATCTGTCAAAAATAGAGCAGTATGTAGTAATCTGCAGGTTTCGCATACTTCTGTAGCTCCACAAAATTCAAACTAAATTGGTAAATGTGAGTAATTTGTCTATTAATCATCTGCAAAAAGAATCAACTAAATAGCATGCTCCAGTAAAATCTAACGACCATTCTAGCGAGCGCTAACGATTCTGTTTTTCACAGCAAGATCACATAAACTTCACACACATCTTCCCAAAGGTTCTACTTGGCACAAAAATTAAACAAAACATGAAACCACATCTAAACAGAAGCTAGATGCACTATTTATTCCCTAACAGCAACAAAAACAAAAAATATAAAATTGGGTTGCCTCCCAACAAGCGCTATTGTTTTACGCCCCTAGCTAGGCACGATACAAGATAGATTTAGGCATTGCCATCTTTGGAAGGCAATTCTTTGATTAAGCACTTATGATTCTTAGGCACTTATTTGTCCCTATTAATAATCAAACTCTTGGGCAAGAAATCAAGAAATTATAAAGTATCAAAAGGATCCCTTGCAAAAGTAAGAAAATTAGGGTGAACACTTATGGATTCGAGATCCGCAATTCCTTTACTAGATGTTTCACCCTTGTCTTTAGGGACATACATGAACTTAGATAGTTTAGTGGTAGAGGTGTTTGGAGTAGTCTTTATAGTAGAAAGAGCAGAACCCACATTAGTGATAATATCCTCAAGTTTATTGATTCTAGTAGAATCCTGCTCTAGCTTTTCTTTAACTATGGGCTCCTTTTCCTTAAGATTTTTAGAACAACTCCTACCTTAGATCCATATTGAGAAATTTCATTATGGATTTTTCCATCCAAGTTTTCTACCAGTTCTATCGTAGCAACTTTGTTTTCAATGATTTCTAACCGTTGCATAACATGCTCCAAAGTTAAAACGGTCCCATTAACCATAAGAGGTGGTGAGCCAAATAATTCAGCCATAGCATTATAAGAATCAAAGGTATGGCTACCCAAGAAATTCCCTCCGGTAATGGTATCTAAGATAAATCTATTCCACGGTGTTATGCCAACATAAAAATTGCGAAGAAGCATGGAAGTGGAAAGCTTCCTAATGGATCTATTTTGAGCATTGCAAATTCTATACCAGGCATCTTTGAAGTTTTCTTCCTCCTTTTGTTTAAAGTTGAGGACCTCACTCTCGGGAGTGTTGATAATGATAGGTGTGCTAGACATGATGACAAGCAAGCAAGCAGCACACAAGCAGACAAGAAGCAAGCGAACGATAAACACACAGCAGAAGAAGGGCAAATTAAACGGCAAGGGTGAAGTGGGGGAGAGGAAAACGAGAGGCAAACAAATGTAATGCGAAGGATAAGGGTTTGTGATATGTACTTGGTATATGAATTTTGCGTAAGCCTCCCCGGCAACGGCGCCAGAAATTCTTCTTGCTACTTCTCGAGCTTGCGTTCTATTCCCTCGAAGAGGAAAGGGAGATGTAACACACTAGCGTAAGTATTTCCCTCAGTTTTTGAGAACCAAGGTATCAATCCAGTAGGAGACCACACGCGAGTCCCTCGCACCTGCACAAACAAATAAGAACTTCGCAGCCAACGCGATAAGGGGTTGTCAATCCCTTTATGGTCACTTACGAAAGTGAGATCTGATAGAGATGATAGTTTATATTTTTGGTATTTTTATTTATATGAACAGAAAGTAAAAGCGGTAAAAATAAAGTAGATGTAGATTGATATGTTGAGAATAGACTCGGGGGCCATAGTGTTCTCTAGTGGCTTCTCTCATGATAGCGATATTCTGCGGCGGGTAAACAAATTACTGTCGAGCAATTGATAGAAAAGCGAGTAATTATGAGACTATCTAGGCATGATCATTGTATATAGGCATCACGTCCGAGAAAAGTAGACCGAAATGATTTTGCATCTACTACTATTACTCCACACATCGACCGCTATCCAGCATGCATGTAGTGTATTGAGTTCATAAGAACAGAGTAACGCCTTAAGCAAGATGACATGATGTAGAGGGATAAACTCAAGCAATATGATATAAACCCCATATTTTTATCCTCGATGGCAACAATACAATACGTGCCTTGCTGCCCCTACTGTCACTGGGAAAGGACACCGCAAGATTGAACCCAAAGCCAAGCACTTCTCCCATTGCAAGAACTATAGATCTAGTAGGCCAAACCAAACCAATAATTCAAAGAGACTTGCAAGGATATTATGAGCACACATAAAAAGTTCAGAGAAGAACCAAATATTTCTTGTAGATAATCTTGATCATAAACTCACAATTCATTGGATCTCGACAAACACACCACAAAAAGAGATTACATTGAATAGATCTCCTCGAAGACCGAGGAGAACTTTGTATTGAGATCCAGAGAGAGAGAAGAAGCCATCTAGATACTAGCTATGGACCCGAAGGTCTATGGTAAACTTCTCACAACTCATGTTGAGGGCGATGATGATTATGTAGAAGCACTCCGTGATGGATCCCCCCTCCGGCGGAGCTCCGGAACAGGCTCCAAGATGGGATCTCACGGGAACAGAAGGTTACGGCGGTGGAATTAGGGTTTTCTCTCTGTTGCTGATGGCTTCGGGGTATGTAGACTTATATAGGAGGAAGGAGGACATCGGGGGACGCTCGAGGGGCCCACGAGGCAGGGGGCGCGCCCTGGGAAGGGGGCGCGTCCCCCACCCTCGTGGGCACCTTGTGGCCCCCCTGACGTGGTTCTCAAGTTCCCTGTGCGTGATTTTCTCCAAAAATTATCTCTCGCGAATGTTTCATTCCGTTTGGACTCCATTTGATATTCTTTTTCTGCAAAACCCTGAAACAGGCAAAAAACAACAATCTGGACTGGGCCTTTGGGTTAGTAGGTTAGTCCCAAAAATGATATAAAAGTGTATGACAAAGCCCATTAAACATCCAAGACATCATAAATAATAGCATGGAACAATCAAAAATTATAGATACGTTGGAGACGTATCACTCTTTATTACAATCTATGTGGGTACAAGGGGTTACATTGGCACGGCGAAACTACGCGTGCCACGTTTGCTCCATGTAAGTAGCAGAACAACACGAAACAGCGGAATGACTACTGCCAGCGGAACAGCGATGGCGGTGGTGAACTCCACTCCGCAGGGACTCTAGCTCGAACGCTTATCCTAGCTCGCAACCAAAGAATCCATGGCAAACAAGCAATCATATCCGGCATGTAATGCCCAGGATGGGACTATACATCCTACGTGTCGAGGCACGACTTAAAGGTATAAGCCCATTCTGGAATGATCTCAAGTTTGGTATCTTTGCACGACTCATGTAAAATAGGGATGAAATTGCAAAAGGAGAAAGATACCAAAACAACATAAAGCCACAGGTCCGAATCGCCCCTAGTAGAAACCACTACTGATCGTCGAAAACGTCACAAGCAAACGGCCACGCTCTTCATCGAACTCGCAATGAAGCACTTGAACCAGCTCCTGCGTCAAACTCGGCTGAACCTGCATCTGGTGTTGTAGTATCTGTGAGCCAGGAGGACTCAGCAATCCCATAACCATGGGTATCAAGACTAGAAAAGCTTTATGGGTAGGAAGAGGTAAAGTGGTAAGGTTGCAGCAGCGGCTAAGCAATATGGTGGCTAACTTACGAGTACAAGAATAAGAAGAGCATCTATGCAAACGGTCGCAACTAGTAGTGATCGCTAAAGATCCTGAACTACCTACGAGTCAAACATAACCCCATCGTGTTCTCTTCTCAAAGTGAAAAGAGACAGTCACGGTTACTCACACAGTTGTGTGTTTTACTTCGGATCCTCTGTCAAGTTTTCTACAACCGGACATTAACAAATTCCAATCTGCCACAAAACCGCGGGCACGGCTTTCGAAAGATCATAACCCTGCAGGGGTATCCCAACTTAGCCCATCACAAGCTCTCACGATTAGCTGAAGTGATAAATATAATATCATCACCCCTTATCTTAGGGAAATCCGATCAGGCTCGGCTTCCCGGTGCACAAGACATTTCGAAAATGGTAAAACAAGTCCAGCAAGACCTCCTCGTGTGTCGACACCCTGATAGTAGCCGCGCGTATCTCGTCTCAGGCCACGACCGGATGGGCGAAGCTACGTGTAAAACCAAACCTCGAGTTTCCCCGTGGTGGCCCCGCAGGCTCCCCGTTTGGGACCAACACCATCAGCACTGGCCCCCCTGCTATGTAGAAAGAATCCTCGAGTAGCGCTAACTACCTATGCAATTTAATTAATTAATTAAGTTGTTATTATGAGCAAATTAAAACCAATGTTGGGCCTTGCTGGAGGAGTTTTATTCAAAGTCGAACTGTCAAGGGGTCCCCATCCACCCATCGTGTAAGGAACGCAAAATCAAGGAACATAATGCCGGTTTATCGGCGCCTAAGGTGGCATGAGTGGAACAAAACACCGAGCAAAAGGCCAAGCCTTCCACCCATGCCCAGTATATAGGTGTGTTAATAATAATATAACATATTGTGATATTCCAACAATAAGTTCCCTTCTGGAACAAACTTCATCTTCACCTGCAACTAACAACGCTATAAGAGGGGCTGAGCAAGCGGGTAACATAGCCAAACAGTGGTTTTTCTAGGAAGGTGTCAAAAGGTTAGAGGTTTCATGGCAACAAGGAGAGGCTGACATAAAAGATGGGTAGCGCGACATGTAACGATAGCATCGAGACACTAAGCATGGCAATGGTAGTAAAGGTATCCAAGGGTATGATCATCTTGCCTGGGATTCCGCAAGGAAGAAGAACGGGTCCATGAAGTAGACGGAGCAACATAGTCGAGCGAATCCTCACAACTCCGGAACGAAACCGAAACTAACAAGAGAAGCAACCGGAAAGAAGCAAACAACACGGTAAACACACAAGCATAAACATGGCATATGATGCACATCCAAGTATGATGCATGTCCGGTTTAATTATGCATGGCATGGCAGTGTGCACAAACAAAACTACAAGTTAAGTGGAGTTCAATATGCAACGAGTTGCATATTGACGAAACACCACATTTTATTTATTTAGTTGACTCTCGTTTATTTACAAGACAAGATTAAATGTTTGTTAACATGGCAAGAGGTGAAGCAAGAGCAAACTACCTATTTAGGCAAGTTTTTATGAGGCCGGATATAACAACAACAATTCCGGAAAACCCCATATGCATGCTTAGCAATTTTAAGCAACAACAATTCACACATTCAAAGGTTGTTAACATGATGCGGATGACATGATCAAGTTTATGCAATTTTTATAAAACGTTAACAAGAAGAGATAAGAAGCATTTGTCACCGTGGTGGAATGAAAGGGTGCCACGGCAATGATCCGAAAATGCTGCAACGGCAACATCTCGGTTCCGGTAACTCGGTGAGAGACCGGTGCAAAAGATGACGGAGAGCGTGTCATGCAAGAAGAAAAGTGGGGTGATCCCGTCACCGGGTTCCCACGAGTCGGCGACGAGGCAACCGAGGAACATGACAAAAGACGAAACAGGCACGATGCACACAAGGGTAACATCTCATACAACACACAAGCAAATGATCTCGGGTCATCGTCTCGGGGTTATACCTTTGAAGCGCTCGTTTCGGGGCGGTTCGAGGTCGTCGAGGGACGTAGTGGAAGTAGACGTTCTCGAGGCAGTCGTTGTCGAAGTTGTCGTTCACGTTGCCAAAAGGAAGTAGTCGTTCACGTTCGTCGAGGAAGTAGTGGTACACGGCGATGGTAGTCGAACTTGACGCTTGCATTAACGGGTCCTCGGCGACGGTAGTGGAAGTAGTGGTACACGGACATCGGTAGGGGTACTTGTCGCATCACCGAGCGTAGTGGTACTCGTTTCTTCACCGAAGGTAGTCGTTCTGTTCGTAGCCGTTCAAGTCGTCGGTAGAGGTACTTGGGGTCTTCGGACTTGCCGGACTCGGTTCTTGCGACGGTAGTTGAACTCGGTAGTCGAGGTACTTGTCGAGTCGTCATGTAGTAGTCGATCACGGGTCTTGTCGCTGGTGTACTTGCCGCTTGCGGTCCAAAACCGAGGTCACCGGCAGAGACAAAACAGTAGGAGGTGTCGAGCGACGACCACCGGAGACGAGGCCAAGGCAGCAACTCGTTCTGGACTTGCGAGATGGGTCCTGGACGGCGAGACGAGGAGAAGGCGGAGGGAAGCTCGGCACGCAGGTGATGGAGCTTGGGGCGGCGGCGCTGGTCGGAGAGGAATCCCCACGCAGCGGCGATGCTACTGGTGGAGGAGGCGCGGAGGCGCTGGAGCTGAGCGCTGCGGCGGCTCTTGGCCGTCCATGGAGAGCGGGGTCGCGGGGTGGAGGAAGAGGGCGCGATGGCAGCTCCTTCCTCTGCCAGGTCCGCTCGGGCGGCGCCATGGAGCACGGCAGCTCTGGTGATGCGCGGGCGCGGGCGGCGCTCGAGGAAGTCGGGGGGAGATGGAGCAGAGGCGTCATGCCAGGGCGAGGAGGGGCGCTGGTGGCGAAGGGACAGGGCGCCCTGGTTGAGGGATCGATCTAGGGAAGGAAGAGAGCGAGGGAGGAGGGAGGCGCTGTCGCGGGGAGGGAGAGATGGGGACAGAGTGGGATCGAGCGAGAGGCCAGAGGGGATCGGGGCTAGCGGCGCTGAGGGAGAGAAGGGAGCGAGCGGCGCTGTGAGGGAGAAGGACGAGGGGACGGGAGGAGATGGGGTCGAGCGCTGGGCTAGGGTTAGGGAGACCTGGGCTGCGGGGAGGGATGTCCTGAGATGGGCCTGGAGGCGCGGTCGGCCTGGCTGGGCAGCCAGCCGGGCCTCGGCTCCTCTCTCTCTTATACCAAGAAAAAACAGAAGGAAAAGAAGAAAAAAGGAAAAATAGCAAGAAGAGAAAAGAGAAGGAAGGGTTACGACAGAGTTTGAACAAGAGGTTATTTTTCTCGGGCTCATAAAATGAGCGCGGTCCGAGAAAAATAGAAATGGCATGAACGAAAAAAATATAATTCAAACATATTTGAATTTAATTCAAATGGGTTTGAACTAAGACTTGATTTTTGAGGTGTCCTAAAATGTTCGAATTTTTGGAGGAACCTCGATAAAAGGAAAAGGAAAACATGGCAAGGTTTGAGGCAAGGAAAGAGAAAGAGAAGGCATGGGGAAAATATGCAAGTGTGTGTTGGTGAATATCCAAACAATTGGAATAATTATTTATAATAGCTCCATAATATTAGGAGGATATGTTATAAAGAGAAGTCATCCTTCCCTCGATTTAAATGGACCGAAGGTCCACACGATTTATTTAAGTTGAGATGCAAATATTAATACATGATGGCATGATGACAAGATGCAATGCAAAAATAAATAAAGCAAGCACAAAAGAAACACACGGGAAACCCGGAACATCTGGAATCTTCTGGGACGTCGGTCTTCGGGCGTCACAACTCTCCCACACTAACAGAGGATCTCGACCCGAGATCCTAGAGATGGCACCGGATAGAAACGAAAAAGAAGAGGTAAAACAAAGTTGCTTCTTTGACAGACGAGTGAGACCACGAACCTTGAGAGGTTAAACAAGTTGAAAGAACAATGCAACATAGATAGACGAAGATGGAAACACTCTGGTAAAAGGAGGAACAAGGAACACAATGAGAACCTTGTAGGTTGAAAGACATGAAACAAGAGCTTACGAACCAAAGAATATGAAACTGCAATGGTATAACCAAGGAATAAGAATGACATAATTTGGACAGCACTCCGTCTGAAAATGGAAGGAATTAACATGAGTTTGAGGAGATGGAGTGATACTTGATGAAATCAACAGCATATTGCCTCTGAAACAATTAAAAGAAAGGCACAAGGTTAAGAAAAAAAATTAGATAGCACTCCAATTGAAAAGAGAGGCAAAACTAGATAAGATGAGAGAACTTGAACGAGGACACAACACTCCAGTTAAATGGACAAGCAAGGGAAGAACATTATCTTGATATGACAAGATGATGGGACGAAAAGAGCAACATCACAATGCCTCCGGAATGAAAGAATAGCATAAAAATCAACGAAAGAAATGAATGGAGAAGAAAATGACAACTTCTCCCACGAATGAATTAGAAAATCCTCCTTACGGAGAAGGGTTGAACAGAGTTGATTTAAAAAAAATCAACAATGAAACGAATAAGCTTGATGTGGGCTTATGGAAAACATCTCAAAATTAAGAGGTGACAACCGGCCACTAACTTAAACAATTGATTGGATTGATATCAACAAGGAGGAAAATGGGTCATTTATAAGCACCATAATAGCAACAATTCTCAAGGAAAGCTTTTAGGTGAATTACAACCCAAAATAACTCCAAGAAATAAAAATGAGGGGTTGAAAGGATCTCCTAAAGAAAAGAAATGATGGTTTTAAATATCTCATTCTTGATAACTCGTGAATCATGAAACATGAGGAGAATTGTCAAGAATGACATAACACCATCTGAAAAGATAAGGTAGAAAGGATTGCAATTGGAATGCATGATGAAGAATGCTTGAGCTCCACAAGAATCTTGATGAAGACTTCAAGGATGAATTAAAACATGATGAACCAGCATGAGAACTCCGGTAATGAAAAGCATGAGAAGTGAAAGATGAAAAGAATAAGATTCAAGGCCTGCGATGAATTAGATGGAGCTTTGAAATTATAATTGAAATAACTTGGAGCTCCGGAAAACAAGATGAACAACTTAGAACCGAGAATATGATATGATGAACAAGCTCCAGACAAAAGAATTAAATCACCTTGAAGGAATAAGAATAAGAATTATGTCATGCATCTCCTTCACCAATTTTAAATTGACGAAAAGCAATGGAGTTGGCATACTACTTATTCTCGTTGGAAAGGATTAAGAGAGATCTCGCACAAGCTTGAGAAAGTAATCAACGAATCACCGGTAGGATTATGAAAAGGACAAATGAATTAATACGATAACAAGGAAAAGTAAACTTGAAAGCACCACCGTAAAAAAATATGGAGACGAACGAAGAGACATCAATGAAGAATATTTGGAGGACGAAGTTGAAAACTGAGAACGAAGAATCTTCTGAAATGATGGCCTTCAGAGGATCACAATGGAAGGAATTCATGAAATGCTTAGGATGGGCATGAAAATAATTCCTCACAATCGAAACAATAATGAGGATGGCATGAAGCTAGAACCACGAATCTTGAGAGAACGACCAAGATTTAAGAGAAACACCTCTCCGGTCTACAAATGTTGAGAATAAAGACGAGAAATGCCATAAGAATTGTTGAGCACTCCAGAATGAAGAATTAAAAAGGTTGAACCAATGATGAAAACAAATTTGAAAGCGATCTTGGAGAAGGTATATGACTGATGGAAATCATTCTTACGTCACACTTTGAAAGGGAAATTTGAGTATAACTCTAGAAAAATTGGAAGAGTCGGGTAAGATCCTGGAAAAAGACATGTGGGTTAGGGCCCACTAAAGAAATCACCATTGGAAAAGATTGCTTAAGAGATATTACACCGGTTGAATTAAATAGCTTGAGTAAGATAACAATCCTCAAAATAGCTTGACAGGATTAAGAATGAAAACACGAATCTTCAGCACTCCGGATAAGAATTAGAGAGTTGAATAAGCAAGAGAGACTTCGGATAAGAAATTACAACATGTGAAAACATGTGAAACAAAAGGAAGAGATATGATCAACACCGAAGCTTGAATTACATCCACCAGAGAAGAAACGAGAACGAAGAATGATGAACTTGAAGCTCTTGAGCATCTTCACGATAAATCACCGGATAAGAACATTGAAGGAAATGAATGAAGAACCTCACATGAATAAAATGGATACTTGATTAGGGACTCTGGCTCCAAGAAGAAAAAGGGAGGGAGGGCGGGGAAACAAAGACAACTTGGGACGAATGAAACAGACAAATCATCAGATTTCTCAACGGCGTCCGTATGGAATAACTTGAAGAGAAGGCACACCGGTTGATAAGGATTAACATGAATATCTCGATGATCAAGAAGAATTAGCACTACCATAGAAATATGAGAACATCGATTAGGAAAGGTATGGAATCAACATTTGACATCGAAGCAACTCGAATACCAGAATCAAATCAAAACAAAGGATAGAAATGTTGCAACATAATCTTCACAACATCATTCGAACAGAGAATTGAACGAATGAATTCCGCAGGTACATCAGTCGAGAAGCCACTTGGGAGAACAAAAGATAAATAAAAACAACAAGGCGCAGATGGAACAAATACAAGATAGAAGTTTCATTCGACATATTCGTGCTGAAAGCTCATGGAACGTGTTACAAAAGGGTTTTGCAATCCCCGGATCAGCATAGCCAAGGATCCTTTAAGATGCAACTCCCGATCGGAACAAACGCCCATAAAACCACTTCACTCAATGTAGAAACCCGAACTTCATATCATGCACTCGTTGGAAGAATGCCTACGAGCTACTAGATGGACCCACCTATTAATTTCCGAAAGTTTCCAGTTATGCAATCAGGTGTTGGGGATACAGGGGAAACATCGCGCACTCAACTCTAATCCTACATCCAGCTGTATCCATCCTTCAACACATAACCAGTTATTTTCGGAAACCGTTTACCTCGGACCTTCGAAACGCATCTACTATACAAGCTATGGCAATACTCCCGAACTACCTCCCCAGTACTGGGTGATGTCGGGGTTATCTTGCCACTAACCGCATAGGAGAGTTTTCGATGTCGGCCGTCTTAAGTATTCCAAAACTGCTGCAATATATTTGTGACGACAACACCTCGGAGCTCAACTCCCCGAGACACTGCCACAACCCCTAAATGACAGGAGGCATCGAGAACAATGTTCTCGTCACAAAGACATCGGAACAATCCAAACAATACTCACGAGATCCTAAAACAAATTGGTGCATTTTTGAGAGTAGAAGAGACAAGAGTAATCGTCAGGAGTCCTCACCAGAGTGAAAAGGGATGAGAAGCAAAAGAAATCCTACTCTCCGATATATATATATAGGACTCAAAACATTTTCAAGTGTGTGTCTAGACTCAACCGTCAATGATTCGATCAATCAGTGGGGGCTTCTAGGTCGGAGAAGGCTCTGATACCAACTTGTAATGCCCAGGATGGGACTATACCTCCTACGTGTCGAGGAACGACTTAAAGGTATAAGCCCTTTCTGGAATGATCTCAAGTTTGGTATCTTTGCACGACTCATGTAAAATAGGGATGAAATTGCAAAAGGAGATAGATGGCTTACACTCGCCACTTCACACAATACATTACATAAGCAAGACATCATTCAAAACATCACAACCCGACTACCGGCGAAGATCCAAAAGAAAGATACCAAAACAACATAAAGCCACAGGTACGAATCGCCCCTAGTAGAAACCACTACTGATCGTCGAAAACGTCACAAGCAAACGGCCACGCTCTTCATCGAACTCCCAGTGAAGCACTTGAACCAGCTCCTGCGTCAAACTCGGCTGAACCTGCATCTGGTGTTGTAGTATCTGTGAGCCACGAGGACTCAGCAATCCCATAACCATGGGTATCAAGACTGGCAAAGCTTTATGGGTAGGAAGAGGTAAAGTGGTGAGGTTGCAGCAGCGGCTAAGCAATATGGTGGCTAACTTACGAGTACAAGAATAAGAAGAGCATCTACGCAAACGGTCGCAACTAGTAGTGATCGCTAAAGATCCTGAACTACCTACGAGTCAAACATAACCCCACCGTGTTCTCTTCTCAAAGTGAAAAGAGACAGTCACGGTTACTCACACAGTTGTGTGTTTTACTTCGGATCCTCTGTCAAGTTTTCTACAACCGAACATTAACAAATTCCAATCTGCCACATAACCGCGGGCACGGCTTTTGAAAGATCATAACCCTGCAGGGGTGTCCCAACTTAGCCCATCACAAGCTCTCACGATTAGCTGAAGTGATAAATATAATATCATCACCCCTTATCTTAGGGAAATCCGATCAGGCTCGGCTTCCCGGTGCACAAGACATTTCGACAATGGTAAAACAAGTCCAGCAACACCTCCCGGTGTGTCGACACCCTGATAGTAGCCGCGCGTATCTCGTCTCAGGCCACGACCGGATGGGCGAAGCTACGAGTAAAACCAAACCTCGAGTTTCCCCGTGGTGGCCCCGCAGGCTCCCCGTTTGGGACCAACACCATCAGCACTGGCCCCCCCTGTTATGTAGAAAGAATCCTCGGGTAGCGCTAACTCCCTATGCAATTTAATAAATTAATTAAGTTGTTATTATGAGAAAATTAAAACCAATGTTGGGCCTTGCTGGAGGAGTTTTATTCAAAGTCGAACTGTCAAGGGGTCCCCATCCACCCATCGTGTAAGGAACGCAAAATCAAGGAAAATAATGCCGGTTTATCGGCGCCTAAGGTGGCATGAGTGGAACAAAACACCGAGCAAAAGGCCAAGCCTTCCACCCATGCCCAGTATATAGGTGTGTTAATAATAATATAACATATTGTGATATTCCAACAACAAGTTCCCTCCTGGAACAAACTTCATCTTCACCTGCAACTAACAACGCTATAAGAGGGGCTGAGCAAGCGGGTAACATAGCCAAATAGTGGTTTTGCTAGGAAGGTGTCAAAAGGTTAGAGGTTTCATGGCAACAAGGAGAGGCTGACATAAAAGATGGGTAGCGCGACATGTAACGATAGCATCGAGACACTAAGCATGGCGATGGTAGTAAAGGTATCCAAGGGTATGATCATCTTGCCTGGGATTCCGCAAGGAAGAAGAACGGGTCCATGAAGTAGACGGAGCAACATAGTCGAGCGAATCCTCACAACTCCGGAACGAAACCGACGCTAACAAGAGAAGCAACCGGAAAGAAGCAAACAACACGGTAAACACACAAGCATAAACATGGCATACGATGCACATCCAAGTATGATGCATGTCTGGTTTAATTATGCATGGCCTGGCAATGTGCACAAACAAAACCACAAGTTAAGTGGAGCTCAATATGCAACGAGTTGCATATTGACGAAACACCACATTTTATTTGTTCAGTTGACTCTCGTTTATTTACAAGACAAGATTAAATGTTTGTTAACATGGCAAGAGGTGAAGCAAGAGCAAACTACCTATTTAGGCAAGTTTTTATGAGGCCGAATATAACAACAACAATTCCGGAAAACCCCATATGCATGTTTAGCAATTTTAAGCAACAACAATTCACACATTCAAAGGTTGTTAACATGATGCGGATGACATGATCAAGTTTATGCAATTTTTATAAAACGTTAACAAGAAGAGATAAGAAGCATTTGTCACCATGGTGGAATGAAAGGGTGCCACGGCAACGATCCGAAAATGCTGCAATGGCAACATCTCGGTTCCGGTAACTCGGTGAGAGATCGGTGCAAAAGATGACGGAGAGCGTGTCATGCAAGAAGAAAAGTGGGGTGATCCCGTCACCGGGTTCCCACGAGTCGGCGATGAGGCAACCGAGGAACATGACAAAAGACGAAACAAGCACGATGCACACAAGGGTAACATCTCATACAACGCACAAGCAAACGTTCTCGGGTCATCGTCTCGGGGTTATACCTTCGAAGCTCTTGTTTCGGGGCGGTTCGAGGTCGTCGAGGGGCGTAGTGGAAGTAGACGTTCTCGAGGCGGTCGTTGTCGAAGTTGTCATTCACGTTGCCAAAAGGAAGTAGTCGTTCACGTTCGTCGAGGAAGTAGTGGTACACGGCGATGGTAGTCGAACTTGACGCTTGCATTACACGGGTCCTCGGCGACGGTAGTGGAAGTAGTGGTACACGGACATCGGTAGGGGTTCTTGTCGCATCGCCGAGCGTAGTGGTACTCGTTTCTTCCCCGAAGGTAGTCGTTCCGTTCGTAGCCGTTCAAGTCGTCGGTAGAGGTACTTGGGGTCTTCGGACTTGCCGGACTCGGTTCTTGCGACGGTAGTTGAACTCGGTCGTCGAGGTACTTGTCGAGTCGTCATGTAGTAGTCGATCACGGGTCTTGTCGCTGGTGTACTTGCCGCTTGCGGTCCAAAACCGAGGTCACCGGCAGAGACAAAATAGCAGGAGGTGTCGAGCGACGACCACCGGAGACGAGGCCAAGGCGGCGGCTCGTTCTGGACTTGCGAGATGGGTCCTGGACGGCGAGACGAGGAGAAGGCGGAGGGCAGCTCGACACGCAGGTGATGGAGCTTGGGGCGGCGGCGCTGGTCGGAGAGGAATCCCCACGCAGCGGCGATGTTGCTGGTGGAGGAGGCGCGGAGGCGCTGGAGCTGAGCGCTGCGGCGGCTCCTGGCCGTCCATGGAGAGCGGGCTCGCGGGGTGGAGGAAGAGGGCGTGATGGCAGCTCCTTCCTCTGCCAGGGCCGCTCGGGCGGCGCCATGGAGCACGGCAGCTCTGGTGATGCGCGGGCGCGGGCGGCGCTCGAGGAAGTCGGGGGGAGATGGAGCAGAGGCGTCATGCCAGGGCGAGGAGGGGCGCTGGTGGCGAAGGGACAGGGCGCCCTGGTTGAGGGATCGATCTAGGGAAGGAAGAGAGCGAGGGAGGAGGGAGGCGCTGTCGCAGGGAGGGAGAGATGGGGACAGAGTGGGATCGAGCGAGCGGCCAGAGGTGATCGGGGCTAGCGGCGCTGAGGGAGAGAAGGGAGCGAGCGGCACTATGAGGGAGAAGGACGAGGGGACGGGAGGAGATGGGGTCAAGCGCTGGGCTAGGGTTAGGGAGACCTGGGTCGCGGGGAGGGATGGCCTGAGATGGGCATGGAGGCGCGGTCGGCCTGGCTGGGCAGCCAGCTGGGCCTCAGCTCCTCTCTCTCTTATACCAAGAAAAAACAGAAGGAAAAGAAGAAGAAAAGGAAAAATAGCAAGAAGAGAAAAGAGAAGGAAGGGTTACGACAGAGTTTGAACAAGAGGTTATTTTTCTCGGGCTCATAAAATGAGTGCGGTCCGAGAAAAATAGAAATGGCATGAACGAAAAAAATATAATTCAAACATATTTGAATTTAATTCAAATGGGTTTGAACTAAGACTTGATTTTTGAGGTGTCCAAAAATGTTCGAATTTTTGGAGGAACCTCGATAAAAGGAAAAGGAAAACTTGGCAAGGTTTGAGGCAAGGAAAGAGAAAGAGAAGGCATGGGGAAAATATGCAAGTGTGTGTTGGTGAATATCCAAACAATTGGAATAATTATTTATAATAGCTCCATAATATTAGGAGGATATGTTATAAAGAGAAGTCATCCTTCCCTCGATTTAAATGGACCGAAGGTCCACACGATTTATTTAAGTTGAGATGCAAAGATTAATGACATGATGGCATGATGACAAGATGCAATGCAAAAATAAATAAAGCAAGCACAAAAGAAACACACGGGGAACCCGGAACATCTGGAATCTTCTGGGACGTCAGTCTTCGGGCGTCACACGGCATGACCTGCAAACTGGCATGACACGCCATGTCAGTACATTGAATGTACTTGCAAGCTCACAGTAACCAAAGCAATCAGGACAAACAATAGCATGGAAATTACAGGTTAACAAGGATTAGCATAATACTATCAGATCAATCATAGCATGAACAAGACAATACAACTACAACAATACGAGCATGGCATGAACGTATGAACATGATGAAACTAGCATGCAACATGATGAAATTATCATGCACCAACTTACTCTGCTCGGGTTACCTTGTAACCATCACGGGAATCACACGATCATCTCAGGATCCAATCAAGCTTGGTATTAACAATACCGTAGTAATCATTTATGACCACAAGGAGCTTGACCTTTACCCTTGACTCTCGCATAACATCCCAAATATCCAACAGGTTGGTACTCACGATACCACAGTGATCCTCTCATGATCACATAAATATCCACCAACTTCTTTCATCATCGAACCAGGGTTGTTATTAAGCACATTATTCTTATTATTACTGTTCACCCACAGTGTGATCGACATGAACTGGGCCCATATCCGCGGGCGCGGCTATCGATAGATTCAACACACACACTCTCTGCAGAGGTAGCGCACTTTACCCACACTACGGAACCCATGGCCTCGCACTCCCATTTGGGTGGACCAAATGCATTCCGATGAAACCCTCCCTTTGTCATGGCACTCTCCCGGCCACTCTGACCAACTCCCTCTCAGGGCTAGGTCTTGGGTGGCCCCGTGCCTACCACAGACACCAACGGCCAGCGTTGTGGAAAAACGATCCCAAACGGGGACAAGGTACCATAAAAACAAAAACGAGCACACAAGGTTATGTCCGCCTACCTGATCAGGGTAGCGCGTGCCCATAACATTCCCTCGCGGGAGGCACCGGTGAGAGGCATAACAAAGGACCGAGTTAAGACCCCCCATAAAAGGTAAATGTGGTTGCACTGGTCAGCTCGATATGGTGGCACCATGACTCAGCCAACAGTTGTTCAAGTTCAATTTAATCCGGTTAAACTTGAATGCAAAATGTCGAGCCATGATAAAATAACATGATGCAACTACAAGGCATCAACATGATATCAACATAAGCATGGGGGTGCATCACAATCAACGAGCATAACAGCAACATATTTAACTATTTATCTAGATGAGCATGGCATGCTAACGAACATGAATATCATAACTAGAACACTGCTCATAGTATAACATGACCACTAGCATCAACAATAAATACTATGCACTAACATAACAATAAAACTACCATACAAGCATTTAATCAACGGGATGCAAAGGAACATGCATAGCAACGGTACTCAGAACATGTGACAGTCATGCACTGAAGACCATCACCAACATGTACTACTACCAAGCATGTCATATGAAAGTAATACTAGCAAGTAGAACATAATAACCAGGTGCAAGAAACATAGCATGACGGTAAACACCGATACATAAGCATAACCAAAATAACAACAATAGAAGTTAAGCAAACAAACAGTTATTAACGATTCAAGTTGAAAACAAATACTTCTGCATGGCTATCATGCAAATTGTTGTTGTGGCTTGCCTGGGGATGAAGAAGGTTCCGGGGAGAAGTGTGGAAAGATTGCGGAACGGATCACCGGAAAGGGTATTCGCTCGAAGGGGGCTGATTAGGGCAAGGGAAAAATGGTCATTTCCAGTATGTCAAACCATAGTTAAAATGATGGGATCATAACGGGTTCGACGAGACGAAGATGCGAGCGTTGGATTCACCTCGATCGGAGCTACGGGTAAAAAGATACGATTGTTTTTCTGCCAAGGACCTATCTGTAATAAAAAGCATCACAACTAGGCCCTTAATAGGAAAAACAGAACGCGCCTATTCGGGAAAACGGTTTCCAGAGAGGAAAACACATTCCGGGCTGACGAAGAGGCAAAATACGCTTTCGATAAGCGAAGACATAACCCAAAGTATTACGCCTCCAGTTATCCAGTGTGGCAAAGACGGGGCCGGTCGCTAGAGCCGTTGACAGGTGGGTCCCACTGTTAGCTCCTCTCTCCTCCCGCTCCTTCTTCTAACTCCCGATCGGGAACAGAGCGAGGCGAGTCAAAGGCACGGCCGGTGATGGCCCGGCCAGCCCCGACCGTCTCCGGTGAGGGCGCGGCCACCGTCTAGCTCGCCGTGGAGCGGCGCGACCAGGGGTAGCCGTAGGAGAGGCGGGGACGGTGCGTGGCGTCCGCTGCGGCAGGCGGCAGTGGCGGGCTCTGGCGATGAGCGCGGCCAACTCCGGCCACCTATGGACAAGCGAAGACCACCGGCGGGTTCGTGGAGATGTGTAGCTTCCGTCCAGGGGCATCTAGGGTGCTAGGGAGGACCGGGGTTAGAGAAGCTCCAACGCCGGCGGCTGAAGCTTCGGGCGAACTTGGGCACGCGGCCACGGTGGCTCCAGCGACCAAAGGAAGGGTGGGGGAGGCGTGCGGTCGTCCGGGAGTGCTATGGTGGTGACGGGAAAGAGGGAGGGGCTCGGCTTCGACCGGATTTAGCCGGAGCACCGCGGCGGCCATGGTGGCAAAGGAGGGCAACATGACGGCTCGAGCTCCCGAGAGTGGATGGATAGGCTGCTGGAAGTGAGAGGAGTCTGTGGGTGAGGTCGAGAGCTCTCGGGATAGTCTATTTATATCTCGGGCAAGCCGAGAGGTGAGCGCGGCCGTGGTGACGCATGTGTTGTCGCACTGGCGCGAGCAGAGGCACGAGGAGGGCTCGGGAAGGTGATGGGGGAGACGCGGACGAGCGCCAGGGGTCACGGAGACGAGCGGAGCTCGGGGACAAGGGAGGAAGAAGCCAACAGAGGAGAAGACGACGGTCGGCTACAGCGCGTGAACTTTGCGGCGAGGGGGGTGGCTCACTGGAGAAGAAGACGGAGGGGCAAGGGCTCAGGGCGACGCAGTCGATCACGAAGAGGCTACTGGACAAGGCTGCGGGTCGAGACGAGGGGAGAACGGACGAGCACAACGCCGAGGTCACGCCAGAGTGTGTTTAATGTACGCTAGGGCCATTGTCACCGCGTGAGCTGGTGCATGCGGCGTGTTCTGGCCGAGCCGTCCATGTCTACTGCATTTACCTTAGTGCCCTGAGTTCCAAGGCGGTAAGAGCTTGGTCCAGGGGCAAAGAAGAGAAAAGTAGGAGGATCAAGGAGACATGAACAGGAAGGTGTTTGGAGTTTGCTGTGGGGCAGATACTTGGAGAGGAAGGATGAGCTTTGACTGGGTTTGATCACTCGCTAAGGTGATTAGGTTGGCAAGGTTTCAGCTCAAGAAGAGCAGTTTAGCTAGTGGTTGCTATAGAAACCACCAGATTGGACAGAAATACAAAACATGAAGTAGGACTCACTAGGAGTAACCACTTGAGCTGAAATTTGGCAAGGCTAGATGATTTGGGCATATGAGAGTGCCATAAAAATTTCATGCCATTTGGTTAGGCCAAAATGGTACTTCCTTCACACAGCACCTCTCTGGACAGAATCTTAGGAAATTTCCTAAGGGATAATGGCTAGATGAATTATGCCCAAATTTTGTGGAGCTAGGTTATATGGATAGGAGAAGGTCTATAAACAATTTCAGCCTTAATGGAGCAAGATAAAATTTACTTGCTTCACAAACTGAAAACTGGGACAGAATAAAAGAATTGAAGATGAGCTCACATGGAGGAATTACATGAGCTCAACTTTGGTGAAGGGCTAAGATATGATGTTATTAAGGACCATGCAAAATTGCAACGCATTTGGATATGCCTAGCTTGTACCTCCTTCACAAAATTTCTTTCTGGACAGAAACTTTGGAAAATCATAAGTAAATAACTACTAGGAAAATGAGGCTGAATTTTGGCATGCGGCAAAGATATGAACAGTAAAAGATGTCCAAGAAGTTTAAGGGAAATTGGGCAAGGAAAAAATAGCACTTGCTTCACAAAGTGCCATTTAGGGCAGAATAGGAAAATGAATATTGGAGGATTATTTTTGAACATGGCAAGGAAAAGTTTGGCCATATTTGATGAAGATATGACCCAAGCAATGTATGAGAATTATTTGGGAATTTTAGGCGTGATGGAAATATAGGTTGCTTCACAACCTAAGGCAGACAGGGTTATTCCTTTAATAGAAAAATGAATATTCCCAATTAAAGAATATTGGAATTTGGGCTAGGATGAAAATAGCAAGGTCTTGGGAAGGATTTGAGGATGACAAGCCACTCTAGAAAGGAAGAAGAGGGCATCTTCTTCAGTTTCTAAACCACAAAGCCACGGAAAAAGAAAACTCAAGCAAAAACATCAAAAAAAACAAAAGAAAAAGAAAGGGCCAAAATTCAGGTTGTGACAACAAGTGTGGAAAAAGATAGTAGCATTGTCCCTTTTTTGGGCCTTTCTTTTTTTCTTTGGCCTTTCCTTCTTTTTTTTTTCTTATTTGGGACAATGCTCTAATAATGATGATCATCACACTTCTATTGGTTTACAACTCGATACTAGAAAAGTGTATGACTCTATATGAATGCCTCCTGCGATGTACCGGGATGTGCAGTTAATCAAGAGTAACATGTGTGAAAAATTATGCATGGTGGCCTTGCCACAAATACGATGTCAACTACATGATCATGCATGGCAATATGACAATGATGAAGCGTGTCATAATAAACGGAGCGGTGGAAAGTTGCATGGAAATATATCTCGGAATGGCTATGGAAATGCCATAATAGGTAGGTAAGGTGGCTGTTTTGAGGAAGGTATATGGTGGGTGTATGGTACCGGCGAAAGTTGCGCGGTACAAGAGAGGCTAGCAATAGTGGAAGGGTGAGAGTGCGTATAATCCATGGACTCAAAATTAGTCATAAAGAACTCACATACTTATTGCAAAAATCTACAAGTCATCAAAACAAATTACTACGCGGATGCTCCTAGGGGAAGGGTTGGTAGGAGTTAACCATCGCGCGATCCCGACCTCCACACAAAGGATGACAATCACAGAAATACCTCATGGTTCAAATTTGTCACACAACGGTTACCATATGTGCATGCTACGGGACTTGCAAACCTCAACACAAGTATTTCTCTAATTCACAACTACTCTACTAGCATGACTCTAATATCACCATCCTCATATCTCAAAACAATCATCAAGTATCAAACTTCTCATAATATTCGATGCACTTTATATGAAAGTTTTTATTATACCCATCTTGGATGCCCATCATATTAGGACTAAATTCATAACCAAAGCAAATTACCATGCTGTTTAAGACTCTCAAAATAATATAAGTGAAGCACTAAGAGTTCATCAATTTCTTCAAAATAAAACCACCGTCGTGCTCTACAAAGATACAAGTGATGCACTAGAGCAATTGACAAACTACTCCGAAAGATATAAGTGAAGATCAATGAGTAGTTGAATAATTATGTAACTATGTGAAGACTCTCTAACATTTAAGAATTTCAGATCTTGGGATATTATTAAAACAACAATCAAAACAAAATAAAACAAAATGACGCTCCAAGCAAAACACATATCATGTGGTGAATAAAAATATAGCCTCAAGTAAAGTTACCGATGAACGAAGACGAAAGAGGGGATGCCTTCCCGGGGCATCCCCAAGCTTAGGATTTTGGTTGTCCTTGGATATTACCTTGGGGTGGCTTGGGCATCCAAAATCATAGGGTCTTGCCACTCCTTATTCCATAGTCCATTGAATCTTTACCCAAAACTTGAAAACTTCACAACACAAAACTCAACAGAAAACTCGTAAGCTCCGTTAGTATAAGAAAATTAAACCACCGCTTAGGTACTGTTGTGAACTAATTATTTATTCATATTGGTGTAATATCAACTGTATTCCAACTTCTCTATGGTTCATACCCTCCGATACTACTCATAGATTCGTCAAAATAAGCAAACAACACACGAAAAGTATAATCTGTCAAAAACAGAATAGTCTGTAGCAAATTTGTAACTTTTGAATACTTCTGCAACTCTAAAAATTCTGAAATAAATTGGTGAACGTGAGGAATTTTTCTATCAATCTTCTGCAAAATGAATCAACGTAGAATCACTCATCTATAAAAAATGACAGCTAAATTCATGAGTGCAAAGTATATGTTTTTCACAGCAAGATCACATTACTTTCACCCCAAGTCTTCCCAAAGGTTCTACTTGGAACTTTATTGGAACAAAAGCTAAAAAACATGATTACTATATTAGCTTAATCATGTGAACACACACAAACATTAGGGGTAAATATTGGGTTGTCTCCCAACAAGCGCTTTTCTTTAATGCCTTTCTAGCTAGACATGATGATGACAATGATGCTCGCATAAAAGATAAGAATTGGAACATAACAGGAGCATCATGAAAAATATGACTAGCACATTTAAGTCTAACCCACTTCCTATGCATAGGGATTTTGTGAGCAAACAACTTATGGGAACAATAATCAACTAGCATAGGAAGGAAAAACAAGCATAACTTCAAAACTTTAAGCACATAGAGAGGAAACTTGATATTATTGCAACTCCTACAAGAATTTATTCCTCCCTCATAATAATTTTCAGTATCATCATGAATTAATTCAACAATATAACCATCACATAAAGCATTCTTTTCATGATCTCCAAGCATATAAATTTTATTACTCTCCACATAAGCGATTTTCTTCTCATGAATAATAGTGGGAGCAAACTCAACAAAATAATTATCATGTGAGGCATAATCCAATTGAAAACTAAAATCATGATGACAAGTTTCATGGTTATCATTATTATTAATAGCATACAAGTCATCACAATAATCATCATAAATAGGAGGCATGCTTTCATCATAATAAATTTGCTCATCAAAACTTGGGGAACTAAAAATATCTTCTTCATTAAACATAGCATCCCCAAGCTTGTGGCTTTGCATATCATTAGCATCATGGATATTCGAAGAATTCACACTAACAACATTGCAATCATGCTCATCATTCAAGTATTTAGTGCCAAACATTTTAATGCATTCTTGTTCTAGTACTTGGGCAGAATTTTCCTTTCCATCATTTTCGTGAAAGACATTAAAAAGATGAAGCATATGAGGCAATCTCAATTCCATTTTTTGTAGTTTTCTTTTATAAACTAAACTAGTGATAAAACAAGAAATTAAAAGATTCGATTGCAAGATCTAAAACAAGGGACGGGCTTATGGAGGCATACCTCGCAGAGGTACACAAGATGGAGAAGCAGTTCTTGGGCCTGGAGCTGGAGCACATGCCCCACGGCACCAACAAGGAGGCCGACGACATCGCCAAGAAAGCATCCAGGCGACTGCCCCACGCACCCGGCGTCTTCGAGGAAAGGCTCCTCAGGCCCTTGGCGTCACCCCCGCGGGAAGGGCCAGACAAGCTTCAAGAAGAACTCCCCCAGTCACCGACCTCGGGAGCCCCGGCCTGCGGCCCGGCTTCAGGAGCTCGCTTGCTCCTGGCGCTCGAGCCTCAGGAGGGATGCTGGACCGAGGAATTCAAGTCATACTTGGTATGGGGGGTGTTGCCGAAAAAGGAGGAAGATGCCGAGCGCTTAGGCCAACAGGCTACGACATACTGCATCCAGGACGGTGAGGTTTACAGGAGACGGCCAAATTACCTTTCTTTGTGATGCATCTCCAGGAAGCAGGGAGGCGAGCTGCTAGCTGACATCCACGCCGGGGACTGCGGGCATCACTCATCATCGCGCACCTTGGTCGGCAAGGTGTTTCGCAGTGTTTTTTACTGGCCCATGGCACTTAATGACGCCGCCGAGCTGGTGAAGTCTTGCGAGGCTTGCCAGTTCCATGCCAAGTAGATCCACCAACCGGCCCAGGGCATGCAAACCATCCCGCTCTCCTGGCCGTTTGATATGTCCATTTTGCATCATGCTTATATGTTGATAGGCTGTTATTACATGTTTTGTCACAATACTTATGCCATTTCTCTCTTATTTTACAAGGTTTACATGAAGAGGGAGAATGCCGGCAGCTGGAATTCTGGGCTGGAAAAGGAGCAAACTCTGGAAACCTATTCCGCACAACTCCAAAAGCCTCAAAACTTTACAGAACTCCGTTTCGGAAAATATAAAAAATATCTGGCGGAAGAAGATCACGAGGGGGCCACCTGCTGTCCACAAGGGTGGGGGCGCCCCCCCCCCTATAGGGCACGCCCCCTGCCTCGTGGGCCCCCTGAAGGCCCCCCGATGCACATCTTCTCCTATATGAGGTGTCTTTTACCTGGAAAAAAATCACAAGGCGGCTTTCGGGACCAGACGCCGCCGTCTCGAGGCGGAACCGAGGCGAAAACCAATCTAGGGCTCCGGCAGAGCTGTTCTGCCGGGGATACTTCCCTTCGAGAGGGGGAAATCGTCACCACCGTCATCACCAACAACTCTCCCATCTTGGGGAGATCTATCTTCATCAACATCTTCACCAGCACCATCTCCTCTCAAACCCTAGTTCATCTCTTGTATCCAATCTTTGTACCCAAACCTTAGATTGGTACCTGTGGGTTGCTAGTAGTGTTGATTACTCCTTGTAGTTGATGCTAGTTGGTTTACTTGGTGGAAGATCATATGTTCAGATCCATTATGCATATTAATACCCCTCTGATCATGAACAATATTATGTCTTGTGAGTAGTTACTTTTGTTCCTGAGGACATGGGAAAAGTCTTGCTATTAGTAGTCATGTGAATTTGGTCTTCGTTTGATATTTTGATGAGATGTATGTTGTCTCTCCTCTAGTGGTCTCATGTGAACGTCGACTACATGACACTTCACCATTATTTGGGCCTAGAGGAAGGCTTTGGGAAGTAATAAGTAGATGATGGGTTGCTAGAGTGACAGAAGCTTAAACCCTAGTTTATGTGTTGCTTTGTAAGGGGCTGATTTGGATCCACTTGTTTCATGCTATGGTTAGGTTTACCTTAATACTTCTTTTGTAGTTACGGATCCTTGCATTAGAGGTTAATCATAAGTGGGAGGCTTGTCCAAGTAAGGACAGCACCCAAGCACCGGTCCACCCACATACCAAATTATCAAAGTACCAAACGCGAATCAGATGATCGTGATGAAAACTATCTTGACGATAATTCCCATGTGTCCTCGGGAGAGCTTTCCTTTATATAAGAGTTTGTCCAGGATTGTCCTTTGCTACAAAAAGGATTGGGCCACCTTGTTGCACCTTATTTACTTCTACATTTTGTTACTTGCTACCAATTACCTTATCACAAAACTATCTGTTACCTATAATTTCAGTGCTTGCAGAAAATACCTTACTGAAAACTGCCTATCATTTCCTTCTGCTCCTCGTTGGGTTCGACACTCTTACTTATCAAAAGGATACAGTAGATCCCCTACACTTGTGGGTCATCAAGACTCTTTTCTGGCGCCGTTGCCGGGGAGTGAAGCGCCTTTGGTAAGGAAAAATTTATATAGTGTGCTGAAATTTATTGTCACTTGTTACTATGGCTCATAATCCTTTGAGGGGCTTGTTCGGGGTATCTTCACCCCAACCAGAAGAGCAAAGAGTTACTCCTCAACCTACTGCACCTACTGAAAATGTTTGCTTTGAAATTCCTTCGGGTATGATAGAGAAACTGCTTGAAAATCCTTTTATAGGAGACGGAACACTGCATCCCGATTTACACCTAATCTATGTGGATGAAGTTTGTGGGTTATTTAAGCTTGCAGGTATGCCCGAGGATGTTATCAAAAATAAGGTCTTCCCTTTATCTTTGAAGGGAGATGCATTGACATGGTTTAGGCTATGTGATGATATTGGATCATGGAACTATAATCGTCTGAAGTTGGAATTTTATCAGAAGTTCTACCCTATGCACCAGGTTCATCGTGATCGTAATTATATTTATAATTTTTGACCTCGCGAAGGAGAAAGCATCTCTCAAGCTTGGGAAGGCTTAATTTAATGTTATATTCATGCCCCAATCATGAGCTCTCAAGAGAAATGATCATTCAAAAATTTTATGCTCGGCTTTCTCTCAATAATCGCTCCATGCTCGATAGTTCTTGTTCTGGCTCTTTTATGATGAAGAATGTTGAATTCAAATGGGATTTATTGGAGAGAATTAAACGCAACTCTGAAGATTGGGGTCTCGATGAAGGTAAGGAGTCAGGTATGACCCCTAAGTTTGATTATGTTAAAGCTTTTATGGATACCGAAGTTTTCGCGAGTTTAGCACTAAATATGGACTTGACTCTGAGATAGTAGCTTCTTTCTGTGAATCATTTCCTACTCATGTTGATCTCCCCAAGGAGAAGTGGTTTAAATACCATCCCCCTATTGAAGTTAAAGTAGTTGAACCTGTTAAAGTTGAAGAAAAGACTATCACTTATAATGTTGATCCTATTGTTCCTACTGCTTATATTGAGAAACCACCCTTCCCTGTTAGAATAAAGGATCATGCTAAAGCTTCAACAGTACTTCGTAAGAGTAATACTAGAACACCTACACTCTCTAAGCAAATTAAAGTTGAACCTAGTGTTGCCATGGTTAAAGATCTCTTGGTAGAAGATTTAGATGGACATGTTATTTACCTCCAAGAGGATTCTGCTAGGATAGCCAAACCCAATGCTAGGAATAAACATAGACCTATTGTAGGCTTGCATGTTATCTCTATTAAGATAGGAGATCATTGCTATCATGGTTTATGTGACGTAGGTGCTAGTGCGAGTATTACCCCTCTTACCTTATATCGAGAAATTATGCATTATATTGCACCTGTTGAGTTAGAAGGGATTGATGTTACTATTAAGCTTGCTAATAGAGACACTATTTCACCAGTTGGGATTGTTAGAGTGATACGTCTCCAACGTATCTACTTTTCCAGACCCTTTTGCCCTTGTTTTGAGATCTAACTTGCATGATTTGAATGGAACTAACCCGCACTGACGCTGTTTTCAGCAGAATTGCCATGGTGTTGTTTTTATGCAGAAATAAAAAGTTCTCGGAATGACCTGAAAATCCACAGAGAATTATTTTGGAAAATATAAAAAATACCTGCAAGAAGATCCAGACCAGGGGGCCCACACCCTATCCACGAGGGTGGGGGCGCCCCCCTAGGGCGCGCCCCCCTGCCTCGTGGGCCCCCTGGTGCTCCACCGACGTATCCCCGGATCCTATATATTCACTTTCGGGGAGAAAATAATCAGAGAGGAAGAATTATCGCGTTTTACGAGACGGAGCCGCCGCCAAGCCCTAATCTCTATCGGGAGGGCTGATCTGGAGTCCGTTCGGGGCTCCAGAGAGTGGAGATCTTCGCCATCGTCATCATCAACCTTCCTCCATCACCAATTCCATGATGCTCACTTCCGTGCGTGAGTAATTCCATCGTAGGCTTGCTGGACGGTGATGGCTTGGATGGGATCTATCATGTAATCGAGTTAGTTTTGTTAGGGTTTGATTCCTAGTATCCACTATGTTCTCAGATTGATGTTGCTATGACTTTGCTATGCTTAATGCTTGTCACTAGGGCCCGAATGCCATGATTTCATATCTGAACCTATTATGTCTTCATGAATATATGTGTGTTCTTGATCCTATCTTGCAAGTCCATAGTGACCTACTATGTGTTATGATTCGGCAACCCCGAAGTGACAATAATCGGGACCACTCCCGGTGACGACCTTAGTTTGAGGAGTTCATGTATTCACTATGTGTTAATGCTTTGGTTCGGTACTCTATTAAAAGGAGGCCTTAATATCCCTTAGTTTCCAATAGGACCCCGCTGCCACGGGAGGGTAGGGCAAAAGATGTCATGCAAGTTCTTTTCCATAAGCATGTATGACTATATTCGGAATACATGCCTACATTGCATTGATGAACTTGAGCTAGTTCTGTGTCACCCTAGGTTATAAGTTCTACATGATGAATTGCATCTGACATAATTTCCCATCACCGATCCAATGCCTATGAGCTTTTCACATATTGCTTGTTGCTTATTTACTTTGCCGTTGCTACTATCACAAAAACTACAAAAACACTATCGTTACTTTTATTGTTGCTACCGCCACTATCATATTACTTTGCTACTAAACTATCTTGATGCAGATACTAAGTTTCCAGGTGTGGTTGAATTGACAACTCAGTTGCTAATACTTAAGAGTATTCTTTGGCTCCCCTTGTGTCGAATCAACAAATTTGGGTTGAATACTTTACCCTCGTAAACTATTGTGATCCCCTACACTTGTGGGTTATCAAGACTATTTTCTGGCGCCATTGCCGGGGAGCATAGCTCTATTCTTTAAGTCACTTGATATTTATATCTGTTGATCACTATGAAGAATTTGAAGGACTCAAAAACCAATCTTACCCTCAACTACAAGGGGAGGTAAGGAACTACCATCTAGCTCTGCACTTGATTCACCATCTGTTATAGGTAAATTTGCGACACCTACTCATGCTATCGAATCTGATATGTCATATGTTCTTGATGATGCCACTTCTGCTATGTATGATGAAACTACTTCTATGCCTGATAATGTTGTGCCACTAGGTGAATTTCTAGATGAACAAATTGCTAAAGTTAGGGAGAATGCAAATATTGAAACTGGTAATATTTATGAAAGTGATGATGAGGCTTCTCCCAATAGATATGAATTTCCTATTGTTCCCGAGGGTTATGTTACGGATGAAGAAACTGCTAGAGCTTTCTTGCTTGCAATGATAGATATGATCTTAAGAAATTATTAGCTAAGCTGAAAGAAAAGTCCTTGAATGCTAGAATGAAACATGACCCTGCTTTTGCTACTTCACCTATCTGTGTTACTGATAAGGATTATGACTTCTCTGTTGATCCTGACTTAATTACTTTGGTTGAATCTGATCCTTTCCATGGCTATGAGTCTAAAACCGTTGTGGCACATCTTACTAAGTTGAATGATATAGCCACCCTATTTACCAACGATGAAAAGATTCGTTATTACTATATCCTTAAGTTATTTCCTTTCTCGTTAAAGGGTGATGCTAAGACTTGGTTTAATTCTCTTGATCCTGGTTCTGGGCGTAGTCCCCAGGATATGATGTATTACTTCTCTGCTAAATATTTTCCTGCTCATAAGAAACAAGCTGCCTTACGGGAAATATATAACTTTGTGCAAATTGAAGAAGAGAGTCTCACACAAGCTTGGGGGAGGCTTCTCCAATTATTTAATGCTTTGCCTGATCATTGCTACTTCTCCAGCTTGCATTGTATTCCCTCGAAGAGGAAAGGGAGATGCAGAACCATAGCGTAAGTATTTCCCTCAAATTTTGAGAACCAAGGTATCAATCCAGTAGGAGACCACGCGCCAGTCCCTCGCACCTACACAAACAAATAAGAATTTCGCAGCCAACGCGATAAGGGGTTTTCAATCCCTTTACGGTCACTTACGAAAGTGACATATGATAGAGATGATAGTTTATATTTTTGGTATTTTTGATTTATAAGAATATCCAATAAAAGCGATAAAAGTAAAGTAGATGTAGATTGATATGTTGAGAATAGACCCGGGGGCCAGAGTGTTCTCTAGTGGCTTCTCTCATGAGAGCAATATTCTACGGTGGGTAAACAAATTACTGTCGAGCAATTGATAGAAAAGCGAATAATTATGAGACTATCTAGGCATGATCATTGTATATAGGCATCACGTCCGAGACAAGTAGACCGACTCCTGCCTGCATCTACTTACTATTACTCCACACATCGACCGCTATCCAGCATGCATCTAGTGTATTGAGTTCATAAGAACAAAGTAACGCCTTAAGCTAGATGACATGATGTAGATGGATAAACTCAAGCAATATGATATAAACCTCATCTTTTTATCCTCGATGGCAACAATACAATATGTGCCTTGCTGCCCCTACTGTCACTGGGAAAGGACACCGCAAGATTGAATCCCAAGCCAAGCACTTCTCCCATTGCAAGAATTATAGATCTAGTAGGCCAAACCAAACCAATAATTCGAAGAGACATGCAAGGATATTATGAGCACACATAAAAAGTTCAGAGAAGAACCAAATATCTTTCATATATAACCTTGATCATAAACTCACAATTCATCGGATCTCGACAAACACACCGCAAAAAGAGATTACATTGAATAGATCTCCTCGAAGATCGAGGAGAACTTTGTATTGAGATCCAGAGAGAGAGAAGAAGCCATCTAGATACTAGCTATGGACCCGAAGGTCTGTGGTAAACTACTCACAACTCATGGTGAGGGCGATGATGATGATGATGAAGACCTCCGTGATGGATCCCCCTCCGGTGGAGCTCCGGAACAGGCTCCAAGATGGGATCTCACATGAACAGAAGGTACGGCGGTGGAATTAAGGTTTTTTCTCTGTTCACGGAGGTTTTGGGGTACGTAGACTTATATAGGAAGAAGGAGGGCACCGGGGGACACTCGAGGGGGCCACGAGGCAGGGGGCGCGCCCCCCACCCTCGTGGGCCACCTCTTGATCCCCTGACGTGGTTCCCAAGCTCCGTCTGCGTGCTTTTCTCCAAAAATATCTCTCGCGAAGGTTTTATTCCGTTTGGACTCCGTTCGATAATCTTTTTCTGCAAAACCCTGAAACAGGCAAAAAACATCAATCTGGACTGGGCCTTTGGGTTAGTAGGTTAGTCCCAAAAATGTTATAAAAGTGTATGATAAATCCCATTAAACATCCAAGACTTCATAAATAATAGCATGGAACAATCAAAAATTATAGATACGTTGGAGACGTTTCAAGCATCCCCAAGCTTAATTCATGCTCGTCCTCGAGTAGGTAAATGATAAAGAAAGAATTTTTGATGTGGAATGCTAACCAATATAGTTTTACAATGTAATTCTCTTAATTGTGGCATGAATGTTCAGATCTGAAAGATTCAAGATGAAAGTCTATATTGACATAAGAAATAACAATACTTCAAGCATACTAATAAAGCAATCATGTCTTCTCAAAATACTATGGCTAAAGAAAGTTATCCCTACAAATCATATAATCTGGCTATGCTCCCTCTTCATCACACAAAATATTCATATCATGCACAACCCCGATTTCAGCCAAGCATTTGTTTTCATACTCTATCTTTTCAAACCTTTCAACTTTCACGCAGTACATGAGCATGAGCCATGGACATAGCACTATGGGTGGAATAAAGGTGGTTGTAGAGAAGACAAAAAGGAGGGAGATAGTCTCATATCGACTAGGCGTAACAACGGGCTATGGAGATGCCCATCAATAGATATCAATGTGAGTGAGTAGGGATTGCCATGCAACGGATGCACTAGAGCTAAATATGAATGAAAGCTCAACAAAATAAACTAGTGGGTATGCATCCAACTTGCTTGCTCACGAAGACCTAGGGCATTTGAGGAAGCCCATCGTTGGAATATACAAGCCAAGTTCTATAACGAAAATTCCCACTAGTATATGAAAGTGACTAAACATGAGACTCTCTACAATGAAGAACATGGTGCTACTTTGAAGCACAAGTGTGTAAAAAGATAGTAGCAATTGTCCCCTTTTTTTCTTTTCTTTTTTTTGGGCCTTTCTTTTTTTTCTTTGGCCTTTCCCTTTTTTTGCGGAGGTGCTTTATAGACTTAGCCTTTCCTCCCATGGGACAATGCTCTAATAATGATGATCATCACACTTTCATTACAACTCGATATTACAACTCGATATTACAACAAAGTATGACTCTATATGAATGCCTCCGGCGGTGTACTGGTATGTGCAATGAAACAAGAGTGACATGTATAAAAATTATGCATGGTGGCCTTGCCACAAATACGATGTCAACTACATGATCATGCATGGCAATATGACAATATGATGTGTGTCATATGAACGGAACGGTGGAAACTTGCATGGCAATATATCTCGGAATGGCTATGGAAATGCCATGATAGGTAGGTATGGTGGCTGTTTTGAGGAACAATATGGTGGCTGTTTTGAGGAAGGATATAAAGTGGGTTTATGGCACCGACGAAAGTTGCGAGGTACAAGAGAGGCTAGAAATGGTGGAAGGGTGAGAGTGTGTATAATCCATGGACTCAACATTAGTCATAAGAACTCATATACTTATTGCAAAAATCTATGAGTCATCAAAACAAAGCAATCAACGCATGCTCCTAGGGGGGAGGTTGGTACGAATTAACCATCGCGCGCCCCCGACCTCCACACAAAGGTTGGCACTCTACAAATACCTCATGCTCTAACTTTGTCACATAGCGGTTCACCATACGTGCATGCTACGTGAATCACTAACCTTAACAAAAGTATTTCTCAATTTCATAATAACTCCACTAGCATGACTCTAATATCACTATCCTCATATCTCAAAACAATTATCAAGCATCCAACATCTCATTCTATTCAATGCACTTAGTGTGAATTGTTTCACTACATTGACATTGGATTTTTATCATGTGAAGACTAGTTTCTTTAGCCTAAACACATTACCATGCTGTTTTAATAGACTCTCAAATAGATATAAGTGAATCATGAGAGTTCAACAATTTCTAAAAAATATTACCACCACCGTGCTCTAAAAGATGTAAGTGAAGCACTAGAGCAAAAACAATTCAACTCAAAAGATATAAGTGAAGCACATAAAGTGTTCTAACAATTCCTAGGCCATATTTAACTCTCTAAAATAGGTGTGTACAGCAAGGATGATTGTGGCAAACTAACAAGCAAAGACTCAAATTATACAAGACGCTCCAAGCAAAACACATATCATGTTGCGAATAACAATATAGCTCCAAGTATAGTTACTGATGGATGAAGACGAAAGAGGGGATGCCTTCTCGGGGCATCCCCAAGCTTAGGCTTTTGATTATCTTGAATTACTTGGGGTGCCATAGGCATCCCCAAGCTTAGGCCTTTGCTACTCATTGTTCCGTATTCCATCAAAGCTATACTCAAAACTTGAAAACTTCACAACACAAAACTTAGACAAAAATTCTCGTGAGCTCCGTTAGTATAAGAAAGCAAACCACTACTCAAAGGTGCAGCAATGAATTCATTCTTTGTTTATATTTGTGTTAAACCTACTATATTACAACTTCTCTATGGTTCATATCCTCCAATACTACTCATAGAAGCATTGAAATAAGCAAACAACACACAAAAAACAGAATCTGTCAAAAACAGAACAGTCTGTAGTAATCTGCAGGTTTCGCCTACTTCTGGAACTCCAAACAATTTGAACTAAATTGTTAAATTTGTGGAATTTGTCTACCAATCATCTTCAAAAAGAATCAACTAAAAATTACGCTCCAGTAAAAATTTGAAGACCACTTTAGCGAGCGCTAACGATTCTGTTTTTCACAGCAAGATCATATAAACTTCACACAAGTCTTCCCAAAGGTTTTACTTGGCACAAACACTAAAAAACATGAAAACACATCTAATCAGAGGCTATATGAAATATTTATTCCCTAACAGCAACAAAAACAAAAAAACATAAAATTGGGTTGTGTCGGGGGAAACTGTCCTCCCACGAGCACCTATGGGACCGGAGCCCCTTCTACGTTGCGGTAAGGGAGCGGAGGGTGCACGGAGAGCAGATCGAGGGGCACACGCGGGCAGTTTACCCAGGTTCGGGCCGCGATGACGCGTAAAACCCTACTCCTGCTTTGGTTGTATTTAGTTTTCGGAGCTCGGGAGCTTGAAGATCTACAGTACCAGCTACACCGAGCGCGGAGTGAGCAAGTTCCTGGAGTCCAACCCCCTCTACGTGGTGCATGGGCCTCCTTTTATAGCTCAAGGGGTCACCGACAAGTGCCAACGTAGAGGAGGGTAAAAGTGTAAATTTGGTGGTAGTTGCAACAGTGCATGAACAGTGGATGAACAGTGTATGAACAGTGGTCTTCACCTAACCTTGACGGTGGGGGACAAGGGCATTTAATGCCCGTCGCCGTCGACTCCAAAAGCGTCTGTCCATGCATCTCCGTTCGCCACGGTGGTAGCTTCGTCACCGTGGCTCGCCAGCGTGTCCCTCAGGCTGCACAGCCATCTGCCACGCGCCCCTGGAAGGGCCCCAGGGCGACGCGTGGCCGAGTGAGCTGGAGCGCAGGCACACAGTGTGAGCTTCCCCCGGCAAGCACCTTGCCGGGACCGCTATCTTGCCGGGCCCGAAAGCTTGCCGCTTCCTGGGCCCTGCCGGGGCGCACGATGCGCCGTGATGTATCTTTTGCGGTGTTTATCCTTTGGCCTTCCTGGCAAGCACCTCTTGCCAGGGTCTTATGCTGAAAAGATGTCCTTGAGCCTGGTGCGGCCTTCCCGGCAAGTTCCTCTTGCCGGGGTCTTGTCTTCTAACTTGAATACTTTGTTCTTGAATGGCTTGAAGGGGTCTGGAGCGGGCCTCGGCAAGTGCGTGGTAAGCCCTGCCGCGGGAAGCTGCTATTGCCCTTGCACAAGTTGGGGTACTAAGGTACCCCTACCTTAGTACACCGACAGGAGCCCCCGGGCCTGGGCCACACACGGTGCCGAGCGCTGTTGGGCCAGGCCCAAGACAGTGCACGGGCACACGCGGCCAACGGCAAGCCGTATCCCTCTCCGTATCCGCCGCATCCCTCCCCAACGGCACGCGTCGATTGCGGCGTCGTGGGAGAGATCGTGGCCTATTCTTTAATGGGAAATGCGGAACGTCCCCCACTTCCCCCTTAAAAGCAGAGGAAGCAGGGGCAGTTCCCCCCATAATCTTCATTGCGCCTTGAGTTCTCAGAAACCCCCGCCGCTCCCTGCTTCTGCCCTTCCTCCACCGTCCTCCCCACCCGCCGCGCCGCCGTTCTCCCTCGCCGCCCCCGCCATGGCCCCTAAGTGCGACCAGGCGAAGAGCGACAAGGCGAAGAAGGAGAAGTCTGAGCAGGCGGCGAAGCTGGCGGCCATGAGGAGGAAGAGTGTGGTCTTCCCGCCACGGCTCGGCCCGAGGGAGCTGCGGGACAAGTACTACTTGTTCTGGGCGAGGGAGACGAAGGATCATCCCCGCACCCAAGTCCTCCCCGCCGTGGCCGTCGACATGTTCCCGGGAGGTTACTATTTCTTCGCTGCATTCTTCTACTGCGATCTTTGCGCTCCGTTATCGGAGTTCTTCTGCGACGTGATGAATACGTACGGCTTCCGTCTCTTAGATTTCACCCCAACGCCGTCCTCACCCTCGCCGTTTTCGCACATCTGTGCGAAAACTACGTAGGAGTCCACCCAAATGTAGCTCTTTTTCGCCACTTCTTCACGCCTAGAGTAGAGTCCGGATCCCCCCTCTCCGGCGGCATCTCTTGGATCTTCAGGCTGAACAAGAAGGAGGCGTACTTGAAGGGAGAGCTCCGCGGCAAGTGGGAGGAGTGGAGGGCGGATTGGTGTTGGATCCTGGAGAAAGATCCCGAGCAGTTCACCTTGCCGCGCCAGACTGCCATAGTGCGCGGCAAGGATTGGAGTGACCTGGCCCCGGAGGACGACAAGTTGCAGATCGCTTTGACTAGGATTCTTCGTCTCTGGGCCGCCAGTCTGACAGTGGGTGAAGTTGGAGCTGATTTCCTCCGCCGCCGCATCGCCCCTCTACAGGAAAGGAAGAGGCCTGCTTGGGAGTTCGGCAATGCGGCAGACCGCATGAGGCTGCGCCCCGGGTTGAACTACAACTTCACCGTCTTGGAGTTGAAGGGGATGGTCCGGGAACTGTTCAAACATGACCCCAAGCACCCGGAGTGGTTCAAACCGTCGACCGGAGTGGTCCCTCTGTGCAACAACACGGCCCTCAGTGCCATCCGCGCGGCAATGCCTGAGTGCGACTCCCATGGGGGTCGTCCCCACTTGGCTGGAGCCCTCAGCGGAGACCGTGCAAGCCTTCTTCGACAACTTGGTTGAAAAACCACGCAACGCTGATGATAGGAAGGGGCTCACCCGGGAGACCACCGCGCGAGATGTGGCGTATATTGCCTCCAGGATGGAGGAGGCCGCCGCGGCAGCAGCGGCAGGCGAGTTTGGATACACCGTTGACGAGGCGGAGGCGGCGGACGCGGTGAGCCAGGCCGAGGAGGAGGAAATCCTCAAGCTGCTGCAGATCAAGCCCGAGGAGTTTGCCGGGGAGCCTACCGGGGAGCCTGTCGGGATTGGCGAGGCTGCCGGGCAGGGAACCGAGTCCAGCGGGCCTGCCGAGGAGGAGGAGGAGGGGGAGGCCGAGTCCGGTGATTCTGATGAAGACTCCGGCGGATCCTTGAATCTTGATGACGACGCCTCCTCGTCCTTGGAGAACTCTCCGCCACCACCAAGCCCAAGCCCTCCGCCGCAACCGAAGAAGCGCCTCCGCAAGGCCGTCGAGACGGCGAGGCCGCCGGCGCCTCAGCAACGACCGCAGCGCCGGGCGACGCGTGCCACCACGACGAGCAAGGTCGCCAAGAAGGCGCCCCGCGCTCGAGCGACAAGCGGAGGGGGGTCTTCCCGGAGTGACTCCGGGGCACCTTCTGCTCCTCGGACCTCGGCGACGACCGGTGCTGGGTCTTCACAGCCCGCAGCTCCGGAGCCCGCCAAGCGCCCGAGGGAGCCCTCTCCTCCGGCTCCTCGCGCTGGAGCAGCCGAGGCGGGATTTGACTTCTCCGCTCTCAGCTCCGACGAAGAGGAGGAGGAAGAGTAAGTACTTGCAAGTTTTATTTCCTTTGATTTTGTCTTGATTTCTCTTGCTTGGTTCTGATCTTGCTTTGGCTTCCAGGACCTTGACCCAGTGGATGGCGAAGAGGGCCAAGATCCCCGTGGTCGAGATCGAAGACGACGAGCCCGCTGCAGCGACAGGAGACGCGCCAGCGGCAGACTTGCCGGATCAGCCTGCTGCTCCGAGGAGCAGCCCCCAGCGCAGCCCCCAGCGTAAGTCTGGTATCCATTTTTCTGCTTGAAGGGCGCGCTCGAGGTTATTGCTCGTACTGATGTCTTATTGTTTTGTGCAGAAGTGGAGCCGCAGCCGCAGGAGCACCAGGAGGCTGCCCCCGACGAGCCGCTCGCTCCACCCTCCCCGCCAAGGACGAGCTCCCCGGCAAGGGACGGTGCTCCGCCATGGATGGGTACTCCGCCAAGGGCGAGTACCCCGCCAAGGGCGCGCACCCCGACAAGGGCGGACTCCCCGCCAAGGGAGGGCACCGGAGGCCCTCCGCCGGCGGGGACTTCTTCTACGCCGCCAAGGGATAACTCCCCGGCGAGGGACCCCGTCACCGAAGAGGCCCGCGCAGGTGAGCCCTTGTAGTTTCTTCTTCTCGAATTCTTCTTTTTGGATATTTGCTTGATAATCTTTCTTTTCTTTTTCTTCTGCTAGATCCTCCCGCCCCGGAGCGGATGGAGACGGAGGCCACCGCCGAGGAGGGCGTGTATGGCGACGGCGGCAATGCCACTACTGCCGAGGGAATGGCTGGAGCTGACGAGCCAGCCGTCGAGGAGACCGCCCCGGCCGCCGACGCCGAGGCTGGGGAAGAGACCGGCGACCACACTGCTGGCCCGGAGGCTGCAGGAACGTCGGACGCTGCACCGGCCGCCGACCCCTCCGCCTCCACGGAGCGGTCGGGTGTCTACCTGGAGGCCGCCAACGGGGTCTTCATTCAAGTCCCGTGGGCGTCCTCGTCTAGGGTACCCGCGGAGGGAGAGACCTTCGACGGAGAGGTTCTCGCCTCCGTCGGGCTGAAGGTTGTGGATGCGCCCGGCAGCAGCGGCGAGCCCGAGGAGGAGCGGCTCCTTCGCCGGCTCCTGGCCTTGTACCGGGCCAGGCAGGCGAAGTTGGAGTCTCGGGAGGCTCTGGCTGCCAAGGCTGGTGCTGACCTGGAGAAGCGCGCCGCGGAGCTCCGTGCCACCAACCAGGCGGCCCTCCGGAACTTGGCGGAGGAGCGCGAGGAGCTTGCCGGGGCGCAGCAAGCATTCGTCCTCTAAAAGGCCGAGGTCGAAGAGCAGCAGCGTCTGGCCGCCGAAGAGCTGTCTCGGCGGGAAGGGGCGCTCAACCAGCGGAAGGTCGACCTCGACAACCACGAGGACGACCTCACCGCTCGGGAGCGGGCTATTGGCGGGGCTCTGCGGGAGGCGAGGGATGCTGCTGCTGCCGCAGAGACCGCCAAGAAGGATCTGGAAGGCAGAGTGGCGCAGTTGGAGCTGTTCTTGAAGGCGAGCGAAGACAGGGTCACCGCGCTCAACGTGGAGCGGGAGAAGGACGCCCACACCAACTCAGAGCTGCAAATCCGCCTCTCCGAGAAGGGTAAAGAGCTCACTGACGCCAGGGACTCCATTGCTGATCTAGAGCTGAAGGTCTCCACCCTTACTGACTCGCTTGACGCTGCCCGGGACCACGAGACGAAGCTGAAGGATGATCTCCGCGCTGAGAGGGCAGTGTTGGAAAGCACCGCCGTCTCGCAGAACCAATTCCAGCAGATGGTGGAGCGATGGACTGAGGACCTCGTCACCTCCGCCGCCAACATCGACATGGAGATGATGGCGTTGAGGGCGGAGCATCTCGTGTACTCCCCCGACGAGAACCTCCCTCACAGCGCCAAACTGAGTCTGTTCTTCAGGGGGTGGCGCCGGCGCTTGCACGGCTGCGGGAGAAGATCCCCGAGCAGCTGGCCAACGAGGCGCGCTGGCTCTGCATGGGCACCATGGAGCGGGTGCTGTCGAAGATTGTCTACCGCAACCCCGGGATCAACCTTGTCAACGTCCTCCGCACCTTGCCGCCCGAGGCTGATCAGGATGCGTTGAAGGCCCAAGTCGCCCACATTGTAGCCAAGGTGGGCAAGATCCAGAGGGTTGACGGGGACCGTAGGGATTAGGCACCTTGCTTCCTTCGCCGCTGCCAATTAAGTCATAGGCAATAGTTGATTAGAACAGCGGCAAGCTATCTTTGTAATATATACTCTTATTTTGGGTAATCAATGCAGTGTTATCTCCCTTGTTTTTGGTCCTTCACTTTGTATGCTTTTCACCTTACGCTTTTAGGAGAACTTGCCGGCAAGGGGTCCTTGCCGCGAGCGCTGAGTGCGGGACTCTTAGCAGCCTGCTAGCAAAGACCTTGTCGGCAAGTAACCTTGCCGCAGCTAGTCGCAGCACACTTACATTGCTGAGCGAACTCGAAAACGAAGTAAGGGCACGACACTTGTCGCAGCTCACTTAAGCCGTTGAGCGTGCTCGAAACAAAGCAAGGGCGCGGCTAGCTACGGGTAGGTTCCTTCGCGCACAGGTTTTTCATACAAAGTGTGGTTGTTCAAGGAAGATAACTGAAATTTTAAAAATTTGAATGCTCAAACTTTGGTGACTTAGCTTTCATTGGATTGTCTGCTTCCCGGCAAGGCTTTTCTTTCTTGAACAGCACTTGGTCCATACTT
>LR738710.1:703471967-703485755 GCA_902687465.1 Secale cereale | reverse complement strand
GGCAAACTTGTGCGCGAGGAACAGTCCTTCTGTTTCAGAGAGAAAGACAAAAAAGAAGGAAATACAAGCACGGAGCCTTGCGGCTTGTTACTGCTTACCGGGGGTGTGCGCTACACGAAATGTCAGATGATATATGCGAGTACAAGGAAAAGCACGAAACGACAAATAGTGCGAAGCACAAAAGTTTTACTGATGCACGGGGTCTGCGCCCGGCTTTGTACAAAGGTTTACATGCAACAGCGGCAAGACTTGTACAAAAGGTGGTTGCCGGAGCGGATCGCGGCAACCGCGCCTTATGGGTGAAACTTGCGAAGATGCTCTATGTTCTAGGAGTTGCTCACCGGTAAGCCTTCTTCGGTCTCAAGGCGGACAGCGTCGGGCCTTGTGACTTGTCTCACCCGATAAGGGCCTTCCCACTTCGGCGTCAACTTGTTGGAATTCTTGGCAGACTGAACACGCCGAAGAACAAGGTCGCCTTCCTCGAGACTCCTGGCCTTGACCTTGCGGCTATGATAGCGACGCAAGGCTTGCTGGTATCGGGCAGCTCGTACAGCAGCCTGGAGACGTTCCTCCTCGAGGAGCAATGCATCATCTTGCCGCAGTTGCTCTTGATCGAGCTCGTCGTAAGCGAGTACTCGAGGAGATCCGTATACGTGTTCCGTGGGGAGAACTGCCTCTGCTCCATAAACAAGAGCAAAGGGCGTCTGTCCGGTGGCTCGATTCGGTGTCGTCCTGATTGACCAAAGAGCCGCCGGCAACTCCTCTATCCAGTTTTTCCACACTTGTGCAGCCTGTCAAAGGTTCTTGTCTTCAATCCGCGCAGCACTTCAGCATTGGCCCTCTCCGCTTGACCGTTGCTCCTTGGGTGAGCAACAGAAGCAAAGCAGACCTTGGCGCCATGGTCTTGGACGTACTGCATGAAGGTGCGGCTTGTGAACTGTGTGCCGTTATCGGTGATAATCCTGTTAGGGATTCCGAAACGGCAAACTATTGATCTGAAGAACCTGACTGCTGACTGTGCTGTCACCTTCCTCACTGGTTCCACTTCTGGCCACTTTGTGAACTTGTCGATTGCAACGTACAAGTACTCAAAGCCCCCGACGGCGCGAGGAAAGGGGCCGAGGATGCAGCCCCCAGACCGAGAAGGGCCAGGACAAAGGGATCGTCTGGAGAGCTTGAGCTGGCTGGTGTATTTGCTTGGCATGGAATTGGCACGCTTCACACTTGGTTACTTGTGCAGTTGCATCTTGGAGGGCTTCTTGCCAAAAGAAACCTTGCCGGAACGCCTTTCCGGCAAGTGCTCTTGCGCCTATGTGGTGACCACATATGCCTCCGTGTATCTCTGCTAACAGCTTCTGTCCATCTTCCCGGGAAACTCACTTCAATCTGACACCGTTGAGCCTTCTTCTGTACACTTCGTTGTCGACGAACTGGTACATACTTGACTGCCTGGTTATCTTCTCTATCTCTTCTGGTTCTTCGGGAAGTTCTCCAGTCTGAAGAAAACGGACGATTTGATGTGCCCATGCTGGAGCTTGCGGCTCAACAACAAGGACTAAAGACATCAGTGCTGCTGTGGGAACCTCAGCTTCTACGACAAGAACCTGCGGTTCTGCCGGAGCTGAGGGTTCCCTGGCAAGCCTGCTGGGGCAAGGCTCGTCGGGAACGCCTGCTTCAACTGTACAGACCCTTGGGTCAGCAGGAGCAGACTGTTCCTCAGCATCTTGGTTGTTGATCTTGGGGACCTTGGCGGCGGCTTCAGGTAGATCCGCCGGCAAGTAGTCGCCGGAGACCAACTTCCTTTTCTTGCTCTGCCCAACTGATGGTGTAACGGATGGCTGAGTTAGCTTGAGCATGAAGGTCCCTGGTTCCACAGGTGACTTCATTGCACCACACTTTGAGAGGCTATCTGCAATATCATTCTGAGCTCTTGGGACGTGCTCCATTTGTAAACCCTTAAAGTGCTCTTCAAGCTTCCTCACTTCATCGACATAAGCTTCCATCAGAGGGCTCTGATAACTCTTGTTGACTTGTCGGACCACCAACTGTGAGTCTCCCCGCACAATCAACTTCTTGATCCCAAGTTCGGCCGCAATCCTGAGGCCGGCAAGCAGTCCTTCATACTCAGCAGTATTGTTTGTCGCTTGTTCCTTGGGAAAATGCATCTGAACAACGTACTTGAGGTGCTCTCCGGTGGGCGCTATGAGTAACACGCCAGCGCCGGCGCCTTGCAGCGAGAAGGCACCATCGAAGTACATTATCCACTCCTTGCTTGCTTCTTGGACGGGGACGCTTGTCTCTGGAACTTCTTCATCTGGTGTTGGGGTCCATTCTGCGATAAACTCTGCCAAAGCTCTACTCTGGATAGTTGAGGTACTCTCAAACTTGAGACCAAAGCTTGACAGCTCTAGTGCCCACTCGACGATCCTGCCTGTTGCTTCTGGATTTTGCAATATCCTCTTCAACGGAAAGCGAGTGACTACTGTTATCTCATGTGCTTGGAAGTAATGGCGCAGCTTTCTTGAGGCCATGAGGAGGCCGAAAAGCAACTTCTGCACTCCAGAGTACCTTGATCTAGCCCCCTGCAAGAGGGAACTCACAAAATAAACTGGGCGCTGCACCATCTTCCTTCGCACTTCTTCTTGCTCCTGCGCAGACTTGTCCTTGTCGGGGCCAGAGCTTGTCGGGGAAGCCCCCTGCTTGGCGCTGGATGCGCTTGCTGGGGATGTGGGTTCCTCATCTGCCTCTCTCTCCGCTACTAACGCAGCACTAACCACTTGATTGGTCGCCGCTAAGTATAGCAGCAACTTCTCTTGTGGCTTAGGTGCGACAAGTATTGGAGTGGAGGATAGGTATCCTTTCAAGTCTTGCAGCGCAGCCTCCGCTTCCGGAGTCCACTTCATGGGGCCTGCCTTTTTTAAGATTTTGAAGAAAGGCAGGGCGCGTTCTGCAGACTTCGAAATGAACCTACTGAGGGCAGCCACACAACCAGCAAGTCTCCTTACGTCCTTGACGCGCTTTGGGGCTTCAATCTGCTCGATGGCTTTAATCTTGTCGGGATTGGCTTCAATCCCCCTCTGGGACACGAAGAACCCGAGAAGCTTGCCGGAGGGGACTCCGAAGACGCACTTCTCGGGGTTCAACTTGAGCTGTATCTTGCGCAGATTCTCAAAGGTTTCTTCCAAGTCTTGGATCAGGGTATCCTTGCTCTTGCTTTTGACCACTATGTCATCCATGTAGGCTTCTACATTTCTGTGTATCTGTGGCTCAAAAGCCGTGTGCACCACCCTTGCAAATGTCGAGCCTGCATTCTTCAATCCAAAGGGCATGCGTATGAAGCAGTATGTGCCGCATGGAGTAATGAATGCAGTCTTTTCTTCATCTTCCTTGGCCATGAATATCTGGTGGTAACCTGAGTATGCATCAAGGAATGAAAGCAACTCACATCCGGCGGTGGAGTCAACAATCTGGTCAATACGCGGCAAGGGAAATGGATCCTTGGGACATGCTTTATTCACATCAGTGAAGTCTATACAAAGTCTCCAATTCCCATTGGCCTTGCGCACGACAACTGGATTGGCAAACCACATAGGATGGATTACGCCTCTAACCAGGCCTGCTGCTTCCAACTTCTTTATCTCTTCGGCAATGAACTCTTGGCGCTCCACGGCTTGCTTCCTGACCTTCTGCTTGACGGGCCGCGCATGAGGACAAACAGCAAGCTTGTGCTCAATCACCTTCCTGGGAACGCCGGGGATGTCAGACGGTTGCCATGCAAACACGTCTACATTCGCCCGCACGAAGGCAACGAGCGCGCTTTCCTATTTGGGGTCGAGTGTAGCACTGATGGTGAAGGTACCACCAGTGCCGTCCTCCTTGGCGGACACCTTCTTGGTTGCCGGTGGAGCTGGCATTCCTTTCTTACACTTGCCGGTGGAGCTCGATGGTCCGTCCTCGACGGCAGCGCAACACTCCGAAGAGGTGCGTTTGCCGGAGTGGGCCCCAGAGCTCTTGCCGGACTTGGTCTTGGTCTTCCCCCCGGGAGCTTCAGCGGCAAGTGTTTTGCTATCTGCCGCGGCTGCTGCATCCCGGTAGATCTTGTTGGCGCAAATAAGCGCATCTTTCTTGTCACCTGGGACAGAGATGACGCTTATCGGCCCTGGCATCTTGAGCATATTGTACGCGTAGTGGGAAGCTGCCATAAAATTGGCGAGCGCAGGACGGCCAAGTATCCCATTATAAGGCAATGGGATATCGGCGACGTCGAACACGATCCTCTCCGTCCTGAAGTTGAGCTCCCCACCAAAGGTCACTGGCAGTGTAACCTTCCCCTTCGGCTTGCTCCTTCCCGGGTTGATTCCTTGGAATGTCCCGATTTCCTCGAGCTCGCTGTCGGGGATCTGCAGTTTCTTGATCACAGCGGAGGAGATCAAGTTGAGGCCGGCCCCACCGTCAACCAACATCTTGGTGACCTTGAGGTTGCGGATAGTTGGTGAAACCAACATCGGCAAGCACCCGACCGCGGTTGTGCGGTCAGGGTGATCCTCAAGGTCGAAGATGATGGGCGTGCCGGACCATTTCAGGAGCCTGCGCGACTCGACAGGTGGCTCAGCTCCATTCACTTCCCGCACCCATTGCTTAAGTTGGCGGTGGGAAGTGTGCAGAAAGGCACCTCCATCGACGCACAGGACTTCTGTGGCCTTCTGGAACTCCTGCTCGTTGTTGTCTCCTTCATCCATATCCTCATCATCGTCTTCGTCGTCATCCTTGTCGCGGCCCCGGGGAGGCCTGTCTCCTTATCGCTGCTTGGCCTTGCCCCGGCGTCCTCCCCGGCCGTTGAACGGCCGCTTCTTGGTGGGCTCTCCTCTGCCTCCTTGGGCCTTCTCCTTGTCGCGACGCTCGTATTCAGCCTTCTACTGCTCTACGAGGTACTCTACCCTTTTGCAGTTTTGGAGGTCGTGGCCCTTGGTGCGGTGGATCTTGCAGTACTGCTTGTCGAAGCCGTCCTGCTTGTCGGCTGCCGCTACAGGGGCGGGATCCTTGCCGAAGCCACCAGCCTGTGCCTTTTGGCGGGAGCCTCCTTGCCGGACTGCTCGACAACCAGTACCTCCTTGTTCTTCTTTTTCCTGTTGTTCCGGCGCCGGCCTTTCCTTGCCGGGGCGGCATCCTCACTGTCGCTTCCTCCTGCGCCGGTATCCTCTCCGGGGAGTCTTCTCCCCTCTTCAGCACGTGCACATTTGTCAGCCAGAGCGTAAAGCTCGCTGACGTCCCGGATCTTGGTCATGGCCATCTCCTCCCTCATCCGGCGGTTACGCACGTTCTGGTGGAACGCGTTGATAACCGCGGCAGGGTGGACATCGGGAATGTTGTGTTGTACACGTCTGAACCTTTGGATGTATTTACGCAGGGACTCTCCCTCCTTCTGAGCTAAGATGTGGAGATCGCTCTCCTGGCTGTGAGGTTTGTGGCCGCCTGTGAAGGCGCCGACAAACTGGTGGCACAAATCCGCCCATGAAGAGATGGAGTTCTCCGGCAAGTGCATAAGCCAAGATCTGACGTTTGTCTTAAGCACAAGCGGGAAGTAGTTGGCTAGGATCTTCTCGTCGCGTCCCCCGGCAGCCTGCACCGCAATGGTGTAGATGCTGAGGAACTCCGAGGGGTGTGTCTTGCCGTCGTACTTCTCGGGTACGTCGGGCTTGAACTTCTTCATGCTGGGCCACTGGACTTGCCGCAGCTCTCGGGTGAACGCAGGGCAACCTGCCGCATACGGCAAGTCGCCTGGTTCACCGGGCGCGTGCATGTCGACAGCGGTCCCAGCGCGCTGATCAGATTGCCTTCGAGCTTCTCGTCGACGCTCGATACGAGTTCGAGCGTCCTCTTGTCGCCTGCGTCGAGGACTTGGCGCTGATCGCGCCGAGCCCGTGGATCCGACGATGCCGTGGAGTCGTCGTCGACGTTGATCCGGCGGGGCGGCGTTTTCTGCTTGTGCGGCGGGGAGTGCATGGTAGTTGCACCCCCGGCGGTCTTGTCGCCATCGGCCTTCGCTTGGTCAACTTGCCGTGGCCGTGAAGTTGCCGGCTGCTGTGGCGCATCGTTGTTGGCGAAGGCGATGAGGCTCTGGATCGTCGCCCTCCAGTCTTCGGCTTTGTCCGCCGCTGGAGGGAAGTCGAGGAGCAGCTGAGCCCTGGCCAGGGCTTCTGCTGGAGAGGAGGGAAACGGTGGCGAACGGTGCGAGGAGCGGGACATGCTCGGACTTCTAACCGCGTTAGAAGGAGCATGTTCCCGTCCCGGCAACCACGCCTTGCTCGTGCCAGGACGTTGGCCTTGAGCGTCCCGTGACTCACCGGCCTGGCCACGTCCCAGCAAGCGTATGGTACCTCCGATACCACGTCGCTGCTGGTCTGGCACCTCCTGAGAGGGACGTGGTGCGTGCACGGACACCGAGGTCTTGGAATTTGCCCGGTCATCCGTCTTGTCCTTGGACTTGGTGGCGCCGTGAGTGTCCCCACCGGCGTCCACCCTTCCGCCGGCGCCTCCCCCACCAACCGTCGGCTCTGGTGGTGGTGGGATCGACGCAGACGGGCCTCCAACCTCCGAAGCCTTCTTCTTCGGAGGCATGTTGACGTAGCCGATGAAATCGGAGAGGTTGATGAAGAATGCGCCCGCGTGAGCGCCGGATCAGGTTCGCACAACCTCGACGCCCCCTACCTGGCGCGCCAAAGATGTCGGGGGAAACTGTCCTCCCACGAGCACCTATGGGACCGGAGCCCCTTCTACGTTGCGATAAGGGAGCGGAGGGTGCACGGAGAGCAGATCGAGGGGCACACGCGGGCAGTTTACCCAGGTTCGGGCCGCGATGACGCGTAAAACCCTACTCCTGCTTTGGTTGTATTTAGTTTTCGGAGCTCGGGAGCTTGAAGATCTACAGTACCAGCTACACCGAGCGCGGAGTGAGCAAGTTTCTGGAGTCCAACCCCCTCTACGTGGTGCATGGGCCTCCTTTTATAGCTCAAGGGGTCACCGACAAGTGCCAACGTAGAGGAGGGTAAAAGTGTAAATTTGGTGGTAGTTGCAACAGTGCATGAACAGTGTATGAACAGTGGTCTTCACCTAACCTTGACGGTGGGGGACAAGGGCATTTAATGCCCGTCGCCGTCGACCCCAAAAGCGTCTGTCCATGCGTCTCCGTTCGCCACGGTGGTAGCTTCGTCACCGTGGCTCGCCAGCGTGTCCCTCAGGCTGCACAGCCATCTGCCACGCGCCCCTGGAAGGGCCCCATGGCGACGCATGGCCGAGTGAGCTGGAGCGCAGGCACACAGTGTGAGCTTCCCCCGGCAAGCACCTTGCCGGGACCGCTATCTTGCCGGGCCCGGAAGCTTGCCGCTTCCTGGGCCCTGCCGGGGCGCACGATGCGCCGCGATGTATCTTTTGCGGTGTTTATCCTTTGGCCTTCCTGGCAAGCACCTCTTGCCAGGGTCTTGTGCTGAAAAGATGTCCTTGAGCCTGGTGCGGCCTTCCCGGCAAGTTCCTCTTGCCGGGGTCTTGTCTTCTAACTTGAATACTTTGTTCTTGAATGGCTTGAAGGGGTCTGGAACGGGCCTCGGCTAGCGCATGGTAAGCCCTGCCGCGGGAAGCTGCTATTGCCCGTGAAAAAGTTGGGGTACTAAGGTACCCCTACCTTAGTACACCGACAGGTTGCCTCCCAACAAGCGCTATCGTTTTACGCCCCTAGCTAGGCACGATACAAAATAAATATAGGTATTGCCATCCTTGGAAGGCAATCCATAAGTGGCTCTCATGATAGATTCATATGGTGGTTTGATTTTATTTCTAGGAAATTGTTACATGCCTTTCCTTAACGTAAATTGGAATCTAATATTTCCTTCCTTCATATCAATAATTGCACCAATCGTTCTAAGGAAAGCTCTACCAAGAATAATAGGAGATGAAGGATTGCAATCTATATCAAGAACAATGAAATCTACGGGCACATAATTCCTATTGGCAACAATAAGAACATCATTAATTCTTCCCATAGGTTTCTTAATAGTGGAATCCGCAAGATGCAAATTTAAAGAACAATCATCAAGCTCATGGAACCCTAGCAAATCACACAAAGTTTTTGGGATAGTGGAAACACTTGCACCCAAATCATAGAAAGCATAGCATTCATGATCTTTTATTTTTATTTTGATAGTAGGTTCCCACTCATCATAAAGCTTTGTAGGGATAGAAACTTCCAACTCAAGTTTTTCTTCATAAGATTGCATCAAAGCATCAACTATGTGTTTGGTGAAAGCTTTATTTTGACTATAAGCATGCGGAGAATTTAGTACGGATTGCAACAAGGAAATACAATCAATCAAAGAACAATTATCATAATTGAATCCCTTGAAATACAAAGTAGTGGGTTCATCACTATGCAAAGTTTTAATCTCTTCACTCCCACTTTTAGCAATTTTAGCATCAAGATCTAAAAACTCCGAATCATTGGGACACCTTAAAGTAGAATCATCTCCAATCCTATCGTCATCAAGATTTATACTAGAAAACAAGGATCTAATAGGATACACATCAATAACTTTCAGATCTTCATCTTTATTTTCATGATAACTAGAAGAACACGCTTTAATATAATCCTCTCTTTTAGCACGCATCCTAGCGGTTCTTTCTTTGCATTCATCAACGGAAATTATCATGGCTTTGAGAGACTCATTGATATCATGCTTAGGTGGGATAGATCTAAGTTTCAAAGAATCAACATCAAGAGTAATTCTATCCACACTTATAGCCAATTCTTCAACCTTAAGCAATTTCTCTTCAAGCAAAGCATTGAAATTCTTTTGCGAGATCATAAACTCCTTTACACTAGTTTCAAATTCAGGAGGCATCTTTCCATAAGACTTGTTGTAGGAATTACCATAATTATTAGAGGAATTACTAGGAAAAGGCCTAGGATTAAAATCCCCTCTATAAGCATTGTTACCAAAATTATTCCTACCAACAAAATTCACATCCAAAGATTCATTGTTATTCTCAATCAAAGTGGACAAAGGCATATCATTAGGATCAGAAGAAGCACTCTTAGCAGCAAACAATTTCATAAGTTCATCCATCTTTCCACTCAAAACACTAATTTCTTCGATAGCATGCACTTTTTTTACTAGTAGATCTTTCGGTGTGCCATTGAGAATAATTAACCATAATATTATCTAGGAGTTTGGTAGCTTCTCCTAAGGTGGTTTCCATGAAAGTGCCTCCCGCGGCCGAGTCTAAAAGATTTCTAGAAGCAAAATTCAAGCCAGCATAAAAGTTCTGAATAATCATCCATAGATTCAAACCATGTGTGGGGCAATTATGTATCATCAATTTCATTCTCTCCCAAGCTTGTGCAACATGCTCATGATCTAGTTGCTTAAAATTCATAATATCGTTTCTAAGAGAGATTATCTTAGCAGGAGGGAAATACTTAGAGATAAAAGCATCTTTGCACTTATTCCACGAATCAATACTATTTCTAGGCAAAGAGGAAAACCAAGTTTTAGCATGATCTCTAAGTGAAAACGGAAATAACTTCAATTTAACAATATCGTTATCCATATCCCTTTTCTTTTGCATATCACACAAATCAACAAAGTTGTTTAGATAGGTAGCGACATATTCACTAGGAAGGCCGGAGAATTGATCTTTAATGACAAGATTCAACAAAGCAGCATTGATCTCACAAGATTCGGCATCGGTAATAGGAGCAATCGGAGTGCTAATAAAATCATTGTTGTTGGTATTGGGAAAGTCGCACAATTTGGTATTGTTTTGAGCCATAGTGACAAGCAAGCAATCCAACACACACAAGAAAACCAGAAGCAAACGAACGGTAAACACACGGTAGAAGAAGGGCAAATAAAACAGCAAGGGCGAAGTGGGGAGAGGAAAACCAAAGGCAAATAAATGTAATGCGAAGGATAAGGTTTGTGATAGGTACTTGGTATATGACTTTTGCGTAAGCCTCCCCGGCAACGGCGCCAGAAATTATTCTTGCTACTTCTCGAGCTTGCGTTGTATTCCCTCGAAGAGGAAAGGGAGATGCGGCACAGTAGAGTAAGTATTTCCCTCAGTTTTTGAGAACCAAGGTATCAATCCAGTAGGAGACCACGCGCCAGTCCCTCGCACCTGCACAAACAAATAAGAACTTCGCAGCCAACGCGATAAGGGGTTTTCAATCCCTTTACGCTCACTTACGAAAGTGAGATATGATAGAGATGATAGTTTATATTTTTGGTATTTTTTATTTATAAGAACATCCAATAAAAGCGATAAAAGTAAAGTAGATGTAGATTGATATGTTGAGAATAGACCCGGGGGCCAGAGTGTTCTCTAGTGGCTTCTCTCATGATAGCGATATTCTACGACAGGTAAACAAATTACTGTCGAGCAATTGATAGAAAAGCGAATAATTATGAGACTATCTAGGCATGATCCTTGTATATAGGCATCGCGTCCGAGACAAGTAAACTGACTCCTGCCTGCATCTACTTACTATTACTCCACACATCGACCGATATCCAGCATGCATCTTGTGTATTGAGTTCATAAGAACAGGGTAACGCCTTAAGCAAGATGACATGATGTAGACGGATAAACTCAAGCAATATGATATAAACACCATCTTTTTATCCTCGATGGCAACAATACAATACGTGCCTTGCTGCCCCTACTATCACTGGGAAAGGACACCACAAGATTGAACCCAAATCCAAGCACTTCATTGCAAGAACTATAGATCTAGTAGGCCAAACCAAACCAATAATTCGAAGAGACTTGCAAGGATATTATGAGCACACATAAAAAGTTCAGAGAAGAACCAAACATCTTTCATAGATAACCTTGATCATAAACTCACAATTCATCGGATCTCGACAAACACACCGCAAAAAGAGATTACATCGAATAGATCTCCTCGAAGACCGGGGAGAACTTTGTATTGAGATCTAGAGAGAGATAAGAAGCCATCTAGATACTAGCTATGGACCCGAAGGTCTGTGGTAAACTACTCACAACTCATGGTGAGGGCGATGATGATGACGATGAAGACCTCCGTGATAGATCCCCCTTCGGTGGAGCTCCGAAACAGGCTCCAATATGGGATCTCATGGGAACAGAAGGTACGGCGGTGGAATTAGGGTTTTCTCTCTATTCATGAAGGTTTTGGGGTACGTAGACTTATACAGGAAGAAGGAGGGCACCGGGGGACGCTCGAGGGGGCCACGAGGCAGGGGGCGCGCCCTGGGAAGGTGGCACGCCCCCACCCTCGTGGGCCACCTCTTGATCCCCTAACGTGGTTCCCAAGCTCCGTGTGCGTGATTTTCTCCAAAAATATCTCTCCTGAAGGTTTCATTCCGTTTGGACTCCGTTTGATATTCTTTTTGTGTGAAACCCTGAAACAGGCAAAAAACAGCAATCTAGACTGGGCCTTCAGGTTAGTAGGTTAGTCCCAAAAATGATATAAAAGTGTATGATAAATCCCATTAAAAATCCAAGACTTCATAAATAATAGCATGGAACAATCAAAAATTATAGATACGTTGGAGACGTATCAATCATCCTCTTGAGATGCATGAAATACTTGATGTCTTTTATAATGGACTAACTGATGCTTCCAGAGACCACCTAGATAGTTGTGCTGGTTGCGTTTTCAGGGAAAGAACAGTTGATCAAGCTGAATTTCTATTGAATAATATGCTGGCCAATGAAAATAATTGGACACTTCCTGAACCAGCTCCTAAGCCAACTCCGAAGAAAAGATGTGTTCTATTTCTCAGTCCTGAAGATATGCAAGAGGCAAAGAAAGCTATGAAAGAAAAAGGTATTAAAGCTAAATATGTTAAAAATTTACCACCTATTGAAGAAATACATGGTCTTGATAACCCGACACAGGTAGTAAAGGTAAATTCTCTTTATAGATTTGATGAAGGAGATATTCCTCGTTATAATTCTGCTAGCCAATGCTTAGATGAGTTTGACAAGTTTATTGTGAAACAAGAAAACTTTAATGCTTATGTTGGTAGACAATTACAACACAATGCTTATATGATTGAACGCTTGAGTGATTATCTGTCCAGAGCTAAAGGTGAACTGAAACTCATTAGTAAACATGCTTCCATGGTCACCACTCAAGTAGAACAAGTAATTAAGGCTCAGAATGACTTCCTCAATGAATTAAATAGTAAGAATAATGACTATGCTGTTAGAGTTGCTACTAGAGGTGGTAAGATGACTCAGAAACCCTTGTATCCTGAAGGCCACCCTAAGAGAATTGAGCAAGATTCTCAGAGAGCTAATTTAGATGCACCTAGTTCTTCTAAGAAAAAGAAAAAGAAAAATGATAGGACTTTGCATGCTTCTAGTGAACCTGTAGCTGACACACCTGATAATCCCAATGATATATCTGTTTCTGATGCTGAGAAACAATCTGGTAATGAACATGAACCTAGTGATAATATAAATGATGATGTTCATGATAATGCTCAACCTAGCAATGATAATGATGTAGAGATAGAACCTGTTGTTGATCTTGATAACCCACAATCAAAGAATCAACGTTATGATAAGAGGGACTTTGTTGCTAGGAAGCACGGAAGGGATAGAGAACCATGGGTTCAGAAACCCATGCCTTTTCCTCCGAAACCATCCAAGAAAAAGGATGATGAGGATTTTGAGCGCTTTGCTGAAATGATTAGACCTATCTTTTTGCGTATGTGTTTGACTGATGTGCTTAAAACAAATCCTTATGCTAAATATATGAAAGATATTATTACCAATAAAAGAAAGATACCTGAAGTAGAAATTTCCACCATGCTTGCCAATTACACTTTTAAAGGTGGAATACCTAAGAACCTAGGAGATCCAGGAGTACCCACTATACCTTGCTCCATTAAAAGAAACTTTGTTAAAACGGCTTTATGTGATCTTGGAGCCGGTGTTAGTGTTATGCCTCTCTCTTTATATCGTAGACTTGACTTGAGTAAGTTGACACCTACTGAAATATCTTTGCAAATGGCTGATAGATCAACTGCTATACATGTCGGTATTTGTGAGGATGTGCCTGTTGTAGTTGCAAATGTTACTATTCTAACGGACTTTGTTATCCTTGATATTCCCGAGGACGATAGTATGTCTATTATCCTTGGTAGACCCTTTTTTAATATTGCAGGGGCTGTTATTGATTGCAACAAAGGCAATGTCACATTTCATGTCAATGGTAATGAGCATACGGTACACTTTCTGAGGAAACAACCTCAGGTCCACAGTATCAATTATATTGGAAAATTTTCAACTATTACTATTGGAGGTTTTGAATTTCCTCTTCCTACTATCAAGAAGACATATGACATTCTAATTGTTGGGGACATACATATCCCCATTGAGGTAACCTAGTGTTATTCGAAAATTCTTCGGTTTCATGTTACTCGGAAAGAGTTTATTGACAAGACCTGATCAACCTTGTTAATGGATTCCTTTTGATGAGCATGGGATAGGTGAATCTAGATAGCACCACCTTCTGTACCCCCTTTTTACATTCTGTTAATTAGGATAAATAAAACAAAAAAACTATTTTCCGTCTGTTCCTAGACTTATCCGTGTAATAAAAAAATACCCCAAAAATTAAAGTTCTCCAAATGACATGAAAATGAAATATGATTTTTTCTGGAATATTTGAGAAAATATGGCACAGAACACACAGCGAGGGGAGCCAGCACATGGCCACGAGGGTCCAGGGCGCACCCCCCC
>LR738710.1:703457628-703471854 GCA_902687465.1 Secale cereale | reverse complement strand
CCCCCCCCCCGTGCCAGGGCGCGCCCCCCTGCATCGTGGGCCCCATGTGGCCCCCCTCCACTTATTCCTGCACCCACACTCTTCTTCTTCCTCCAAAAAAAATCACCAACCAGCTCAAACCCGAGTTCTAGCTCATCTTGCTACCATTTTCGATCTCCTTGCTCAAAGCACCATTCATCAAACTGTTTGGGGAGATTGTTCCTTGGTATGTGACTCCTCCATTGGTCCAATTAGTTTTTGCTCTAGTGCTCTATTTATAGCAAATTTTTGCTGCCGTGGTGACCTTCTTCTTTAGCTTGCATGTTAAATTTTCTTGGTCCCAAGTAGTTCTAATGCATGATATAGTCTCTAGGCACTGGTAGGAGTTGTTGCTATCAATCTTGTTGAGTTTGGTTAACTTTTATTTTGAGTTACTAAAAAATTCAGAAATTTTCAGAAAAGGAAAATGATAAAGAGATTGTTGAGGGGCTCCTCCAGCAAGAGCTCGGAGGAGAAGAAGAAAGAAGAAAATAAGAAGCCCAAATATAAACTTCCCCGCATGGCGGAAGTTCGACCGCGCGAATGGCCTTGTAATGATTTCATGATGTCCGCCGAGATTTACAAAGACTTTTATTGGTTGGCAAATAATGCAGGCCTCACCGACTTCCTCCACGAACAGCGTGAACAGTATCTCTTACTCACAAATATTTTCACGCAAAGTTTTCATTTTCATGCTAAGAAAACACCACCTACAGTGGAGTTTCATTTATATGATGAGATTAAGGAGATATCACTCTTAGAATTTTGTGAAGTATGTAAGATACCCTTTGGAGGTAGACTTGATGAACCACGTCGTGAAGACGTTCAAGGGTTTATCGACATGACAGATGTAGGGGAAACTAGACAAGTCTCAGGGGCAAGAATCACTAGTATACAGTTCCCTATTCTGTGCTACTTTGCTTTATTTGCTAGTAGATGTTTAATTGGTCGCGGGAACAGTGGGAATCTTAGTGCCCCTGATATTGTCATTTTACGCCATGCCTTGTTTCAAGACACAACTATTAGCTTGGGTGCCGTCGTCGCTAAATGATTGAGTCTGAACCGCTCAAAGGGGCCCGTCTTTGGAGGCATCTTTGCTTCTCGCCTTGCTGAACATTTTAGAATAACTATTAGGCACCATGAGAAGGAAGAAAAATTGCTTGCCCCTGTTTATCTAGACTACAAGAGCATGGTAGCACATGATTTTATTGTTAAAGACAAGGATGGGTTGCTTAATTATAAATTAAGGTTTGATGAAAAATATTGTGAAATTGTTACCTTGCCTGCACCATCTCTGTTTGATCAGATGCCTTCTACAAGTACCAGGGCCATGCACAAGCTTCAGAGCCTGAGCCAGAGCCACCACTCGATCTTTATCGTCAGTCTGTTTATGGGTGGGAGCTGGATGATCTTGCCAACCAGTGGCACCCAGAGGACACATCACAGTCACTGAAGGGAGTAGCTTTGATCCGTGGCCATAGACAAACTTAGGCCAAAAGCCTAAGCTTGGGGGAGTACATGTTTCTCATCGACTTTACATTCATGTTCACACTACTTCTAGTTGACGGTGCTCACACTCTTTCATTGTACCATCGATGTTTAGTTTCAATTTCTTTCTCTTAGTCTCTTTCTCGTGTGCTAGAAAAATCTTAAGAAAAACAAAAAATATTAGTTGTAGCTTCTAGCTAGTTTACTTTCCTTGTAGTAGTAATTAAAAGAAAACCCAAAAAGATTTCTCGTTCTTCTTTTGCTTGTTGGGAGCTTTCCCATGTAAATAGTTTCTTTTCTTTTCTTTGGGGGTTAAGAGTAGAAGACCATGATTGAAATTGCTTAGTAGCTCTCATATGCTTTATTGTTGATTTAACCTTGAGCCATATTACCTTGTCTTCTCTCTTGTATTAAATGTCTGCAGATTCCAGCTTAGTCCGATGCACGTGCACTATTATTATTATCCATACCGTTCGGTCGTGCGAGTGAAAGGCAATAAGGATGATATATGATGAACTAATTGGGATGAGAAAAGCTGGTATGAACTCGACCTCTCTTGTTTTTGTAAATATGATAATTCATCGTTCCTGATTCAGCTTGTTATGAATGAAACATGCTTGCAATGACAAATAGAGATCATAGCTGCTTACGCCATGCTTAATTAGCTGAGAGTTTATAATGGTCTATCTTGTGTGCCAACATGATATTAAAATGGTTGTGATGTGGTATGATAGGGTGGTATCCTCCTTTGAATGATTTAAGTGATCTGACTTGGCACATGTTCACGCATGTAGTTGAAACAAATCAACATAGCCTCCATGATATTTATGTTCATGGTGATTTATATCCTAGTCATGCTTGCATTCATTGTTGATTAATTTTAATGCATGTTCATGACCGTTGTTGCTCTCTAGCTGGTCGCTTCCCAGTCTCTTTCTAGCCTTCACCTGTACTAAGCGGGAATACTGCTTGTGCATCCACTTCCATAAACCCCAAAGTTATTCCACATGAGTCCACTATACCTTCCTATATGCGGTATTTACCTGCCATTCCAAGTAAATTTGTATGTGCCAAACTCTAAACCTTCAAATGAAATTATGTTTTGTATGCTCGAACAACTCATGTATCAACTAGGGTTGTCTATATCTTCCATGATAGGTGGGTTATTCTCACAGTGAGTGGACTCCGCTCATCATTCACGAGAAAATGGCTGGTAATCGGGATGCCCAGTCCCATGCTCAAAATCATAATAATTAAACAAACTCCCCCAGGGTTGTTGCTGGTTTGGACGGTACCCGTTGTTTCGGTCTAGCCATGGAGTGTGCTTGTTGGTGGTTGGGGGAGTATAAACTTTACCATTCTGTTTGGGAACCGCCTATAATGTGCGTAGCATGGGAGATATCGATATTCTTCATTGTTATGTTGACAATGAAAGTATACCGCTCGAAATGTTATTCATCTCTATTTAAAAATCGAGCTCTGGCACCTCTACAAATCCCTGCTTCCCTTTGCGAAGGGCCTATCTATTTACTTTTGTTCAGAGTCATCACCATCTTATAAAAGAGCACCAGTAGGAGAGCACCTCTATCATTTGCATGTATTACTATTACCTTGCATTGAGTATGATCATGATTGGATCTCTTTTACCATGAATTACAATGTCTAGTCAGTCCTTGATCCCTAAAGGTGCTCTGCATTTATGTTTTGCGGTCTCAGAAATGGCTAGCAAGATACCATCTTATTATATCATATCATGATTGTTTTGAGAAAGTGTTGTCATCTGAGGTTTATTATTATTGCTCGCTAGCTAATTATGCCATTGATGTGAGTAGACTTGAGACCTAAAAGTTATTGTGAATGTGGTTAGTTCATGATCATTGCTAAAAACCTGAATGTTGGCTTACATATTTACAACAACAAGAGCAAACAGAGTTTGTCAAAGTTTTTCTTTAGCACTTTCAATTTATCAACTGAATTGCTTGAGGACAAGCAAAGGTTTAAGCTTGGGGGAGTTGATACGTCTCCAACGTATCTACTTTTCTAAACCCTTTTACCCTTGTTTTGAACTCTAACTTGCATGATTTGAATGGAACTAACCCGGACTGACGTTGTTTTCAAAAGAATTGCCACCGTGTTGTTTTTGTGCAGAAATAAAAAGTTCTCGGAATGACCTGAAAATCCACGGAGAATTATTTCGGAAAATATAAAAAATACCTGCAAGAAGATATAGACGAGGGGGCCCACACCCTATCCACGAGGGTGGGGGGCGCGCCCCCCTACCTCGTGGGCCCCCTGGTGCTCCACCGACGTATCCCCAGATCCTATATATTCACTTTTGGGGATAAAAAAATCAGAGAAGAAGAATTATCGCGTTTTACGAGACGGAGCCGCCGCCAAGCCCTAATCTCTCTTGGGAGGGCTGATCTGGAGTCCGTTTGGGGCTCCGGAGAGTGGAGATCGTCGCCATCATCATCATCAACCTTCCTCCATCACCAATTCCATGATGCTCACCGTCGTGCGTGAGTAATTCCATCGTAGGCTTGCTAGACGGTGATGGGTTGGATGGGATCTATCATGTAATCGAGTTAGTTTTGTTAGGGTTTGATCCCTAGTATCCACTATGTTCTGAGATTGATGTTGCTATGACTTTCTTATGCTTAATGCTTGTCACTAGGGCCCGAGTGCCATGATTTCAGATCTGAACCTATTATGTTTTCATGAATATATGTGTGTTCTTGATCCTATCTTGCAAGTCTATAGTCACCTACTATGTGTTATGATCCGGCAACCCCGAAGTGACAATAATCGAGACCACTCCCGGTGATGACCTTAGTTTGAGGAGTTCATGTATTCACTATGTGTTAATGCTTTGGTCCGGTACTCAATTAAAAGGAGGCCATAATATCCCTTAGTTTCCAATAGGACCCCGTTGGCACGAGAGGGTAGGACAAAAGATGTCATGCAAGTTCTTTTCCATAAGCACGTATGACTATATTCGGAATACATGCCTACATTGCATTGATGAACTGGAGCTAGTTCTGTGTCACCCTAGGTTATAACTTCTACATGATGAATTGCATCCGACATAATTTCCCATCACCGAACCAATGCCTACGAGCTTTTTACATATTGCTTGTTGCTTATACTTTGCTGTTGCTACTATCACAAAAACTACAAAAACACTATCGTTACTTTTATTGCTGCTACTGCCACTGTCATATTACTTTGCTACTAAACTATCTTGCTGCAGATACTAAGTTTCCAGGTGTGGTTGAATTGACAACTCAGCTGCTAATACTTAAGAGTATTCTTTGGCTCCCCTTGTGTCGAATCAACAAATTTGGGTTGAATACTTCACCCTCAAAAACTGTTGCGATCCCCTACACTTTGTGGGTTATCATAGAGATGTTGAAGTCTTGTGTGGGAAGGTTAAATACCCTGCTGATTTTCTTATTCTTAGTTCCACACAAGATGAATTTTGTCCCATTATATTTGGTAGACCCTTCTTGAATACTGTTAATGCTAAGATAGACTGCGTAAAAGATATTGTTACTGTTGGGTTAGGGGATATGTCTCATGATTTTAACTTTGCTAAATTCCGTAGACAACCCCTTGGTAAAGAACTACCTAGTAAGGATGAAATTATTGGTCTTGCTTCTATTGTTGTGCCTCCTAATGATCCCTTAGAACAATACTTGCTAGACCATGAAAATGATATGCATATGAATGAGAGAAGGGAAATAGATGAAATATTCTTTAATCAGGGACCCGTATTGAAAAACAACTTGCCTGTTGAAATCCTAGGGGATCCTCCTCCACCCAAGGGTGATCCTGTGTTTGAACTTAAACCTTTACCTGATAATCATAAGTATGTTTATCTTGATGAAAAGAAGATATATCCTGTTATTATTAGTGCTAACCTTTCAGAGCAGGAAGAAGAAAAATTATTGAAAACTCTGAAGAAGCACTGTGCTGCTATTGGATATACTCTGGATGATCTTAAGGGCATTAGTCCCACCTTATGCCAACACAAGATAAAATTGGAAGAAAATGCTAAACTGGTTATTGATCATCAACGATGGTTAAATCCTAAAATGAAAGAAGTGGTAAGGAAGGAAATACTAAAGCTTCTAGAGGCAGGTATTATCTATCCATTTGTTGATAGTTAATGGGTAAGTCCCGTCCATTGTGTCCCTAAGAAGGGAGGTATGACTGTTGTTCCTAATGATAAATATGAATTGATCCCGCAAAGAATAGTTACAGGTTATAGGATGGTAATTGATTTCTGTAAGGTAAATAAAGCTACTAAGAAAGATCATTACCCCTTGCCATTTATTTATCAAATGCTAGAAAGGTTATCCAAACATACTCATTTTGCTTTCTAGATGGTTATTCTGGTTTCTCTCAAATACCTGTGTCAAAAGGGGATCAAGAAAAGACCACTTTTACTTGTCCTTTCGGTACCTTTGCTTATAGACGTATGCATTTTGGTTTATGTAATGCACCTGCTACCTTTCAAAGATGCATGATGGCCATATTCTCTGATTTTTGTGAAAAGATTGTTGAGGTGTTCATGGATGACTTTTCCGTTTACGGAACTTCTTTTGATGATTTTTTTAAGCAACCTTGATCGAGTTTTGGAGAGATGTGAGGACACTAATCTTGTCTTGAATTGGGAGAAGTGCCACTTTATGGTTAATGAAGGCATTGTCTTGGGACATAAAATTTCCGAAAGAGGTATTGAAGTTGACAAAGCTAAAGTTGATGCTATTGAAAAGATGCCATGCCCTAAGGACATCGAAGGTATACGAAGTTTCCTTGGTCATGCCGGGTTTTATAGGAGGTTCATAAAGGACTTCTCCAAAATCTCCAGGCCTCTGACTAATCTCTTACAAAAAGATATTCCTTTTGTCTTTGATGATGACTGTCTAGAGGCATTTGAAATACTTAAGAAAGCATTGATCTCTGCACCTATTGTTCAGCCTCCTGACTGGAATTTACCCTTTGAGATTATGTGCGATGCTAGTGATTATGATGTAGGTGCTGTCTTAGGGCAAAGAGTTGATAAGAAATTGAATGTCATCCAGTACGCTAGTAAAACTCTAGATAGTGCCCAGAAAAATTATGCTACCACTGAGAAAGAATTTTTAGCAGTTGTATTTGCTTGTGATAAGTTTAGACCTTATATTGTTGATTCTAAAGTAACTATTCACACTGATCATGCTGCTATCAAATACCTTATGGAAAAGAAAGATGCTAAACCTAGACTTATTAGATGGGTTCTCTTGCTGCAAGAATTTGACTTGCATATTGTTGACAGAAAGGGAGCTGAGAACCCCGTTGCAGATAACTTGTCTAGGCTAGAGAATATACTTGATGACCCACAACCTATTGATGATAGATTTCCTAATGAACAATTAGATGTCATAAATACTTCTCGTACTGCTCCATGGTATGCTGATTATGCTAATTATATTGTTGCTAAGATTATACCTCCTAGCTTCACATACCAGCAAAAGAAAAAGTTCTTCTATGATTTTAGACATTACTTCTGGAATGACCCACATCTTTATAAAGAAGTAGTAGATGGTATTATTAGACATTGTGTACCTGAGCATGAACAGGAACAGATCCTACGCAAGTGCCACTCCGAAGCTTATGGAGAACACCATGCAGGAGATAGAACTGCACATAAGGTATTGCAATCCGGTTTTTATTGGCCTACTCTCTTCAAGGATGCCCGTAAGTTTGTCTTATCTTGTGATGAATGTCAAAGAATTGGTAATATCAGTAGACGTCAAGAACTGCCTATGAATTATTCACTTGTTATTGAACCATTTGATGTTTGGGGCTTTGATTATATGGGACTGTTCCCTGCCTCTAATAGGTATACACATATTTTAGTTGTTGATTACGTTAGTAAGTGGGTAGAAGCTATTCCAACTAGTAGTGCTGATCATAACACCTCTACTAAGATGCTTAAAGAAGTTATTTTCCCGAGGTTTGGAGTCCCTAGATACTTAATTACTGATGGTGGTTCACACTTTATTCATGGTGCTTTCCGTAAGATGCTTGTAAAATATGATGTGAATCATAGAATTGCATCCCCTTATCACCCACAGACTAGTGGTCAAGTAGAACTAAGTAATAGAGAGTTGAAATTAATTTTGCAAAAGATAGTTAATAGGTCTAGGAAGAATTGGTCCAAGAAACTTGATGATGCATTATGGGCCTATATAACTGCATACAAAAATCCTATGGGTATGTCTCCATATAAGATGGTATATGGAAAAGCTTGTCACTTACCTCTTGAGCTAGAACATAAGGCATATTGGGCTATCAAAGAGCTCAATTATGATTTCAAACTTGCCAGTGAGAAGAGGTTATTTGACATTATCTCTCTAGATGAATGGAGAACCCATGCCTATGAGAATGCCAAGCTGTTTAAAGAAAAAGTTAAAAGATGGCATGACAAAAGGATACAAAAGCGTGAGTTTAACGTAGGTGATTATGTCTTGCTATACAACTCTCGTTTAAGATTTTTTGCAGGAAAGCTTCTCTCTAAGTGGGAAGGACCTTACTTATCGAGGAGGTCTATCGTTCCGGTGCCATAAAAATCAACAACTTCGAAGGCAAAATTCCGAAAGTGGTGAACGGTCAAAGAATCAAACATTATATCTCAGGTAACTCTATAAATGTTGAAACAAATGTTATTGAAACCGTAACCCCGGAGGAATACATAAGGGATACTTTCCAGAACGATTCAGCCTCCGAAAAGGAAGAGGTATGTGGTACGGTAAGTAAACCGACTCCAAAACAGCTCTAAAGGCAATTTTTCTCCGTTTTGGAATATTTAGAAAAATAGAAAAATAAGTGGCAGTCTAGAAGATACACGAGCCGTCTACGAGGGTGGAGGGCGCGGCTCCCCTATAGGGCGCGCCCCCTGCCTCGTGGGCACCTCGTATGCCTCCCGGACTCCGATTTCTTGTATGTTACTCCTTTTGGTCGGCAAAAATTCATTATATATATACTCCCGAAGGTTTTGACCTCTGTATCACGCAAAAATCCTCTGTTTTTGTTTCGATCTACTGTTTTTGACAGATCTAGATCATCATGGCGTCCTCCAACATCCCCAAGGACAAGTTCTTTGAGAAGGTCATCAACCCCTACCTTGCGGAGGTGCTGCATCACCCTAAAACCATGGAGTTGTAGGAGGGGGTGTTGCACATCCGTGATGTTGAGGGGCCAAGGAGGACCGGAAGCGTGGACACAAGACTCGAAGCAGTGGAGCAGCAAGTTTTCAAGTGCCAAGGTATGGTGGAACGAGGACTCAACGCCCACCACATGATGATCTCGGAGCTCGCCAACAACCTCAAGATGGACTCAAGGATCTTCGGGGAAGCTATCTCCAATCTTCAAGAGAAAATCGAACACCTCCAAGCCCAAATCTATAACCTGCAAAACCAAAACTGTCAGTATGAATATTGATTCAAGAAGATAAGTTTGGCTGCAGATTTGAGTATCCCGGAGGCTCGATCATCCTTCTACGATGGTGAGCCTATGCCTTGGAAGGTGGACAACAAGCCTATATCATCAACAACTCCTACGTCACCACCCCCGAAGAAGGATACATAATCATATGGGTATGGGCACTCTCCTTGGCAACTGCCAAGCTTGGGGGAGTGACCCTGGTATTGTATCATCATCACTCCTATCTTTACCGTTTTTCTTAGTTCGATCCTTTTCGTAGTATCTTGATCTAGTAGAATAAAGTTAGCATGATTTAGTTGTGAGCTTTTGCTTTATGATCTCTATCCTTTGTAATCGAGTCCATGAGCTATATAATAAAGATTAGTGTTGAGTCAAGGGCTTGATTTCCTCACTTGGGTCATGATAAAAAGAAAGAAAATATGAAAAGTATCAAAGAGATCATATTGATCTTATGGGAAGTAATGACTTCACATATAAGAGTATGATAAATAAAAGTTGTTGGGAGTTGACAAACATAGTTTTGGTCATCGTTGCAATTAATAGGAAGTAATAAAAGAAGAGAGGCTTCACATACAAATATACTATCTTGGACATCTTTTATGATTGTGAGCACTCATTAAAATATGACATGCTAAAGAGTTGATGTTGGACAAGGAAGACAACATAATGGGTTATGTCTTCTTATATCCGAAATAAAGTATATTGTCATGGATCATCCAACATGTTGAGCTTGCCTTTCCCCCTCATGCTAGCCAAAACTTCTCGCACCAAGTATAGATACTACTTGTGCTTCCATACATCCTTAAACCCAGTTTTGCCTTGAGAGTCCACCACACCTACCTATGGATTGAGAAAGATCCTTCCAAGTAAGTTGTCATGTTGCAAACTCGCTAAAATATGTATGATTTATTAGTATGGAGGAAATTAGATTTATACGTTCTTGTGATATGGAAGTAATAAAAGCGACAGACTGCATAATAAAGGTCCTTATCACAAGTGGCAATATAAAGTGACGTTCTTCTATGCTAAGACTTTGTGCATCCAACCATAAAAGCACATGACAACCTCTGCTTCGCTCTGCGAAGGGCCTATCTATTATTCTTGCCTTATAAGAGTCAAGGTGAAATTCACCTTTCCTTTTTACATTTTATCCTTTGGCAAGCACATTGTGTTGGAAAGATCCTGGCACATATACCCACTTAGATGTAAGTTTTCGTGGTCTATTACTGTTGACATTACCCTTGAGGTAAAAGGTTGGGTGGCAACACCATAAGCCCATATCTTTCTCTGTGTCCGATTAAAACTCCATAAACGCAAGTATTGCGTGAGTGTGAGCAATTGTGAAAGACTATATGATAGTTGTCGGGGGAAACTGTCCACCACGAACACCTATGGGACCGGAGCCCCTTCGTTTGTGCGGTAAGAGGGCGGAGGGAGCACGAAGAGCAGATCGTAGCGAACGCGCGGGCAGTTTACCCAGGTTCGGGCCGCGGTGGACGCGTAAAACCCTACTCCTGCTTAGTTTGTATTGAGTTGGAGAGCTCGGGAGCTTGAAGAACTAGCTACACCGAGCGTATGAGCGATCTAGGTTCCCAACCCCCTCCGCGTTGTGCATGGGCCTCCTTTTATAGTGCAAGGGGTCACCGACAGGTGTCAACGTAGGAGAAAGGGTAAAAACGTAAAAGAGGTGGTAGTTGTAACAGTGCGGGAATAGTGGAGCTACAGTGTATGAACAGTGGTCGCTACCTACTTTGACAGTGGGGGACAAGAGCATTTAATGCCCGTCGCCGTCGACCCCAAAAGCGCCCGCCCTTGCGTCTCCGTTCGCCACGGCGATGGCTTCACCACCGTGGAGCGCCACCGTGTCCCCCAGGCTGCACAGCCATCCGCCACGCGTCCCAGGAGAGGCCCCAGGGTGACGCGTGGGCCGATGAGCTGGAGCGCGGGCACACAGCGCAACTCTCCCCGGCAAGCACCTTGCCGGGGTCTTGACCTTGCCGGCCCGGGAGCTTGCCGGGCTCTGAAGCTTGTCGCTCCCCGGGCCCTGCCGGGGCGCATGTTGCGCCGAGGCATGTCTTCTGTAATGGAATCTTCTAGTCTTCCTGGCAAGCTCCTCTTGCCAGGGCCTTGCGTGGGTGAGGTAATCTTGAGCCTAGAACGGCCTTCCCGGCAAGCTCCACTTGCCGGGGTCTCGATCTTCTGTCTTGTATACTTTGTTTTTGAATGGTTTTATATGGAGCAAGAAGGTATCCGACGAGCGCGTGGTAGGCCCTGCCGCGGGAAGCTGCTACTGCCCGTGCACAAGTTGGGGTACTGAGGTACCCCCACCTTAGTACACCGACAATAGTTGAGTATGTAGACTTGCTGAAAAGCTCTTACATTGACTCTTTCCGATGTTACGATAAATTGCAATTGCTTCAATGACCGAGATCAAAGTTTGTTAGTTTTCAATGAAGTTTATGATTCATGCTTGATATTGTGAATGGATTGTTACTTTAGCATAAGAATCATATGACAATATATATATATATATATATATATATATATATATATATATATGTTGCTGCTATGAGAATGATCATGATGCCCTCATGTCCGTATTTTATTTTTATCACCACCTCTATCTCTAAACATGTGGACATATTTTCCGATATCGGCTTTCGCTTGAGGACAAGAGAGGTCTAAGCTTGGGGGAGTTGGTACGTCCATTTTGCATCATGCTTATATGTTGATATTTATTGCATTATGGGTTGTTATTACATGTTTTGTCACAATACTTATGCCTTTTCTCTCTTATTTTACAAGGTTTACATGAAGGGGGAGAATGTCGGCAGCTGGAATTCTGGGCTGGAAAAGGAGCAAACTCTGGAAACCTATTCTGCACAACTCCAAAAAGCCCCGAAACTTCACAGAACTCCGTTTCCGAAAATAGAAAAAATATCTGGCGGAAGAAGATCACGAGGGGGGCCACCTGCTGTCCACGAGGGTGGCGAGCGTGCCCCCCTATAGGGCGCGCCCCCTGTCTCGTGGGCCCCCTGATGCCGATCTTCTCCTATATGAGGTGTTTTGACCCGGAAAAAATCACAAGGAGGCTTTCGAGACCAGACGCCGCCGTCTTGAGGCGGAACCGAGGCGGAAAGCAATCTAGGGCTCCGGCAGAGCTGTTCTACCGGGGATACTTCCCTCTGGGAGGGGGAAATCGTCACCGCCGTCATCACCAACAACTCTCCCATCTTGGGGAGAGCTATCTTCATAAACATCTTCACCAGCACCATCTCCTCTCAAACCCTAGTTCATCTCTTGTATCTAATCTTTGTACCCAAACCTCAGATTGGTACCTGTGGGTTGCTAGTAGTGTTGATTACTCCTTGTAGTTGATGCTAGTTGGTTTACTTGGTGGAAGATCATATGTTCAGATCCATCATGCATATTAATACCCCTCTGATCATGAACAATATTATGTCTTGTGAGTAGTTACTTTTGTTCCTGAGGACATGGGAGAAGTCTTGCTATTAGTAGTCATGTGAATTTGGTCTTTGTTCGATATTTTGATGAGATGTATGTTGTCTCTCCTCTAGTGGTGTCATGTGAACGTCGACTACATGAAACTTCACCATTATTTGGGCCTAGAGGAAGGCATTGGGAAGTAATAAGTAGATGATGGGTTGCTAGAGTGACAGAAGCTTAAACCCTAGTTTGTGTGTTGCTTCGTAAGGGGCTGATCTGGATCCACTTGTTTCATGCTATGGTTAGGTTTATCTTAATACTTCTTTTGTAGTTGCGGATGCTTGCATTAGAGGTTAATCATAAGTGGGAGGCTTGTCCAAGTAAGGACAGCTCCCAAGCACTGGTCCACCCACATACCAAATTATCAAAGTACTGAAGACGAATCAGATGATCGTGATGAAAACTAGCTTGATGATAATTCACATGTGTCCTCGGGAGCGCTTTCCTTTATATAAGAGTTTGTCCAGGCTTGTCCTTTGCTACAAAAAGGATTGAGCCACCTTGCTACACCTTATTTACTTTTACCTTTTGTTACTTGCTACCAATTACATTATCACAAAACTATATGTTACCTATAATTTTTGTGCTTGCAGAAAATACCTTACTGAAAATTGCCTATCATTTCCTTCTGCTCCTCATTGGGTTCGACACTATTACTTATTGAAAGGACTACGATAGATCCCCTAAACTTGTGGGTCATCACCATTTGCGGTCTGGGTGCTGGACATCCTGGGCCCTTTCCCTCGAGCGCCCGGGGGCTATCGATACATTTACGTCGCCGTCGACAAGTTTACCAAGTGAGCAGAGGTGGAAGCAGTCCGAACCATCCAAGCCGGCTCTACAGTCAAGTTCATCAAGGGCCTCATAAACCAGTTCGGGGTCCCTAACCGCATCATCACCGACAACGGCTCACAGTTTACCAGTAACCTTTTCAAGACATACTATGCTAACCTTGGAACGCAGATTTGCTACACCTCTATAGCGCACCCCAGGAGTAATGGCCAGGCCGAGCACGCCAAGGCGGAGGTCCTGAGGGGCCTCAAGACCAAGACCTTCTAGAAGAAGCTCGAAGCCTGTGGAAGAGGATGGCACAACGAGCTCCCATCTGTGTTGTGGTCCATCCGCACCACTGCCACCAAGCCGACGGGCGAGACCCCATTCTTCCTCGTCTACGGAGCTGAGGCGGTCCTCCCTCACGAGGTCAGGCACCGGTCGCCGCGGGTCTTAGCATTTGACGAGGCGCAACAAGGCGCCATGCAGGGGAAAAACCACGTGCTGGGGGAGGAGCGCCGGTGTGATGCTTCACTCCGAGCAGCAAGATACCAGCAGGCGCTGCGGTGGTACCATTGCCACAACATTCACCCCACGACGCTTGAGGTAGATGACCTCGTTTTAAGGAGAGTCCTCTCCAGAGAAGGACTGCACAAGCTCTCGCCCATGTGGGAAGGGCCATTCAAGATCACCCACGTCTCCAGACCCGGCGCCGTGCGCCTGGAAACAGGAGACGGCATCCCCGTCCTGAATGCATGGAATATCCGGCACCTCCGGAGGTTCTACCCATGAAACAAGGCCCTTGCGCCTGAGAAGAGTATGCTCCGTGCCTGCGAGGAACAAGGCCCTTGCGTCTGAGAAGACTAGGCTCCGTGCCCGCGAGGAACAAGGCCCTTGCGCCTAAGATGACTAGGCTCCGTGCCTGCAAGGAACAAGGCCCTTGCGCCTGAG
>LR738710.1:703396928-703457558 GCA_902687465.1 Secale cereale | reverse complement strand
GATCCGTGCCTGCGAGGAACAAGGCCCTTGCGCCTAAGAAGACTATGCTCTGTGCCTGCGAGGAACAAGGCCCTTGCGCCTGAGAAGACTAGGCTCCGTGCCTGCGAGGAACAAGGTCCTTGCGCCTGAGAAGACTAGGCTCCGTGCCTGCGAGGAACAAGGCCCTTACACCTGAGAAGACTAGGCTCCGTGCCTGTGAGGAACAAGGCCCTCGTGCCTGAGAAGCCAAGGCCCGGTGCCTGTGAAGCAAGGCTCCGACCTGTGAAGATCTCCTCTTGTGACACTCTCACGTAATAATGAGTGGGCCTGTACACGCCCCGGAGTCTCCGGAGAGGCGCCCTCGGGCCTCGGGGGCTCCCTCCCATGTCCTAGTGGCAGCACTTAGCTCCGCGCTGGTGAGAAGACTAGATTAGGTGCCGGACGTGGCCGTTCATTTGCTTTCTGGAGTTGGCTTGTTCCTATCTTATCTTCTTTAATGGATGTTGAAGGTTCTGGTGTTCCTCGATTGCTTGGTTTTGATTCCCCTCTGTGGTTCTTCTCTCAGATTATCTGTGTTTCTTCCCCTAGCTTTCGGGCTAGCCCAGGGAGAGCGGTAGTTGCACGACGCTCTCCCCAGCGCTCCCTCCTGTTTTGCCTTCACGAGGCGCCCAAACAGGGGCTCGTAACTGACACGCCCCCCATCCTTATGTATGTGCCCCACGGGTACCGCGACAAGGGGCGGACGATCACGCTCTACCCGCATCAAAGGCCTCGGGCAGTAAAAGATAATAACCTAACGAGTTTTGCAGCCTCACAGAGGGTCGAACATCACGAGATGAGAGCAATCCCGAGTACATCAAGATAAGTCTCCTCACCCTAAGGGCATGTAAAACATGGATCGCACAGCAATAGACAGGAACACTATGCATGGTGCTAAATGTCATGAAACCAAGTTCGTTACATGCCCTCCCAGGGCTGCATGCTTGTTTGATCAAACGATGCAGGACAAGAAAGAAGAAAGACTAGGAACGGCTGACGGCGACCCTCGGGGTACGATTGCTCGCGAGGACCTACGCCTCGGGCTCAGGCAGAGCCCTCTTCACACTTCACTCCGAGCGTGACAACGAGACGACCCAGTGCCGCCTTCCAGGCGGGCGCGAAGGCGTGGCGGCTGGTCATAGCCACCGCAGCTGGAGCTGCCGCAGAAGGAGGAGCCGCCGTAACTAGATGAGCTGCAGTCATCGCCCAGGCCAAGCACCTCGCCGCCGCCGCTGTCCTCTGGGCGGCACTCGCCGCGGCGCCTGTCTTCTCCAAACACCCTCACGAAAAGGGTCGAGTTGTCGCCGAACTTGAAGTGAAGGGTGCATCGGCCGCCCAAACCGCGCGAGCGGGCGAACGTCTGCCAGCCTAGGCCAAAGCCACAACGCCCGAGGCGGAGACCTCCACCACAACCCACGACGCTGCAACAACCATCCGCCTACAGCCAAAAGCCGCCAGAGCTTGCATCAAGGAGTTCATCGGCCAAGGGGCGCGGGAGCTGGAGCCTCGTGCCGGCTGGGCTCTCCGACCACACAATGAACTCCAGCGCCGCCTCCGCTAGGTGGGAGTGCGGCTGGGGAGGTCTGACAACCCCAGAGCGCCTCCCTCCATTCACCGAACTGCCAACGCTACGATGGCTCCCGCCACTCAAAGGACCGCCGACGCGGCTACCAAGGGTGGTTACGAGCACTGTGGGGGTCCGCCCACGCCCGATCGCAGCCCCGACGGGGGTCGCATCACACTTACGAGGACGGCCTCGTCCTCTCTTAGCTGGTAGTAAGCCAAGCCCCTCCTGTTGAGCCTTCCCCTTCTCCATGGATGAGTACTTCTTGGGCGGCGCCATGGCGGTTCGGTCAGGCGAAGGAGCAAGGGGAATGAAGGAAGAAGATGGGCGGCAAGGACTCCTCCTGCCGCCCTATTTATAGCCAGAGGAAGGCCAACTGCCGGCCCCATAAACGCAAGTAATGATGGTCTGCTGTGCACGCAGAGACTTGTCAAGTCGCACAGTCGCTGAGGCTGCATGTGGAAGTGGAGACGCCCACGTTCCATCAAGCGCCATGCGTCAAGCAAGGCCGCAGAATTTGAGGGCCCGCGACGCTCCGTGCTTATCCCTTGGCTTCGCCGCGATGCCAAGCCCGAGCACACCTTGGGCCCGGGGGCTACTGTCGGCGTTCTGGGAACGGGGGTACCCAGACTTGCCTGCCTGCGGCCCAGGGAGTGGCTCACAAGGCGACATGGTATGGCCCAGCATCTTCAACAACCACTCAAGACCCTCGCGAGGGGCCAAGCCTCGCGAGGTGGACGACACAAGGCATCCCCTGGGGCGGCCTCGTCAGGCCGGCTCATGAGGATCGGATATATCGAGGTGAGGGGCACCTCGCGAGGTCCTCATGACGTGAGCAGTGATGACCAATGCCAGGCGGGCGCCAGGCGGGCGCAGAGTGCCAATTTCCTCTTTGGTGCTAAAGGAACAGGTGCAGGCGAGGAGTCTCGAGGCATCAGGCAAAGGTTTCCATATCGGTGCAATGAGACCAAGACCAGCAGGACGACAGGACGGAGGTCATCGCGGAACCCACGGCGGCGGCACCACTAGAGCCTTTGGCAGGCGAAGACCACCTTTTGTCAGGATAGCTTGTACTAGCTGTCTCCCTTCAAATTTGGCCGTTGTGGGATTCCTTCGCACTCAATATTTGGGAACAGGACCCGGGCCACTATAAATAGGACTAGCCACCACCATTGGGATCATCTCATCGAGAATTGATCAGATAGAAGGCCACACACCACAAGCTCACCCGAGCGCAAGAACACCTCTCCTCAGGGGGTAGTTCATCCATGTACTAGTTATTCCTTAGCCTACAAGGCAATCCACCACACCACACTGGATTAGAGTGTTACACCACAACGGTGGCCCGAACCAGTATAAATCTTGTGTCTCGTGTTCATCGGATCTGACGAGCTAGGCCTAGGGCTGTTGAGTAGACGAGCTAGGGTGGGAGGAGAGATCTTCATGCGCACCCTAGAGTTCGAACCTTGAGGGTTTTGCCGGAACCCTAGACCCAACAGGTGCATGTTCACGCACGTTCGTGTGCATGCGGTTGCGCTGGGCATGGCATGACAATGCAGTTACCCGCTGCAAAAACTACCATGTGGACGCGCAGAGAATCCAGGCCGCCCGACCCCCATTTATTCCCGCGGCCATTTACCTACATCTCTCGCATCAGACGACACAATAAGCACACCCACGATGACATCTAGCGGTTCCAATGGCGATCCCCGTGGCTCCAATGGTGCTCCCAGCGACCGCCGACGACAACGGCGGGCAATTCACCACGCATCACGTAGTGGACACCCATGTGAGGGGGGGAGGCCCTCTCGGTGGTGTAAACTATGGAGCAGTTCCTTGCCGAGGACAAGTACCAAGTGGTCGGCTTCGACCTCGAGTACACCATGGGTCATGCCGAGCATGACCAGAAGGTTGTCGTCGCCTAGTTGTGCGTGCGACATGACGTCCTCGTCTGCCACTACCACCTTGCCACAGGCCTTGCGAGCGTTTCTCCAGGTTTATCAATAGCCCCGACTATAGTTTCACTACGGTGGACACCACCAATGATCTAAAAGCGCTCAAGGTTTCGGGCTTGAAATGCCCGAATCTTGTCAACATCTAGCACCACTAGAAGGTCTGGGACAGTGACAAAAACAAACTGAACTCCCTGGTTGACCTCACCTCGGCCATCATCGACCCCTACAACATGAAGATGGAGAATGAGAGCAACAAGGACAAGAACGTCTGGCACAATGTGTGGCATGAGAGACTGGATGAAGAACATGTCAAGTATGCGGCCAACGACGCGTACACAAGCTACGTGATGTACAGGCGGATTGTTGACATGAGGAAGTGTCTTCTTCCTACCCTAGACGAGGGATCGAGCCAGAGAGTAGTGGCGGGAGCGTCACAAGAATTAGATGACTAGACGATCGTTTCTCCTGCTTTAGAATGCATGCAATTGTGTATTCAGGTGCGTGCGAATGATCTGTATAGTCACTTATGTAACTGGATGTTTATTTCAGTTATATATATACACACACATGTTATTATTCTGTAGATAGAGCAAATCACATGGCTTATTAGCAGCAATCATCTATGTTATTATTGGTCTTCGCACACATTTCTGATTACGGACCTGTTTGCCGCGTATCACACACATCTTGTTCAGTTGAACCGTTCCCATTGTGTTGCCTAATCACACACAGTTCATCCTAGTGAACAATATGTTGTATATCACACACAACTTCATCTGGGTACCCACTTCTTTTGTTCCTCCTTATCACAAACAGTTAATTGAACTGAACCATATGCCCTGCATCACACACGCAAATAAAATCTGAACCGTGTTTGATGCATCCATCACCGCAAACGTTTTGCACCTCTTTTGACGGTTCTTGTACACCATCGTTTGCGATTATGGCATCGCACACAGTTTCGTCGAAGGATCTCTGATCGTAGTGTCGCATTTGGACCATTCTGCAGTAGTGGAGGTTGGAATCCTTCAAGAGTTTGCACAATATGCTGCTAATGCCGGCCTCACCGACTTCATTGCGACTGGATGCGAACAGTATCATCTCCTCACAAACACCTTTGTGCAAAGCTTTAATTTTCTTCCTAGGAATAATCCCCCTGAGGTGCAATTTAATTTATATGTTGAACCTCATCAGATACCGCTTACTGAATTTTGTGAAATATACTTGCTTCCTTCTGATGGTAGTTTGGCAGAGCCTAGGCCTTGCATAGTTTGAAAACTTTTATCGTACTCTGGCAGTGGGTGATGAGAGAGGGGTGTCAAGTATCACTCCTGCTGGCTTACATTTTCTTGTTGTTCATTATTTTGCTCTTTTCATTGCAAAATGCTTGCTTGCTAGAGAGAAGGTGGGTGCACTCAGTTCACCAGACCTTGTTGTTTTGCATCGTGTACTAGAGGACGACAACACATATAGCTTGGGAGCTATTGTGGCACGTCGTCTCCACATTAATAAGTCCAAGGGTAAAATACATGGAGGTATTTACGCCACTCATTTGGCGGCTCGCTTTAATGTTTAGACACGCCTGCATGATTATCTTTTGCCCAAGGTTTATCTAGATCGCGCGGCCATGGATCACCACCAGTTTACTGCTATCGATTATCCTAACATTCCTATTCCTTATAACCTGGTTTTTAGTGTGAGAACTCGCGATATTATTCCACTGCCTGCACCTTCTTTGTTTGATCCTATTGCCAGGGGCAGATATAGGATTATGCATGAGGTCATCATCGCTTATCGGAATGACCAGGCTGCAGCACAGGAGGAGCCTCAGCAGTGGGATCCTCAGGTGCCTACGCCTCAGCACTTAAACATAGGACCTCATGGCTTCTACAACTTGTGATTACCAAGCTAGGCCAAAAGCCTAAGCTTGGGGAAGTACGTGTTTCTCATCGACTTTACATTCATGTTCACATAATTCAGTTGTCGGTGTTCACACTTTTTCATTGTATTATCCATGCTTAATTTTATTTTCTCGTTTTCTTCTTGTGTGTTTGAAAAACTTGAGAAAATTCAAAAATATTTCCTGCTTCTTTTTGCTTTTCTTTCTAGAGTAGTTAGCTATGGAACTAAAAAGAAAACCCAAAAAGATTTGCTTGTTCTTCTTTTACCTGTTGGGAGCTTTCACGTGTAAATAGTTTTCCTCGTTTTGCTTTCCCCTTTTATTTGCTTGTTCTAGAAAATAAAAAACTTCAAAAAAAATCAGTGTGTTTCTCTGAATTTCTTTTCTATTTATTGAGTCGTACCAAGGACAAGACCACGATGAAAATGTTGAGTGGCTCTCATATGCATAATTGTTGATCTAACAAAGAGCCCACTTTACCTTGTCTTCTACTGTTGAATAAAATGTTTGCAGATTCCAGCTTAGTCCACGGCACTCTTACACTATTATTATTTTCTTATCGTTCGGTCGTGCAAGTGAAAGGCAATAATGACGACATTCAATGAACTGGCCGTGGCAGAGAGAAACGGGTATGAACTCGACTTGTTCTGTGTTTGTAAATATGTTCAACCTAGTATACATGACTCAGACCATTATGATTAAACATGTTTGCAATGAAAATTAGAGATTATAGTTTCTCATGGCATGCATAAGTACCTAGGAGTGGATAATGATTTATCTTGGATATCAACATTGCGATAAAATTATTGTGATGTAGTATGATGATATGGTATCCTCCTCTGAATGTTCGAGTGGCTTGACTTGGCACATGTTCATGCATGTAGTTGAATCAAAACCAACATAGCCTCTATGATATTTATGTTCAGGGTGTTCATATCCTACTCATGCTAGTGTCCAATGTTACTTATGCATAATGCATGTTCATGACCGTTCTTGCTCTCTAGCTGGCCGCTTCTTAACCTATTTGCTAGCCTTCGCCTGTACTAAGTGGGAATTCTGCTTGTACGTCAAAAACCTTGAACCCAAGTTATTCCATATGAGTCCACCATACCTACCTATATGCAGTATTACCCTGCCATCCCAAGTAAATTATCATGTGCCATCTCTAAAAACTTCAAATAAATATCCCTTTTGTGTGCCTGGATCGTTCATTTAATGACAGGAGGTACTGGTATCTTCCATGCTAAGCGGGTTATTCTCAGGTCGAGTGTTTATTCACTCGCCAGCGCACGAGAAAAGGGCGGTAATAGGGATGCCCAGTCCCAAACTGCAAAAAGAATCACTGGTATGCGTCGGTGCTATACAAACGGTTTTAACCCCTATCCGCGACGGCATTTCGAACCGTCGCCAAGTGAGTGTGGGCGATAGGGGGGTCCTTCCCACACGACCCAGAAATCGTCGGGGATATTCCCTCCTGGCACACACGCTCGGCAAAATGAGGTCATGTGCGACCGACGAGCGCTCAAATACGGTAATACGTATATTAGAGCTAAAAATTTACAATTATACATGCGATATTGTTTCTGGTCGCAAGTACATCCCGCACAGTCAGTCCCCACAAAACATTTCCGTTCGTATGTACATCCCACATAGTCGCTCCAAGGAAAACGTTTGCGTTCACAGGTACATCACGCACAATTTTCCCCATTAAATCATTTGGGATAGCGTTGCCATTGCACACGATATTAACAATTTGATCGTTTGCGTTATTGAATGCATCACACACGGTGCATAAAAGAAACTGTGTGGCAAACACAGTTTTTTGTGGTAAACGTTTGCGCAAGGTGGCCTAGCGCAAAAAGTTTTCAAAAGGATGTCGTGTGTGATTGTTCATTGATCCAACACGGTTTATTCCTAGAAACTATGTGCGTTGCCTGAGGTCATCGCCCACGGTATTTTCTCACTAACAGTTTGCAATAGCAAAACCTAATTAGCAGGCTAATTCACCATTAGTAGGCTAATTGCCCTATTATTAATAATCCATTTATTAATCAAATTGACACTCATATTAAGCACATAATATATTTCATTTCCATATTAAGGAAGCAAGATTTCATAATTGAAATACATTAGAGTACAACATGATATAGCTTCAGCACTCAGCCACCCCATTACACAACTACACCAGCACCAAGTTTCACATGCAACATGTAGAACCTTTAAAAATTAGCATCATATACGGTACATAGACAGATGCATCTCATCTGGAAAACTGCTGAAGCGGAAGGCGAACATTGAGCCCTCATTCATGTTGAAGGTCTTTGCAACTTTAGGCCAGTGCATGTGGATGATTGACCATACATCCTTCGTCCTCTTCAGGAACACTTCAATATTGAACCGTGGGTGTTGTATGAAAACTTTCGTCGCCTCCTGACCATAGAGGTGGTTTGAGAGGTAAACATCAGTGAAATGATTTGGAAAGGCCTGAAAACAAGGATGTGCATAAATATCTTCTCTAGATTGCAAATGGGGCAACGGAATAAAAAAGGCAAGGTATAATAGTTAGTACCATCTTGTAGTGAACTGATCTCTTCTTCATTGTGCACACAAAGATCTTGTTGTTTTTTGCTGCTAATTTATTTATCCTAATAATCTTTCTGAGTTCCTTGACATGATTGATATTCCAGGACAACTCCTTTCCCCATATGCAAAAAGGGTCGAACAGTGGGTCAAAACCTCTGGCAGCAGGACCTACATGTGCAAGACCAAATTGTTAAAAACCTAAATATTAGAATGGTTCCTGCAATTGCACTATAATGTGCTATTACACAACAGACCATGCACGTGCAGTTAACTAAACACCACAACAAATGAACCAAACGTTAACTGAGCACCACATTGCACAATACAACATACTCCTAATAGAAGATCAGACAATTAACCAAACCAAGCATGCTTAACAACTTGGAAATATAGCTATTGTATTTGTTTCTTTTGTATTTTATACAGCCAAATTCGATTTACTTCTCACATGGTATACAATAACAGAATGCACCCACAACAATTGAACATCGCATTGCAGAATTGAACCAAGCAGTTAACTAAACACCACAACAAAGGAACCAAAGGTTAACTGAGCACCACATTGCACAATATAACATACTCCTAATAGAAGATCAGAGATTAAACAAACCAAGCATGCTTAACAACTTGGAAATATAGTGTTGCGGGATATCCACGGCCACCTATGGGACCAGGAGGCCCCTTGCTGGTTCGGCAGGGGGACGTCATGTTGCACAAAGAGCAGACCAGCGCATGACAGCACGTCGGGGCGGCACACAAGCAATTTACCCAGGTTCGGGCCGCCGCGAGGCGTAAGACCCTACTCCTGCTTTGGTGGATTGGTGATGGAATGGTGGTGGTGGAGCGCAGTACACTTGCCCGGCAAGGGTTGCCCTTGGGCGGTAGTGCCTAAGCGCGTATGGAGGTGTGGGTTTCTCTAGTCTCCAACCCTTTCTACGGTTGCCATGGGGCTCCTTTTATAGATCAAGGGGCGACCATAGTGGCAAAGTAGTCATTATGCACTAACATGATTGTAAACAGTGCTATCATACCTAACTCTGCGGGCTGACAGGGTGCATTAAATGCACTGCTTAGTGTCACATCAACGGCTGCCCGGCAAGGCCTGCCGGGCTTCTTCGCCAGCTCCACGCTTGTCTTTATGACACATCACAGGACGGGTGTCATCTGTGGGTTCTTCTTGTAGAAACTGGCTGCCATGTGGCTAATGGCTGCCACTTAGTCATCTTTCAGCTTGACACTGCATTGATTGACGACGTGGTTCATGCTTGAGTGCTTGGTGAGGCGGTTTGGCCTCCGCGAGCCCCTGATAGGCCCTGCCGGGGTGTTTCTGCCATCCGCTTCCGCGGGTGGCCTTGCCCCTTACCGGGCTCGCCTGCCCGGCAAGGGAGGCCCTTCTCTTGGTGACGTCTTGCTTCTCTGGCTTGGCCTTGATCTCTCCGCTATGAGCTGGCACTCTGAATCTCTTGGTTTCTTGTACCCTGACTCGGGCTGGTGCTCCAATCTTGTTCTTGTGCCTATGCACGGTCTGGGCAATAGACCTAGGGTTTGTTGCACCGACGGAAGCCTCCGGGTCTGCCCCGATCACGCTGCTGAGCGTCGTCAGGGCAGGGCCTAATAAGTGCACAGGCAGGGTTGCTGAAGAGGCCGTTTACTTGAGGTCCTCTTTCTGCTTCTTCATGAGTCTTGAATCCTGGCCAGTTTCCAGTTTCCCCACTTGCTGCATAAAGTCAACAGTGGTGGGGCCGCTCTAGTGATGGCCCATGAATGACTTTAACGCACGGGGTAGAAACTGCCAATTTACTCATCCCATCACGCCCTTATCCTTAGCCACGTATGTGGCATGCATCGCACGGGGTAGGTAACGGAGGCGTGTGGCCTGGGAGAGCATCATGGCGAGGGCTCGACCATCTTGAATTGGCAGAGTAGGATGGTGGTTACCTGTTGATGGAGCGGCCCTCCTCCTCGCCCTGCGTATGAAAGGGAGGAGTGGAGGAGGGCAATGCCATCCACCTCTGCATTCCTCCTCTCCTGTCTTCTGCATTTGCTGGCTATGTCGAAGAGGGCAGCCTGGGGCGAGCCCCTGGGTTCCAGCTTGGGGTTTCACCTGGATTTAAAAGAGAGACCCGGGCGGCGCGGCGACAACGCCGGATGTGGCGACTCCGGTGTGCCTTCCGCCGGGTGTAACAGCCCCAAAATTGGGTGATCAATTTTTGAGCTGTTATTTCTTCCTGGCAACAATTTTTTCAAATTTTCTCATGAGTTTGCTGGATGACTCTGAGAATTCTTGCCATTTCCAACCCTTCAAAACCTTGCTCATGACTTTGTCAGCAGGCAAGTCCTCATTTGCATCATCTCAAATCCTCTCAAACCTTAATTCCAAATTTTTGGAATGTGAATATGGCCTTTGTGATTACAAAGGAGCCATCATTTTCCTTGATCTGTTGATCATTCCATCTGTTCCAAGAGAACCTCCTATCCTCCTAATCCTTGGATATGCAAAAATATTGCTAATTCCCATGCAATATTTTTGAATTATGATTTATTCATTTTCTTGCCTTTCTGAGGAATAAACTCCAAAGGCATAGCTAGCCATCTCCGAAATTCATGAGAATTGGTGGAGTTGATGTTTATGTCTAATCCAAGCTCTGGCAAAAATATTGGCCACATTAAAATAAGGAAAATTGCCTTTTCCTATTTTTAAACCAATATTGCATTTCTGCCATTTTCCAAAGGAACTACTATTTTTATAGCAGATAAAAGTCCCACATACATTGTGGAGCTTGTCCTTGCTATATAATCATTAGTTCCATCATTAGCTCATGTTCCACAGTTCAAAATTTTGGCACATGATCCAATGCAAGTTTCTGTCTTCTCTGAAATTTTACAAAGGAAGTGCCTTATTCCTAATACCAATTGAGCTGCAATTTGGCAGGGTGATTAACATTGATAATTCACCCATGGATACCAAATATGAGATCAATCCCTTCCTCCAAGCTCCCTGTGCAATTTTTCAAAGTTTCTGACCAGAATGCAACTTTGTGAAGGGAGTACCTTCATAGAGTTTCGAAATGGGATGAAACTTTTACATCTTCTCAAGTATCTCGAATCATTAGCTTCCACCTAAATTCAGCTCATTTCATTGGGCTATGTTAGCATAGTAGCCATCCTTGTTTTCTGCCCAAATTTTCAGTTTGTGAAGCAAGTATATTTTATCTTGCTCCATTATGGCTGAAAATATTCCTAAGCCTTCTATTATCCATATAACCAACCTACCCAAGATTTTGGCTCATCTCATGTATCCAATATTTTCCTAGAATTTTCCTAAATTTTTGGTCAGAAGTAATGCTTGTGAAACAAGTACCAATTTGGCAAGTCTAATTGGTATGATATTTTTGCAGCATCTACATATGACCAGATCAGGAAGCTTTGCCAAGTTTTAGCCCAATCCAACACTCTTAGTGAGTGCTCCTTCATCATTTGTTTTCTAGGTCATATTTGACAGTTGCACTGCTGCTATGTTAAATATTTGCCCAAATCCCTTTCAAATCTCCAGGACCGTAGTCCTTGCTACCCTAAGTCTACCAGACATCAATTTTACCTTTTAACCTCTCTGGTTTTATCTCTAGAGTGTGGCCAAGTTTGCAACAGCAAACTTGCGAAGCTTAGTTTACTCACCTCCATTTGTCGATGCCCGTTTCTTTACCGTAGTAACACTCTATCTTCGACGGACTACGCGGTAGACATGAGCTGGCATCGATAAAAACTACAGAGTGTGCCTTGCCCCTGGTGACCACAAGGAAAGGCAGCCAAAACGGTGGTCTTGCCACTGTTCTCGTCGGCAGCACTGCTCCGACTGGCTCTGGCCTCCTCCTTGATGCCCAACAGCTCCCCCTCGACGTCGTCTTCCCCCTGGACCTCTGGACCCCTCCGTTTTCTTCTTCGGCGAGCCGTTCCAATGGCTGCACAGTGAGCGCCTGTGAGCCCGTTGTCTTCCCCTCCATGTCTTCTTCCTCCTCTTGTCCTCGAGCTCTGCTCGTCTCCGTGAGCCTCTGTGTCGCGTATGCTTCCTCCTCGTCGGCTTCCCGTGCCCCCCCCCCCCGACTGCTGCAGCCGGCAGAGCCTCGGCTGAACGCGCTCGGTGGTGCCCGGCTCAGGTGCTCCTCGCCCAGCTATAAATAGCCCGTCCGTGACCCTCCCCGAGCAAGCCAGCCCTCCCAACCTCCTCCCCACTCCCTCCGATCCACCCAGTGCCCGTGCCCGGCCGAATCCCTTGCCGGAGCCCGGCAATTTTGCCGGAGTTCGCCCACGGCCTCCGCACCCAACCCCTCTCTCCGGCCGTCTCCTTCCCCGTCCAAGCCCTCCACACGACGCGCCACTCTCCAACGACCCTTCCCGACCCACCGCCCCTCCTATTCCCTCACCGGAGAACCGTGTCCACCCGTGCCCAAAGCCCCTCTCCGCCGAGGGCCCTGCAGCCCCTGCTCCGGTGCTCCTCAACGGCAGTGACCATCACCCGGAGATGCGCCTCTCTCTGCTGATCTCCTGGGTAGGTCGCACGTCCGCTGCCGTGGCCGGACACGCCGGCAATCGCCGTCGAGGCGATCTCCCCCTCAGCCACGCTCGCTCCCGCGTGGGAGGAAGAAGAAGCCAGGCCAGGCGGGCCCCACCGCCTGCGGACCCCACCCACCAGTCTAACAGCAGCGTTGACCAGGTACGCTGACGTGGATAAGTGGAGGCGTAATCCTCTGGATTATGTCTTCAGTTGTCCGAAAGCGTATTCTAGTGCTTCTTTAGATCAAAATGCATTTTCACTTATCTGAAGGCGTATATATGGGAATGCGCTTTCTCTTTTTTTTTCAGCCCGCCCGCCGAAGTGCTTATTTCGTGAACGTTCACTGTTTAAGCCTCTTTTCTACCTAAAAAGTGAATGGCCACAACTTTGCACTCGTAACTCCGATTGAGGCGATTCCAACGCTCACTCTCTTTGTTCGTCGAGATCTTTTCGATGGCACAATTTTCTTTATGCTTGCACATTCTGAAAATGCCTATTTTGCTCATGACCGTAAACAGCCCCATCTGAGAGAACAGTTTCCGGTGAATCTTTACGCGATCGTTTCACACGTCTTCTCGGAGTATTTGTCGACCCCAGGCAAGCCAACCTCTTATCATGAGCCCCGAACTTGCATGTTGACTTTGCTTGCACCTTGTGTGTGTGTGTAGTGTAGTTGCTTCTTATCGTGTTCGTTTGCAGTCATTCCGTTATGCTTATCATGCATGCTTGAGTTTTCATGATATCTTTTGCCATGCTAATAAGAATGTTGTTATTGATAATGCCATGTCACTACTCTACTTTATTTTCATGCCATCGTTATAAAATGCTATGATGATTGTAATGCACCGTTGATATGCTAGTACTTGGTATTGTCATGTTCTTTATGCTATAGTTGTGCACTTGAGAAGTTCGACATTTTGTCCATGCATTTGTATGATGCATGCTCATTGTTGCATTCATGTTAAATATGCTCATGATGATGGAGAAGTAAATAAGATGACTTAATAATAACGAACCTCCTCCGTCATCGATGGGATCGAGTCATAGTGCCACCAAATCAAACTTCTTCAGTGCAGCCACATTTGCCTTTGTGGGAAGGCCTTAATGCGATCTATTGTCGTGCCTCTCGTCGGTGCCTCCAACGAGGGAAGGTTATGGGCGCGCGCTACCCTGATCAGGTAGGCGTACATAAGCCTTTTGTGTCCGGGTTTGTTTTTGAGTTCATGTCCCCGTTTGGGACCGTTTATGTTTTGCCACGACGGTGGCCATTGGTGTCTTTGGTAGGCATGGGGCCACCCAAGACTGAACCCAAAAGGGGTGTTGGTCGGAGTGGCCGGGAGAGTGTCATGGCAGTAGGTCGATTTCGTCATAATGCCATTGGTCCACCCAAATGGGATGACGAGGCCATGGGTTCCGTGCTGTGGGTACAGTGCGCTACCTCTGCAGAGTGTTTATTAAGTCTATCGATAGCCACATAGTTCACAGTAGGTCACACTATCAGGTCTTGGTCGAAATGGAGGATAAAACTTAATAACTAAGTCTATAAATGAAATTGTGTAATAAACAATGTGGTAACTTGGACTATGAGATAGTCGTGAGCACTCACGATGATGTGTTGATATTGTCGTGGTTTTGTCACGGCAGATGTCCTACCGAAAGGACTTAGTCGTGAGGCCATCGCTACGGGTTAGCTTAAAGGGGTTAAAGCAGACAAGGACGCAAGGATTTATACTAGTTCGGCCCCTTCGATGAAGGTAAAAGCCTACGTCTAGTTTGGTGTGGTATTGCTAGGGTTTCGATGACCAGGGAGCGAATACGCTTTGCCTGTGTCTCGAGTTATCGTTCTCTCCCCTTGAACCGTCGCCGGGTCGTCCCTTTATATACACGAGGTGACGCCCGATCCGGTTTACAGAGTCCCGGAGCCGGTTCATAAACGTGTCCGGCTCGGTCTCTATCTTTCCTATCTTACATCACAAGTTACACGCCGTATGGCGGTTTACAAATCATGGGCCTTAACACCTCTTGGGCTCTAAGTCTTCTGGAGTAAAGCGTCTTATCCCATGCTCCGCTGGGCTTTAATAGAAGTAATCTTGATGGGTATAAACTGGCCCCTCTTGGGTGGTTTACACCTAGTAGTAATATCCTTGACATTAGGCCCCAGATTGATTTGAACCTGTTCATGTCAATCTTCAACGTCTTGTAAAGATTCCACTTTTCGCAGCTTTAAATGCTTCATAAACCGCCGTGACGTCATCCTCCTGGATCACTTTAAACTGTCGTGACATCATCTGCCCATTTAATAATTGTACCTGTTTTTTTATTTTTCACTCATTAAAAGCTCCGAAGATCGAGGTAACAGTATCTTGCCATATCTACTTTTCCGGCTCCTCGATCCCCGCGCCTTCCGTTCCATTTTTCGGCTTATAAATAGGGTAAAGGGGCATCTCCTTTTCCCCCTTGCTCCTTTGCCTCTTCTTCTTCCTCGCGCCTGCTCGTGCTCAAGCTCCGCCGCCGCCGTCGATCCCTGCCTCTTCGTCAAGCTTTGGCCGCTGCATCAACCAGGTCGGATCAGAGAAAAACATCGACGCGCCTCCACACTCTTTGGCTCCGGTAAGTCCTTTCTTTATCTTGTATACAGATCTCATTAGGGTTTTCACCTGAAGGTTCATAGATAGGGCACTGTCCCTCGTTGTTCTTCACCATGGCCTGATAGTTAGTGTAGATCTGATCCTCCTGTTCTATAGCCGTAGTAGTAACTCCGCTTCCTTACCGCACCTTTATCTTGCCCAATAGTACTAGTTTAGACTGGGTCTATTATAGCTCTTGTTGCGTCTGTTGACTATGAACTGAATATTTCTGAATTTCTAACATGCTGTAGATCCATAGCTTCATCACTGTTTTTACAAAACCTGTTTTTCTATAACCTCAGATCTGCATCTTCATATTCTCATTGGCGGTTTAGCTATCTCAAAAACTAGAAACCGGTAGATATCATTAGGCCCCTACTTAAACCGCCGTGTGTAAGTACCTTCAAAACACTGTCGGTTTAACTCTGTATGAATCGTAAACCGGTACTCCACTATATTTTCAGCTTTCCGTTCAAGATGGCAAAGCCAGCCAAGCAGTTCACTTCCTGCAACTGGGTCCAGTCCCGGGTTACTGAAGAAGAATTACATAACCTATCTAAAATTGGTGCTTTAGGCCCAAAAAATGTCCTTCACTGGAGAGTCCCCGGATCAGAGTGTCCTCCAGCGCCAAAAGAGGGAGAAGTTATTGTTTTCCTTGATCATTTAGCCCGGAGATTCAGTCCTCCTGGGTCAAAGTTCTTCCGTGATGTGCTAGCTGATTTTCAACTCCATCCTCAAGACATTGGGCCCAATTCTGTGTCCAACATTTGTAATTTCCAAGTTTTCTGTGAAGCTTATCTGCAAGAGGAGCCATCAGTTGAATTATTCCGGGATTTCTTCCACTTAAACCGTCGGACGGAATTCTCTGACGGTCCAAACACTGAACTTGGCGGGATGTCCATTCAGAAGAGAAAGGACGTTAGTTTTCCTCATGCCAGTCACCACAGTCACCCCAAAGAGTGGAATCAAACTTGGTTTTATTGCTTAGATACTTCTCCAGAAGGTGAAAATCCTCTGCCGGGTTATCGCTCCCACCGGCTTTCCGAGAACCATCCCTTTCCACAACGGCTAAGTGCCCAGGAACGGGCTAGGTATGCTCCTCAGCTTTCAAAGCTCAGGGCCTTCACCACCAATGGCTTGACAGGGGTTGATTTCGTTCGTTGCTGGATTTCTTGGAGTATTCTACCGCTAAGCCGGCGCTCCGGTTTAATGTGCGAATATACCAGAAACCCCAAAGATCCTATGTGCCATACCGAAACCATGCTAGCAGAGAATGAGATCAACGAGGCTGTTAAGAAACTGCTGAACGAGCCAGTAGAAACTTGCAGCCAAACCGGACTGGCTCTCTTTTGTGAGCTCAACAAACCACCATCGGTAAATACTTCTTTCATATTGTTTTGCTCTATTTCAATCCATCTTCAGCACTCTTCTTGAATGTCATCATAATCTTCAACAGGATGACGACCCATTCTGGAAAAAGAAAGTCCAGGATAAACCGGCGAAGGTGCCTCGCCAAAAAACTAAGGCTGTCAAAAGAAACGTCAGGAAGAAAACCACTAACATATCTGAATCCAACCCAGAGGATGATGAACCGACCTCAGAGGTATTACTTGACTCTCTTGTCTCTTCTTTTCTTGCACTTTATTAACAATGATTGTACTCAGGGACACGTTGAAGGCAGCAAGGCAGATGATGTTGAGGTAATTACTCTTTCTTCCGGTTCAGAACCTCTACCAACAACAAAAATTCGTCGAGTATAGTTTTCTCACCCTTTCGCTTACTTGGATCCAAACTTTCTTTTGAAGAAACAGCAACATGAAGCTCGCCGCACCACGCGGCATAGTGGTCACACCAATGAATCCACCGGTTTACCACACACACCAACCCGGAGGCATTGCTCAGAGGTTTTACACACTCCAGACGCTCTTTATCCCAAAGCAGGTCATATTCGACAGCCTCTTAATCCATCTGATTCGAATTATCAGGAAACTCCTCACTCATCCTCTGGCGAATCAACAGCTACTCAGATTCCTCCTCTTAAGACTGTTCCTCAGTAAAAAATTCATTTTGCTGCTTTAACCTCTTTCTTTTACTCTTCTGACTATCATAACTTTTGCAGCAAGCCCAAGCCTAGTAAAAAGGCTAAACTTAATAACCCGGCGGGTGATGAAACGATTCCTGAACTGGCAAAAGATCCTGAACCTGTTGAACCTACTGAAGAAAATATTGATGGTCTGCATGATGATCCTCCTCTCATGGACTATGAAGTCTTTTTTTATCAAGGGAGTGTCCCAATGGATCCTGACACTAATCCGGCCAGTCCTGTCCGGACCAGCAACACTCCAGCTAGCCCTGCCAAGGCCGCTGCCGCTTCAGCAGAGGAAATTGAAATCACTAGATTCGGTTACACTACCCCTAGTGAACCTGTTGCCTTGTCCAAGCATACTGCGAAGATGAAATGTCTGGCAAGGACAAAGGAAAATGGGGTACTGACCTATCCAGCTATGCTCAACTTAATGCTCAAGAACTCCATTCCAGTTATCTGAACCGGCTGTACACCAGCCGTGATCATGAAGTCGGTTTAATAAATATGATGAAGGAATGCTATGAGGTAATTTTCTGCTTTAACTTGAACTATATTCCTGCATAAGTCTTGTAGCTTGCCTTTACTCCATTGTAGCCCCCAAGGGCCGGCTTATTCCTTTAGGATGAACCGGGACTTCAAAATATCTATCTTAGTATTTTTTCACATGTGTAGTCCCCAAGGGCCGGTTTATCTCTTCAAGATGAACTGGGACTTCATTTCGTAATCCTCTCTGAACAATGTCACATTAGCCCCCAAGTGCCAAGTGCATAACTTGTTATGTGCTCGGGACTTTATTGAAAAAATGTCTGATAACCGCAAATACACATTAGCCCCCAAGTGCCAAGTGTACAACACGTTATGTGCTTGGGACTTTTGAATATGTTTCATCAATGTATAATATGCTCTTCTCTTGACAGGCTGATCTAAACCGGAAAGACACTCAGGTGGCCGAGCTCCAAGATACTTTGAAGTTTCAATAGACCGCTGCTTCCAAAGTCAAAGATGAGCTGACCCTTGCCTTAGCAGAAGTAGAAAAGCTGAAGAAGGACTTCCAAAAGGAACGGTCGGATTGAGATGCTGAAAGAGCCACTTTGGAAAAAAAGGGCAATTGATGCAGAGGTTGCTCTCAATCCGGTGACAAAAGAATTGTCCAGTTTAAAGCAGCAGATAAACGCCATGACTATTGCTGTATTTGGTAAGCGTCCTTATCCTAATCCTGAACATGATAGTTTTCCACTTTCCGGTTTAACTCAAACTTTTTTAATGCAGGAAAACGCATTGCTCATCTTGGCACTGACATGCGGAAGAAGTTAAAGGCCGCATACACTCTCATAGAGCAGTTGTATTCCGATGCCCAAAGGATTGTTTGCACTGCTTCCCATAATAAACAGGCTCCCACGTTGATCAAGGGCACGTTGGAGAAGTTATCAGTGCTTCCTGCCCGTCTTGGAGAGCTGAAGAAATAAACTGCAAGGGCGGGCGCCTTGATGGCATTAACTCGAGCGAAAACTTGGGTTCCTGATCTTGATCCGGCAGATGTGGTGAAGGGCTACCCAGCATGAAGGAGGACGGATCAGAGTTCGCAGATACCGATCTGCGTGCTCTAACAAAAGAAATGCGACCCTCAGCCAGCAATCTAGCCGATGAAGCGAATTTGTCTCGTTATCATTTGGGTTATGATGCTGACAACTGTCGGGTCAACACTCCAGTCTACGACGTGGAAGATCTCATCCCGCCCGTCCGTAAGCATACTTACGCTCCTGTGAACCGTCTGAACTCGTGAATGATGAAGCTGTTTTCAAAGCGCTGACCAAGATCAATTGGGCAACTACTGAGTTCCAGCTTCTAGAAGAGAACGACGAGGAGTCTGAGCAGGATGATCCACAACCTTCACGTCGAGCTGACGCAAATTCCTAAACCGGTGCCGGTTTAAATATTATGTACCAGCACTTTAGACAAAAACATATATTCTTTTGGGCTATCCAGCGCCTTGTAATAGGGTAGCTGTAACACTTCATGTTTTCACGCATGTTCTCCTTTGTTTGACATTGCTTCATCTGGCAACTTCATATTTTTTACTGCTTATGATGTTTTTAATAGTTTATTCCACTTGTTTCTGCAAAAGACAAAGTTTAAAGTGTCCTGGCGGTTTATCGCCGGACGGGTCATGATGCCCAAATACATGGTCTAGGTTTATAACCTGAACTGTATAAAATATGAAACATATGTCATACCTGTGATTAAGTTTTGCACTATTGGCCTTAAACAATAATCGGTAGTAAAAACAATGATCCAAGTTGCAAGAGTTGATGACTCCCTTGATCATTTGCCGGTTCATGACGGAACCGTACCGGGTTATGATAAACTCCGGTTTAACTGTCGACAGTACTGGCAATTTATAATCAAACCAGACCAGGTTCTGTAAACGCTGGTATATTGTAGTGGGAACTTATACTCATCCACTCCCCGAATCAATGGACTTGGATAAACACCAATGACCTTGAAAATATATATTTTTAGCAAATATCAAAAGAGATATTGTCAAATAAAACCCTATAGTCAGAGCTTTTTACGAGCTGCCAGGCTCCAAATTCGATGCTTTTATGAGCTGCCAGGCTACTGAATTAACCATTTCACAAAGCCTCTTAAGATGGTCCTCAATCCATAACCAATCTTCAATTTAACGTTACCAAGTTCAGGGTCTGTAAAAAGATTTACTTGTGAAACGTTCGACGAGTCATACCAGGTTTATCTGGGCGGAGTGACTTACTTAATGCAGGCAGGCTAATTCGGGGTTTTAGGTGTATACACCAGGCTTCCAAGCCGTGGCTTGATAGCCTACTGTAAGGGCATATTTCTCCCTAAGTAGTTTTGGTGATTGATGACAATGCATTTGCGGACTAATCGTGTGCTCTAAGCTCCTACAGGTATATCTCACTTAGGCACAAGACGATTGATTGCCCCTCGGATTCGATGGAAGACGGTGTTTTCTTTTTGCTCCCTGTCGGTGGCTTTGAGTAATAGGAAAGCCGTACTATTAAGAGGGGGTCCGCTTTGGAAAGGTTTGGGTGGAATCAACACGTACACATCTTACTCTCGCACCACCTTTCCCTTGATTCTCTGGAGTTCCAACCATTTATTAACGTATATGCAAACCATGACTTCATAACTAAATCATCTGCCTGGCAAGCGGTAGTACCGCTCAAATAAGCGGTAGTACCGCACAGCCACACGGTAGTACCGTCTGTCGACACGGTAGTACTGCACCAACGGTAGTACCGCGGCTCCAGAGCGGTAGTACCGTGTATCTGGCCCGGCGTTGATTCTAAGTGCAGAAGTAGGTGCGGAAGTAATTTTTTACTTCCGCATCCTATGCGGTAGTACTACTTACTCCAAGCGGTAGTACCGTGTCGCGTTTTGCTACTACCGTTTTCCCTGCGGATGTAGCCGCGGATGTAATTTATTTCATCTGTGGTTGTCAATCATCTCGCATGTTTCTGCCTAGCGGTAGTACCACTCCCGAAGCGGTAGTACCGCTCAGTCAGCGGTAGTACCGCAACTTACGTGCGGTACTACCACGCTCTGGGGGCTGAAAACGCACATAACGATTGGATTTGCTCTCCCACTATATATAGGGGGTCTTCTTCCCCAAGAAGACTCACCTCTTCCCCCACTACTCCATTGTTGCTCCAAAAGCTCCATTTCCGCCCGATCTCTCTCCCTAGCCAATCAAACTTGTTGATTTGCTCGGGATTGATTGAGGAGGCATCGATCTACACTTCCACCAAGAGATATTTGATTCTCCCCACTAATCCCTTGCGGATCTTGTTACTCTTGGGTGTTTGAGCACCCTAGACGGTTGAGGTCACCTCGAAGCCATATTCCATTGTGGTGAAGCTTCGTGGTTTTGTTGGGAGCCTCCAAGTTGTGGAGATAGCCCCAACCTTGTTTGTAAAGGTTCGGTCGCTGCCTTCAAGGGCACCACTAGTGGAATCACGGCACCTTGCATCGTGTGAGGGCGTGAGGAGAATACGGTGGCCCTAGTGGCTTCTTGGGGAGCATTGTGCCTCCACACCGCTCCAACGGAGACGTACTTCCCCTCAAAGGGAAGGAACTTCGGCAACACATCCTCGTCTCCACCGGTTCCACTTGTGGTTATTTCTTACCTTTACTTGTGCATGCTTTACTTGTTCAACTCCTATAGCATGCTTGTGTAGTTGTTATCCTTCTTTCCTTTAGGTGTCATCTTAGTAGAATATCTAGACAACGTACTTTGTCGTTTAATTTAAAGTGGTTAAGAAAAGCTAAAAACTGTTAGTTGCCTATTCACCCCCCCCCCCTCTAGTCAACCATATCGATCCTTTCACCTACTACAAGGGTTGTCAACTCGTTGACGCTATGCGTCAGGAGCCCCCAGGTAGCATTTGAGCTATGCTCGTCGGGTGCCTATGTTTGAGTTTTGCTGTGCATCGAACTCTCTTTTGCCCCTCATCATCATGTGGGCTTTGAAAGCCGGATTACCGAAGCAACCAGAGCTATGCTCTTACGATGGTCTTGGTTTAATAGCCGGTTTAAGAGGCCATATGAACTCCTTTGCACACAGAAGCCCCCATGTGACAAAACTCTTTATGAAAAAAGCAACAAATACCCTGCCTTGACGGGGCCGTCGGTTTATTATATTGATCATGGTATATACATTGTGAATTTATGTACATAAAGCGGAGCCTATGGCTCAAGTGTAGTACGGCCGAAGAAGAGCGATGTTCCACGGCCGTCTAGTCTCCTCCTCCGCGGTACATGAGTCCTTATGTTCTCGAACGTCGATGAGGTAGTATGATCCATTGTGTAGGTTCTTGCTGACCACAAAGGGTCCTTCCCAAGGTGGGGATAGCTTGTGCATGTCTGTCTGGTCTTGGATGAGCCGGAGCACTAGATCTCCTTCTTGAAATGTTCTGGTTTTAACCCGGCGACTGTGGTACCGGCACAGATCTTGCTGATAAATCGCCGATCGAGCTATTGGCATGTCACGTTCCTCATCCAGCCGGTCCAACGCGTCTTGCCGTGCCTTCTTGTTATCAGCTTCGATGTAGGCCGCCACCCGTGGCGAATCATGACAGATTTCACTAGGGAGGACCGCTTCAGCTCCATATACCATGAAGAAAGGCGTGTACCCTGTAGAACCGTTAGGTTTGGTGTTGATGCTCCATAACACAGAGGGTAATTCCTCCACCCAACAACCCGGTGTCCTCTGCAAAGGGACCATAAGCCGGGGTTTAATGCCTCTCAATATCTCATGATTGGCTCTCTCAACTTGACCATTGGATTGAGGGTGAGCTACTGATGATACATCAAGGCGGATGTGCTCTCGTTGACAGAACTCCTCCATAGCCCCCTTAGATAGATTGGTACCATTATCAGTTATAATGCTGTGTGGAAAGCCAAACCAGAAAATCACCTTCTTGATGAATTGAACCATCGTTGCCGCATCACACTTGCTTACTGGTTCCACTTCAACCCATTTGGTAAACTTCTCCACCGCCACCAAAAGGTGGGTCTTCTTATCTGGGGATCTCTTAATGGGTCCGACCATGTCAAGCCCCCAAGTTGCAAATGGCTAAGTGATTGGAATCATCCTCAATTCTTGAGTCGGTATATGAGCACGCCGTGAGAATTTTTGGCAGGCATAACATTTTCTGACCAAGTCCTCTGCATCGGCATGAGCCGTCAACCAGTAGAACCCATGACGAAAAGCTTTACCCACCTAGGATTTTGAACCGGCATGATGACCACAATCTCCTTCGTGGATCTCTCTAAGAATATCACGGCCTTCGTCTAGCGATACAAAACGTTGAAACGCCCCTGATATGCTGCAATGATGTAGTTCTCCATTGACAATAGTCATTGACTTGGACCGCCGGACTATCTGCCTAGCCAAGACTTCATCTTCTGGTAACTCGCCTCGGTTCATGTACGCCAGATACGAGACCGTCCAATCCGGGATAACATGAAGCGCCGCCACTAATTGGGCCTCCGGATCAGGAATAGCCAAGTCCTCTTCTGAAAGCACTTTCACCCATGGATTATGCAATACATTGGGTGGCATCGGTTTACGCTGAGAGCCTAGCCGGCTTAATGCGGCGGCCGCTTCATTCTTTCGCCGGTCCACATGATCCACCTGATAACCCTTGAAATGTCCAGCAACAGCATCCACCTCACGACAATACGCTGCCATAAGTGGATCCTTGGAATCCCACTTGTCAGATACCTGTTGCGCCACCAGGTCTGAATCGCCGAAACATTTAACCCGGCTTAAATTAATCTCCTTAGCCATTCGCAGACCATGGAGGAGAACTTCATACTCAACTGCATTGTTAGTGCAAGGGAACATTAAACGGAGGATATAACAGAACTTATCACCTCGTGGGGAAGTTAATACGACTCCAGCCCCTGAGCCCTCCAATTGCCTGGATCCATCAAAGTGAATAGTCCAATATGTATGATCTGGCTTTTCCTCTGGTGCTTGCAACTCCGTCCATTCGTTGATGAAGTCCACCGGTGCTTGAGATTTTATTGCAGTACGAGGCACATACTTCAACCCGTGAGGACTAAGTTCAATGGCCCACTTTGCAACCCGGCTTGTTGCCTCTCTGTTCTGGATTATATCACCCAGAGGGGCTGAACTGACCACGGTGATTAGATGGCCCTGAAAGTACTGCTTCAGCTTCTAGTTTGCCATGAAGACTCCATATACCAACTTCTGCCAATCCAGGTATCTCTGTTTCGACTCGATGAGCACCTCGCTGATGTAGTAAACCAGCCGTTGAACCGGATATTCTTTTCCTGCCTCCTTGCGCTCTACCATGATGGCCAATCTCACTGCTCGGGCATTAGCAGCCACGTATAGCAATAGAGGCTCTTTATCAACTGGTGCAGCAAGGACCGGCGGCTCTGCCAATTGCTTCTTCAAATCCTCAAACGCAGCATCAGCAGCATCACTCCAGACAAAATGATCTGTCTTTTTCATCATCTGATAAAGTAGGATGGCCTTCTCCCCCAAACGGCTGATAAACCGGCTGAGCACCGCAATGCGGCCCACCAAGCGTTGGACATTGTTGATGCATGCCGGTTTAGCCAAGGATGTAATCGCCTTGATCTTCTCCGGATTAGCTTCAATTCCTCGGTTTGACACCAGGAACCCCAGGAGTTTGCCTGCCGGAACACCAAAATCGCACTTGGCCGGATTAAGCATCATCTTATAGACCCGGAGATTATCAAAGGTTTCCTTCAGGTCCGCTATCAATGTTTCCTCCTGCCTGGATTTTACTACGATGTCGTCCACATGCGCATGAACGTTCCGCCCAATCTGTCCATGGAGACAGTTTTGTACACAACGATGATAGGTCGCCTGGGCACTCTTAAGCCTGAAAGGCATAGATACATAGCAGAAGGCTCAAAAGGGAGTTATGAAGGTTGTCTTCTCCTGGTCCTTAACCGCCATCTTGATCTGATGATAACCGCCATATGCATCCAAAAAACTTAAGCGCTCACAACCCGTCGTAGCATCAATGATTTGATCAATACGAGGGAGGGCAAAAGGATCAGCTGGGCAAGCCTTGTTCAGGTCTGTGTAATCAACACACATTCGCCAAGTGTCGTTCTTCTTAAGCACCAGCACCAGATTAGCCAGCCACTCCGGATGAAACACCTCAACTATAAAGCCTGCCGCCAAGAGCCTAGCCACTTCTTCACCAATAGCCTTACGCCTTTCTTCATTAAAGCGGCGGAGAAACTGTTTGACCGGCTTAAACTTCGGATCAATATTAAGAGTGTGCTCAGCGAGTTCCCTTTGTACACCTGGCATGTCAGAAGGTTTCCATGCAAAGATGTCCCGATTCTCATGGATGAACTCGATGAGCGCGCTTTCCTATTTCGGATCCAGGTTAGCACTGATAGTGAACTGCTTGGATGAATCGCCAGGAACAAAGTCAACCTGCTTGGTCTCATCAGCTGATTAAAACTTCAAGGCCAGATCATGCTCTATGGTTGGCTTCTTCAGCGAAGACATGTCTGCCGGATCAACATTATCTTTATAAAATTTCAGCTCCTCGGTTGCACAAACCGCCTCAGCATAAGCTGCATCACCTTCCTCGCACTCCAAAGCAATCTTGCGGCACCCGTGGACCGTAATGGTTCCCTTGTGACCCGGCATCTTGAGCTGCAGATAATCATAACAAGGTCTTGCCATGAATTTAGCATAAACCAGCCGCCCGAACAAGGCGTGATACGGGCTCCTGATCTTTACCACTTCAAAGGTCAAAGTTTTGGACCTCGAGTCCTGCTCATCTGTAAAAGTGACTTCCAAGTCTGTCTTACCGACCGAATATGCCGATTTACCAGGTACTACACCGTGAAAAACTGTATTGGATTGCCGAAGCTTTTTGTCTGTCAACCCCATGCGACGAAAAGTCTCGTAATACAGAATGTTGATGGTGCTTCCTCCGTCCATATGCACCTTAGTGAACTTATATCCCCCAACTTGAGGTGCCACAACTAGAGCCAGCTGACCCGGATTATCAACCCGGGGCGGGTGGTCCTCTCGACTCCACACAATGGATTGTTCTAACCAGTGCAGGTAGCGTGGCACCGCCGGTTCAACGGAATGTACTGCCCTCTTGTAAACTTTCTGTTCACGTTTACATAAGCTTGTGGTGAAGACGTGATACTGCCCACTACTCAACTGCTTCGTATTACTCTGATATCCCGATTGCTGCTGTTGATGTTGTTGTTGATTGCCCTGATTATTATAACCACCCTGGTCGTGCTGCTGGTTATGCTGATTATGCCCATTCTGGTTGTCGTGATTATTGTGGTTACCTAGGAACCCTGAACCGGATCCTCCCCCTTGATAACCCGGCCCGTGAAAACCGGGGCCTGAACCGCTAGACGATCCTTGATTATATTGGGACCGGTTCATGATTTCCTTCATAATAAAATAGTCCTTCCAGAGGTGTGTGGCTGGCTTCTCCTGCGTACCGTGCCTTGGGCAAGGTATGTTCATCTGGCGCTCTAGATTAATGGGCGGTCTCCCACCTCGCGGGGGCGGTCTACCCTTGCGGCGTTGGCCATTCTCCTGAACATTAGTGTTAGCCATAAAATCTGAGTTAATATCCGCTTTACGCTTACTGTTATATCCTTGACTCGCCGGACTAGGCTGCGACGCTTTACCGCTCTTCTTTGCCTTCCCCGACTTCTCGTCATCAGACTCTAGATATTTGGCACTATCTCAATCTGCATACTTGACCAGGGCCCCCATGAGTGTCCCCATGTCATCACAATGACGTTTGAGTCGTCCCAGTTTCAGCTTCAGAGGTTCAAACCGGCAGTTGCCCTCCAATGTAACTACTGTTGTATCTGGATTGATGCGGTCCGAGGAGTGTAAGATCTCTGACACCCGGCGTACCCAATGACTTGTTGATTCGTTTTCACCTTGAACGCAGACCGCCAAGTCCACAATGGACATGGGCTGCTTACATGTGTCTTTGAAGTTATTGATAAACCGGCGCCGTAACTCAGCCCATGCTCCAATGGAATTCTGTGGTAACCCCTTTAGCCAGGCGCGAGCCGTGCCTTCCAGCATCATGGTGAAGTACTTTGCACACGCCGCATCATCCACATCAAGCATCTCCATTGCCACCTCGTAGCTTTCCACCCATGCTTTAGGGGATAGATCCGCGATATAGTTGGGCACCTTGCGCGGCCCTTTGATGTCTTTGGGCAGTTTCACATTGCGTAAAGCGGGGGTGAGACAAGGCACTCCTAAAGAACTGGATGTAACCCCTGGTTCGACTGTGGTAGATGGTCGAACCGGCGTCTGCTGACGGGCTTCGTACTGTGCTGCTAACTCGGCCTCCCGGCGCTGTCTGCCCTGATCCACTACGTCTTGAGCGTTTACACCTCCTCCTGTCGGGTTATCCCTCCGCGGCGGATTACGATTCGGCGCGCTGCTTGACACGGCTGGCTCCTCCAGGTGCCTGCTATAACTCCGGCTTGGGCGTGGGGTGGAGTGAATCCTCTCGTGACTGTGCGAATAAGCTTGATGCTGAGTCAAAGCTGTCTCCAGAAATTCCCTAGTTCGCCGTGCCTCCAGCGCTATGGGGGATTCTCCCTCAATAGGAAGAGCGGCCAGTTGCGAAGCAGCGGCAACTATGTTATCCAATGGGTTGGAGTAATGACCGGGAGGGGTAGGTACGTGCTGTGATGGAATGACCTGGCGGGTTGGCTCCGCGGCTTGTGGCTGGGCTGATGCTCCCGTGCCAGGCACTCTTCCCCGGTTTATCTACGGCTGGTTACTGGTTCCTGCTCCTGGCGTATTGAAAAGGTTCCTCGCCTCGTAAACCAGCGGCAGGCGGGATTGTTGCCTTCTCCTCATGACATCATGCGAAGCAGTTTGATCCAACATGAGCCGGTAAGCTTGAGCATCTAGCTCGGCCTGCCGCGCAATCATCCTGGTATTCTCAGGAGCTAAGTCCAATTTCGCTTGATCTATCTAGCTTTTTACCTGAGCCACTTCTGCTTCATGTTGTTCCTTATCGGCCTGACTGACCTCTGCAGTTAACAGTGATGTCAAAGTATCAACTAAGGTGGACAAAATTTCGGCCGGCGACGGAACAGGGCCTCAAGCCCTACCCGCCGTTGTGTTCGATGTTAATGCCGCCGTAGTTGATGACTGTTGCCCAGGTTGTGATCCGGCCATGAAAACAGCGACCTTGTTTGGCGGATCCAGGGGGTCCGAAATACTATCACCATCGGAACTGCCCCCAGACCGGCCATCCTGCAACAGGTATAAAGATTTTGTTTCTCCACAGGACGACTCGTCGCCGGAATAGACAACGGTCTCGCCACAGGAGTCCAATCCATCTTCAGCTTGCGCTCCATGAACCGCTCCGACGAAGATGTGCTTCATGGTGGGCCGAATCCAGATAGGTCTCGCACGCTGAGCCGACTCGACGATGTTGGGGAAGATGTCCGACTCAGGGCCCGGTTCGCCGATCTTGCCGATGAAGACATGGATGCCGCCAAAGGGGACCCGGTACCCGTATTCGATTGAATCAGCCTCGGGGCCCCAGCCTGCATCGTCGATGTAGATCTTGCCGCGACAACTCTTAGTCATCCGGCCCACTGCATAGCCCTTGAGTCCTTCAAAGCTGCCCTTCAAGAACTTGAAACCATCGTGCGATAGCCCAAGGGTGGGCGCCAACTGTCGTGATTTTGTCACGGCAGATGTCCTAGCAAAAGGACTTAGTCGTGAGGCCATCGCTATGGGTTAGCTTAAAGGGGTTAAAGCGGACAAGGACGCAAGGATTTATACTAGTTCGGCCCCTTCGATGAAGGTAAAAGCCTACGTCTAGTTTGGTGTGGTATTGCTAGGGTTTCGATGACCAGGGAGCGAATACGCTTTGCTTGTGTCTCGAGTTATCGTTCTCTCCCCTTGAACCGTCGCCGGGTCGTCCCTTTATATACACGAGGTGACGCCCAGTCCGGTTTATAGAGTCCCGGAGCCAGTTCATAAACGTGTCCGTCTCGGTCTCTATCTTTTCTATCTTACATCACAAGTTACATGTCGTATGGTGGTTTACGAATCATGGGCCTTAACACCTCTTGGGCTCTAAGTCTTCTGGAGTAAAGCGTCTTATCCCATGCTCCGCTGGGCTTTAATAGAAGTAATCTTGATGGGTATAAACCGGCCCCTCCTAGGCGGTTTATACCTAGTAGTAATATCCCTGACAGATATGATCACGAGACGAGGTCTCGGTGAGCATTGAGCCAAGTATGGTTCCATTTGTGATTCGTCGGGATCACCGTTTGATTGTGAGGTAACCCGTTGGTAAGAGAGTCCGAGGGACTCGGTGCACAAGTTTGGTTGCATTGCATGAGTAATATATTGTTATTTGCATTTAAAGAACCATGATAGAACAGAAGATGGTTGCATAAAGTTAACATGTTATGTCTGCATTGGATATGATTGGTAGTTTATTTTCAGCATAGTGTCATGATGTCGTGCCATGTCTTGATTGAACTTATGCCATGTTTAGATTACGTCATGTAATGAATGAAATGCTATGCTATGCTATGTTTTGTCGTTGTCATGTTAGAAGTAAGTTTGATATGCCATGCTATTGTCATGCTAGTAGACGCCATGAGGTTGTTCATGCTTATTTTAATCCATGTCTCCAGTTAATATCATGCCATGCTTAGTTTTTCTATGAGATAGGTTGTTGCAGACGCATGGTTCTTGCTTTGTCATCTGTTAGTTTGGATGCTATGTATTTGGTTGTCTTGCAAGTACATTCAATGTATTGACCTGGCGTGTCACGCAAGTTTTGTAGGTCGTTCCCAAATTGTTTGCCTGTTCCGTCGTGCTAGGCCGTAATCTTGCCAGTCCTGAGAGTTGTGGAGCCTAGCCAAAGTTGTTATGTTGCCAAGCCAAGACTTCCGCCGCCAATTAAATAAGCTTCCGCCGCCATTTAAATAGCCTTAGGACTATGCCAGATAATTGTATTCATCAATGATGTAATCATATACACATGTATTTGATGAATATTATTGTACCTCGAATGTTGTATCATGGACCTGTCGTGCGTCAGGTGTTATACTGGGCTGACGTGCGAAGGCCCCCTGCTCCATGCGGATCGGGGTGCCATAGGAGATAGTATCAGAGCAGCCAGGCTGGCATAGATTATCCTAGCATTAGATCACTGCTACCATCAACCCGTAATGACCCTAAGGGATTTGACCCATCCCTGGCATCCGGCATGGACACTATTAATCAATAGGTGGCGCAATCCGGACCGACACGTCCTCACCCCGCTGTCCCCGCCTAGTTATCCGTGAGACGAATAGCGACCCTATCCTTTCTGGCCGGCCGCACCGCTTACCCCTTGCCATTAAGGGTAAGGGGCCACGCCATGCAGGCACGCCCCGCATAGCTGCCTATAAAATCCCCTTTTCGCTAGCCGGATCGCTCACTCCTCAGTCAGCCATGTCCCTGCAAAGAAGCCTAGCTAGTAACACTCCAGTCATGGCTAGCACCCTAAAAGCTCCCAAGTTTTACACCCGCACCTTTGCCGTCAACCACCCTGGCTTTCCACCTCTTCTTACTGAGATGCTCACCAAAGCCTTTGGCTGTAGTGCTAGCCCTAATTACCTGGTGTTTCAGTCGGCACCCGTCCCTCACCTTCGCCACTATGATGCTAGAGTACACATCTACCCAGGTCCCGCAGCAGATGGCCAGCCCTTGGTTTTTCAGGGCAGAGCCATGCCCACTACCGATTTGGCTATCCAGGCCGCTGCTGTGGAAGCTATCCTACACCTCCGAACCAAGTTCCTGCAAGTGGCAGAGAGGCGGGAGTTCTGCTTTTTCCTCATTGTGGCAGAAGCAGGAATGCAACCTCCTCCCGCTATCCAAGGAGATGACCCCACAATCGCTCGCCTGGTGCAATATATCACTGCCCAGGGGATGATGATTTCTAAGATGCTTGCCGAATTTAGAACCCTGGACAATGATGCGGTACGAGTTTTCAAGGAAACTTATCGTGAGGCTCGTAAATTTGCATCACAAGCTGTTCACCCCATGCCATCCGAACCAGTGTTACCCTCTCGGACTGTGTTGTGGCCTAGACCAACCCCCATCACCCTCGACCAGGCTCTTTACCGAATCCACCAGCAGCATTTGCTTGGATCAATTTTAGCCACACCCCCAGTAGTGGAATCCCAACCCGTAGTGCTGTCGGACAATGAAGATGGAGATTGGCTCAGTCTTCGTCCTCCAGGAGAGCCCTAGCAAGGCCAATCCTCTGCATGACCTCAGTCGCGCAGTGAGATGATTCAGCTAGTAGGTTAGTCAGCATGTTCATCCTCGATGTGAAGATAGAACTATGTATCCCTAAGTAAGTAGTTTCGTTTAGCGCGTAGAGCGCTCGTGCTTTGTTGTATGATGTAATCCGTATGTTGTGTTTTATGTATGTTTTTGTGCTTTTGTTTTCGTGCTTGTTTTTGCTTGTCTCTCTGTCAACCAGAAATGTTTGATAGGGTTGACAATGTGTGTTAGCAATATTTTAATCAGTACGACACATACACTCAAACAACATTGGCTCGTCCCGAGTCTTTAATAAAATGCACGCTGGTGTAGGTATATTTGTACCAGGAGTACATATACCCATTAGCATTAAAACACTTTAGAATGATTTGTCTGGTGTGTTTTTCATTGCATGTTTATTGCATCTGTTCGTTAGTTTAGATTGTACTGCAGTGTAATGCCCAGGATGCGACTATATCTCCTACGTGTCGAGGCATGACTTAGAGACATAAGCGCATTATGGAATGATCGCAAGCGTGGTATCTTTGCACAACTCATGTAAAAGTTCAGGGATGAAAGAGTAAAATAGTTGGCTTACGCTCGCCACGTCACACAATGAATACAATAGCATACATACATCCAAATAACACAGGGTCCGACTACGGACGAAATCCAAACGAGAAAGATACCACAACACAAGGCCTGATCGCCCCTAGTAGGAACCACTACTGATCGTCAGGATACGACAAATAGTAGCGACCACGCTCTTCATCGAACTCCAAGTGAAGTTCTGAACCATCTCTTGCATTGTTCTCAGTGTTACCTGCATCTGGTGTGTTGAATCTGTGAGCCACAAGGACTCAGCAATCCCATAACCATGGGTATCAAGACTAGCAAAGCTTAAAGGGGAGGAAGAGGTTAAGTGGTGAGGTTGCAGCAGCGGCTAAGCATGTGTATGGTGGCTAACTTACGAGTACAAGAATAAGATGAGCATCTACGCAAGCGGTTGCAAACTAGTAATGATCGCTAAAGATCCTGAACTACCTACGAGTCAAACATAACCCCATCGTGTTCTCTTCTCAAAGTGAAAAGATACGGTCACGGTTACTCACGCGGTTCGTGTGTTCTATTTCGGATCCTCTGTCAAGTTTTCTACAACCGGACATTAACAAATTCCAATCTGCCACATAACCGCGGGCACGGCTTTCGAAAGATCATAAGTTCATAACCCTGCAGGGGTGTCCCAACTTAGCCCATCAAAAGCTCTCACGATCAGCAGAGATAATTATAATATTACCCCTTATCTTAGGGAAAACCCGATCAGACTCGGAATCTCGATGCACAAGACATTTCGACAATGGTAAAACAAGTCCAGCAAGACCTCCCGGCGTGTCGGCACCCTGATAGTACCCGCGCGTATCTCGTCTCACGCCATGTCCGGATGAGCAGTACGTACGGCAACCGAAGACCCCAGATAACTCGGTGGCACCGCAAGTGGCTCTAGTTTGGGACCAACACCATCAGCACTGGCCCCCCTGTTATGTAGAAAATAATCCTCGGGGACGCGACCCCCTATGAAAACTAATTAATTAATTAAGTTATTATTATGTTGCAAATTAAAACAATTGTTGGGCCTTGATGGAGGAGTTTTATTCAAAGACGAACTGTCAAGGGGTCCCCATATACCCAACCGTGTTAGGAACGTAAAATCAAGGAACATAACGCCTGTTTATCGGCTCCTAAGGTGGCATGAGTGGAACAAAACACCGAGCAAAAGGCCAGGCCTTCCACCCATTGCCAAGTGTATAGGTGTGTTAAATTATAATAATAGATATATTGTGATATTCCAACAACAAGTTCCAACATGGAGCAATCTTCATCTTCACCTACAACTAGAAACGCTATAAGAGGGGCTGAGCAAGCGGGTAACATAGCCAAACAATTGTTTGCTAGGAAGGTGTCAAAGGTTAGAGGTTTCAATGCAACAAGGAGAGGCTAACAATAGATAGGTAGCGCGACATATAGCTATAGCATCGAGACAACTAGCATAGCAATGGTAGTAAAGGTATCCAAGGAGACGGTCATCTTGCCTGGAATCCTGCAAGAAAGAAGAACGAGTCCATGAAGAAGACGAAGAAGATGTCACGAAGCCGAACCAAGTGTAGTCGAACGAATCCTCATGATCGCAACGGAATATGAACTAGCGAGAAGAAGCACACAACATGGTAAACACCCAACACATAACAAGACATGATGCTCAACCAAGGATGATGCATGTCATGTTTAAATATGCATGGCATGGCAAAGTGCAACAACAATACTACAAGTTAAGTGGAGATCAATATGCAACGGGTTGCATATTAACGAAACACCACATTCACATATTTAGTTTGATCTCGGTTATGTAGACAACAATATTAAATGTTGATTAACATGGCAAGAGGTGAAGCAAATGTAAACTACCTATTTAGGAAAGTTTAAATGAGGCCGAAATGACAAACAACAATTCCGGTAAAATCCCATATGCCATTTAGTAATTATTAAAGCAAACAATAACTTTAACCATTTAAATGTTGTTATCATGATGCGGATGACATTTGTAAGTTTTTATGCAATTTTTATTAAGAGTTAACATGAACATGTTAGGAAGCATTTGTCGCCGTGGTGGAAAGTGAAGGTGCCACAGCAGCGATTCTGAAAATGATGCCACGGCAACATATCGGTTTTGGTAACTCGTTGAGAGACCGGTGCAAAAGAGGAAGGGCGGTGTGAGCGTGTCATGCAATATGGTGGGGTACTCCCGGATACCGGGTTCCCATGTGACGACGGCAAAAGAGGGGCACAACGGACACAGTGCAAACAAGGGATGCATCTCATACAACACACAAGCAACATTCGTTCACGGGCGTCGACTCGGTGGTATACCTTTGAAGCGTGCATTTCGGGGTGGAACGAGTCGTCGAGGGAAGTAGTCATTCACGTTTCATTTCGGAGAGGGAAGTAGGCGTTCACGTGACGGTAGTGGAAGTAGTGGTACTATCGATCCTCGACGGCGGTAGCGGCACACGTCGGTGGTAGTTGTTCACTTGACGGTCTTTGGCGATGGTAGTTGTTCTAGGCACCGGGCGTCGAGGTACTTGGCGATAGTAGTGGTACATGGTTCGTAGTCGTACACTCTTCGTAGATGTTCGGGGTCGTCACTGTTCGTAGTTAATGTAGTTGAACTTGATGAACCCGAACCCTTCGGGGTCGGTCTTGGCAAGGGATGGTCGTAGTGGTACTCAGCGCGTCATCGTGGTCGTCGTTGAACATGCCGAATCCAGAGGCGTTGGTGGTACTTGTCGAATCAGGTCAACAGTGGCATTGACGAGACTGGAGGGGTACTTGGCTTCCAGCGAGACGTGAAGGTCACCGGGAACCAGAAGAGCAGCGGCAACGCAAACAGGGCAAAAGCACAAGCGCCGGCAACGCTGTGCCAAGCTCGAGCAAAGGCGCCAACAAGATGCGCGTGGGGATGGCCATAACGGCAGTGAGCGCGACCAGCGAGCGAGGGCGGCTTGGGGTGATGTATGTGGAGCAACATGGGCGCGAAGGGGGCGAGAGGTCGACACCGAGATGGTCGGGTACGGCGATGCAGATGGAACTGAAGGCGGAGACGCCACGTGTGGAGGGCCATGGCGGGTACGGGGCAGCCGGACCTACAGCTGTTGCTGCCGAAAGCTAGAAGCTTCACGGTGGCGGCCATGACTAGCGGGGTGAGCAGTGGTGCGAATGGAGCATAGGAAGGGAGAACGGGGTGGAGCAGCTCGGTGCGGGGTAAGGACCGGTGGAGAAGACGGGCGCGAAGGCGCTGGAGATGTTGGCGGCAGCGGTCGCCGGCACGGCGCGGCGGAGCATTGACCCGCGGCTGGCTCGGCAACGGCTACGAGGTGATGGCGAGGAGGAGAAGTGGGAAGGCGAGCTAGCGAGCGAGGGGATGGGGATCGGGCTCCAGGGGGTCGGGTGGAGCGAGCAAGAGAGCCCGGGTCGGCGCTGCGAGCGAAGGGAACGGGTCGGGAGGAGGGAGAGATCGAGGGAGAGATGGGGATCGCGTGGAGGTGTGTGTGGCGGCGGCTGTGTGGGAACAAACAGGAGGACGAGGGAGAGATCGAGGGGTGAGGGAGATGGGGTTTGAATGGGCTAGGGTTAGATACAAGCCCAACTCGGCCTTGGGAGGCAAATGGGCCGGCCTGGCTGGGCTTCTCTTTCCCTTCTTAGGTTTTTAACCAAAAATAAGAAGAAAGAAAAGGGAAGAAAAGAAAAGGTTAGAGAAGGAGTTTGGGCATGGGGATTATCTTCCCGAACTCACAAAAATGTAAGGAATTTAATAAAAATTGTTGGAAGGTTTTGGAAGATGAAAATTCAAACAAGTTTGAATAAAAGTCAAACTATTTGAATTTTGAAATCCCTTTAGATGAAAATCCAAATGGGCTAGAATTTGAGGACAAAGTTTGAGGCCGGGAATTAAAATAACAAAGGCATGAGAATTAATTGCAAGTGTGTTTGGTGATTCCAAATTAATGGATTTAATATAATAGCTCCCTAAAATATTGAGAGCATATGTTATAAAGAGAAATCATTATGTGAAAACCCTCGATTTAAATGGACCGAAGATCCATATGATTTATTTAGTTGAGTTGCAAAATATTAATGACATGATGACATGATGGCATGATGCAATGCAAAAATAAATAGAACAACCAAAAAGAAATACACGGTGAAAACCCGGAACATTAGGAAGTCTGCTGGAGCGTCGGTCTTGGAGCGTCACAACTCTTCCACACTAATAGAGGATATCGACCCGAGATCCTTAGGATGGCACCGAATAAAACGGAGAAGGAAGAGGTAAAAGCAAGTTGCTTCTTTGTCAAACGAGTGAAACCATGAACTTTGGAGGGTTGGACAACTTGAAAGAAAGAATACAATGGAGATGACGAGATTACAAACACTCCCTTAGCAAAGAGGAACAAGGAACACAATGAGAACCCATAGCTCAAGGAATAAGATAGACATTGAAGGCACTCCAGTTAGAACAAGATAGAGAAGGAATAAGAATTAAAAATTTGGACAGCATTCCGACTGTCAATGGAAGGAATTGAACATGAACTTGAGAAGATGGAGTGATACTTGATGAAATCAGCAACACACTTCCTCCAAAACAATTAAAAGAATGGCACAAGGGGTAAGAAAGATTTAGACAGCACTCCGGTTGCAAGAGAGGCAAAACATGAAAAGATGAGAGAACTTAAATGGAGGTCACAACACTCGTGTTAAATGGACAAGCAAAGGAAAGAACATGATCTCGATAAAACGAGATGATCGTTTGGAGAGAGCAACATCACAATGCCTCCAGAATGAAAGAATATGTGCTAGATCGTTGGAAAGAAAAGATCGGAGAAGAAAATGACAACTTCTCCCATGAATGAATTTGAAAAACATCCTTACAAAGAAGGGTTGAACGGAGTTGTTAGAAATTCAATACGAAAAGAATAAGCTTGATGTGGGCTTATGGAAAACATCTCAAAACTTGAGGTGAAATTCTGCCACTAACTTAAACAATTGATTTGGTTGAGAGCACCAAAGAGATGAAAATTTTCTTCCACCAAGATGATAAAGAGATAACTTGGATCATTGATAAGCACCACAATAGCAACAATCCTTAGGGGAAACCTTTAGGTGAAATATAACCCAAATAACTCCAACATAGAGATTGAAGGGTTGAAAGATCACTTGAACGGAGATAAAATGGTGGGTTTGAATATCTCATTCTTGATAACTTGTGAATCATGAAGCACGAAGGGAAATTGTCAAGAATGACATAACACCACCTCAAAAGAAAAAGGTAGAAAGAATTACACTTCGTAATGCGAGAAGAAGAATACTTGAGCCCCAACAAGAATCTTGATGAAGACTTCGAGGATGAATTAAATCATGATGAACCACCATGAAGAACTCTGGTAACAAAAGGATGAGAAGTGAAAGATGAAAAGAATAAGATTGAAGCCTTGTAGTGCTTTAGATGAAGATTCGTGACAAGATAATTGATCTAGTTTGGAACTCCGGAAAAAGGAAGTTGGAGCACTTCGAACCGAGAATATGATATCACGAACGAACTCCTAACGAAGGAATTAAATCACCTTGAAGGAATACGAATAAGAATTATGTCATGCTTATCCTTCACCAATTTAAATTGACGATAAGAAATGGATTTGGCATTCTACTTATTCTCGTTGCAAAGAATTAAAGAGAGATCTCGCACAAACTTGGGTAAATATTCAACGAAGCACCGGTAGGATTATGAAAAGAACAAATGAATTGATACGATAACAACGAAAGAGTAATCTTGAATGAACCACCGTAAGAATATGGAGACGAACGAAGAGACATCAACTAAGAATAGTTGGAGGATGAAGTTGAAAACTGAGAACGAAGAAATCTTTTGAAATGATGGCCTTCGGAGGATCACAATGGGAAGAATTCATGAAATGCTTTAGATGATATGAAAATATTCCTCGTGATCGAAACAACTTATGAGGATGTCATGAAGCTAGAACCACGAATCTTCCAGCGAACGGGCCAAGATTTAAGAGAAACTCTTCTTCGGTCTTCAAATGTTGAGAATGAAGACGAGAAATGCCATGAAGAATTTCGAGATACTCCAGACGAATGACAAGGGGAAGGTGGAGCTAAAGATGAAAATAATTGAAAACAATCTTGGAGAAGGCATGTGACTGATGGAAATCATTCTTACGTCACACTTTGAAGAGAATCTGAGTATAACTCCAGAAAAATTAGAAGAGTCAGGTAAGATCCTGGAAAAAGACCTGTGGGTTAGGGCCCACTAAAGAAATCACCGTTGAAAAAGATTGCTTAAGAGATATTGCACCGGTTGAATTAAATGGCTTGAATAAGATGACAATCCTCAAAATAGCTTGAACGGAATAAGAATTGAAACACGAATCTTCTGAGATACCTTGTACACTCCGGATAAGAATTAGAGAGAGTTGAATAAACAAGAGAGACTTCGGATAAGAAATTTCAACATGGGAAAAGATGTGAAACAAAAAAAAAGAGATATGATCATGACCGAAGCTTGAATTTAGTCCACCGGAGAAGAAACGAGAACGGAGAATGATAAACTTGAAGTTCCTGAGCATCTTCCTGAGAATCACCGGATAAGGACATTGAAAGAAAAGAATGAAGAAACATCACATGAATAAAAGGATACTTGATTTGAGATTTCTGGCTCCGAGAAGAAGAAGGGTGGGAGGGTGGGGGAAAATAAAGACAACTTGGGATGAATGCAATAGACACTGTTGAGAAAAACCCAGAATTGGTCTTGCACATATTAAAAGGATCGGGTTAACTTGAAGAGAAGCGCACCGGTTGAAAAATAATTTAGCATGACAATCTTGATGATCAAGAAGAACTAGCACTCCCATAGAAATATGAGAACACCGATTAGAAAAGGTATGGAATCAACACTAGACATCGAAGCAACTCGAATACCACAACTCAAAAAAAAGGATTAATATGTTGCGACATAATCTTCAAAATATCATTCGAACAGAGAATTGAATGAATGAATTATAATGGTACATCAACTTGTCAAGAAGCCACTTGGGAGAAAAAAATGATAAAATAAAACAACAAGGTATAGATGGAACAAATACATAATAGAGGTTTCGTCCCACATGTTCGTGTTGAATGCCCCATGGCACATGTTACAAAGGGCCTTGCAATCCCCGGATCAGCGTAGCCAAGGATCCTTTAAGATGCAACTCCCAATTGGAACATCGCCCATGAAACCTCTTCACTGGATGTTGAACCCCAAACCCCATACCATGCACTCGTTGGAAGATTTCCTAGGAGCTACTTGAAACCCACCTATTAATTTCCGAAGCTTTCCGGTTATGCAATCTGGTGTTGGGGATATAGGGGAAGCACCGGGCACTCAACTCTAAACCTACATCCAGTTGTATCCATCCGTCAACACATAACCAGTCATCTTCGGAAACTGTTTACCTCGGACCTTCGAAACGCATCTGCTATACTAGCTGTGGCAATACTCTCGAACTATCGCGCCAGTACTGGGTGACATCGGGGTTATCTCACCACTAACCGCATAGAAGTGTTTTCGATGCCAGTCGCCTCTGGTATTCTAGAACCGCTACAATACATTTGTGACGACAACACCTCAAAGCTCAACTCCCCGGGACACTGCCACACCCCCTAAATGACAGGAGGCACCAAGAAAAATGTTCTCGTCAGAAAGATATCGGAACAATCTAAACAATACCCGCGTGATCCTAAAAAAATTGGTGAAATTTTGAGAGTAGTGAAGGTAAACAACGTCAGGAGTCCTCACCAGAGCGACAAAGGGGATGAGGAGTAAAAAGAAATCCTACTCTCCGATATATATAGGACTCAAAACATTTTGTGTGTGTGTGCCTAGACTCAACCGTCAGCGGTTCGATCAATCAGGGGGCTCCTAGGTCGGAGAAGGCTCTGAATACCAACTTGTAATCCCCCGGATGCGACTATATATCCTACGTGTCGAGGCACGACTTAGAGACATAAGCGCATTCTAGAATGATCGCAAGCGTGGTATCTTTGCACAACTCATGTAAAAGTTCAGGGATGAAAGAGTAAAATAGTTGGCTTACGCTCGCCGTGTCACACAATGAATACATTAGCATACATACATCCAAATAACACAGGGTCTGACTACGGACGAAATCCAAACGAGAAAGATACCACAACACAAGGCCTGATCTCCCCTAGTAGGAACCACTAATAATCGTTGGGATACGACAAATAGTAACGACCACGATCCTCATCGAACTCCCAGTAAAGTTCTGAACCATCTCCTACATTGTTCTCAGCGGTACCTGCATCTGGTGTGTTGAATCTGTGAGCCACAAGGACTCAGCAATCCCATAACCATGGGTATCAAGACTAGCAAAGCTTAAAGGGGAGGAAGAGGTTAAGTGGTGAGGTTGCAGCAGCGGCTAAGCATGTGTATGGTGGCTAACTTACGAGTACAAGAATAAGATGAGCATCTACGCAAGCGGTCGCAAACTAGTAATGATCGCTAAAGATCCTGAACTACCTACGAGTCAAATATACCCCACCGTGTTCTCTTCTCAAAGTGAAAAGAGACGGTCACGGTTACTCACGCGGTTCGTGTGTTTTATTTCGGATCCTCTGTCAAGTTTTCTACAACCGGACATTAACAAATTCCAATCTGCCACATAACCATGGGCATGGCTTTCGAAAGATCATAACCCTGCAGGGGTGTCCCAACTTAGCCCATCACAATCTCTCACGATCAGCGGAGATAATAATAATATTACCCCTTATCTTAGGGAAAACCCGATCAGACTCAGAATCCCGGTGCACAAGACATTTCGACAATGGTAAAACAAGTCCAGCAATACCTCCCGGCATGCCGACACCCTGATAGTAGCCGCGCGTATCTCGTCTCACGCCACGTCCGGATGAGCAGTACGTACGGCAACCGAAGACCCCAGATAACTGGGTGGCACCGCAAGTGGCTCTAGTTTGGGACCAACACCATCAGCAATGGCGCCCCTGTTATGTAGAAAAGAATCCTCGGGGACGCGACCCCCTATGCAAATTAATTAATTAATTAAGTTATTATTATGTTGCAAATTAAAACCAATGTTGGGCCTTGATGGAGGAGTTTTATTCAAAGACGAACTGTCAAGTGGTCCCCATATACACAACCGCGTTAGGAACGCAAAATCAAGGAACATAACGCCGGTGTATCGGCTCCTAAGGTGGCATGAGTGGAACAAAACACCGAGCAAAAGGCCAGGCTTTCCACCCATTGCGAAGTGTATAGGTGTGTTAAATTGTAATAATAGATATATTGTGATATTCCACCAACAAGTCCCAACATGGAGCAATGTTCATCTTCACCTGCAACTAGCAACGCTATAAGACGGGCTGAGCAAGCGGGTAACATAGTCAAACAATGGTTTGCTGGGAAGGTGTCAAAGGTTAGAGGTTTCATGGCAACAAGGAGAGGCTGACAATAGATAGGTAGCGCGACATATAGCGATAGCATCGAGACAACTAGCATAGCAATGGTAGTAAAGGTATCCAAGGAGACGGTCATCTTGCCTGGAATCCCGCAAGGAAGAAGAACGAGTCCATGAAGAAGACGAAGAAGAAGCCACAAAGCCGAACCAAGTGTAGTCGAACGAATCCTCACGATCGCAACAAAATATGAACTAGCGAGAAGAAGCACACAACATGGTAAACACCCAACACATAACAAGACATGATGCTCAACCAAGGATGATGCATGTCATGTTTAAATAGGCATGGCATGGCAAAGTGCAACAACAATACTATAAGTTAAGTGGAGATCAATATGCAACGGGTTGCATATTGACGAAATACCACATTCGTATATTTAGTTTGATCTCGTTTATGTAGACAACAATATCAAATGTTGATTAACATGGCAAGAGGTGAAGCAAATGTAAACTACCTATTTAGGGAAGTTTAAATGAGGCTGAAATGACAAACAACAATTCCGATAAAACCCCATATGCCATTTAGTAATTATTAAAGCAAACAATAACTTTAACTATTTAAAATGTTGTCATCATAATGCGGATGACATTTGCAAGTTTTTATGCAATTTTTATTAAGAGTTAACATGAACATGTTAGGAGGCATTTCTCACCGTGGTGGAAAGAGAAGGTGCCATGACGGCGAATCCAAAAATGATGCCACGGCAACATATCGGTTTCGGTAACTCGTTGAGAGACCGGTGCAAAAGATGAAGGGCGGCGTGAGCGTGTCATGCAAGATGGTGGGGTGCTCCCGAATACCGGGTTCCCACGTGACGACGGCAAAAGAGGGGCACAACGGACACAGTGCAAAGAAGGGATGCATCTCATACAACACACAAGTAACATTCGTTCATGGGCGTCGACTCGGTGGTATACCTTTTGAAGCGTGCATTTCGGGGTGGAGCGAGTCGTCGAGGGAAGTATTCGTTCACATCTCGTTTCGGAGAGGGAAGTAGGTGTTCACGTGATGGTAGTGGAAGTAGTGGTACTATGGATCCTCGACGGCGGTCGGCACACGTCGGTGGTAGTTGTTCACTTGACGGTCTTTGGCGATGGTAGTTGTTCTAGGCACCGGGCGTCGAGGTACTTGGCGATAGTAGTGGTTTATGGTTCGTAGTCGTACACTCTTTGTAGATGTTCGGTGTCGTCACCGTTCGTAGTTGATGTAGTTGAACTTGATGAACCTGAACCCTTCGGGGTCGGTATTGGCAAGGGATGGTCGTAGTGGTACTCGGCTCATCACCGTGGTCATCGTTGAACTTGCCGAATCCAGAGGCGTTGGTGGTACTTGTCGAATCGGGTAACAGTGGCATTGAAGAGACTGAAGGGGTACTTGGCTTCCAGCGAGACGTGAAGGTCACCGGGAACCAGAAGAGCAGCGGTAACGCAAACAGGGCAAAGCACAAGCGCCGGCAACGCTGTGCCAAGCTCGAGCAAAGGCGCCAGCAAGATGCGCGTGGGGATGGCCATAACGATGGTGAGCGCGACCAGCGAGCGAGGGCAGCTTGGGGCGATGCATGTGGAGCAACATGGGCACGAAGGGGGCAGGAGGTCGACGCCGAGATGGTCGGATACGGCGATGCAGATGGACATGAAGGCGGAGACGCCACGCGAGGAGGGCCATGGCGGGTACGGGGCTGCCGGACCTACAGCTGTTGCTGCCGGAAGCTAGAAGCTTCGCGGCAGCGGCCATGACTAGCGAGATGAGCAGAGGTGCGAACGGAGCAGAGGAAGGGAGATCGGGGTGGAGCAGCTTGGCGTAGGGTAAGGACCGGCGGAGAATACGGGCGCGGAGGCACTAGTGATGTTGGCGGCGGCGGTCGCTGGCACGGCGCGGCGGAGCGTTGTCCCGTGGCTGGCTCGGCGACGGCTACGGGGCGATGGCGAAGAGGAGAAGTGGGAAGGCGAGCTAGCGAGCAAGGGCATGGGGATCGGGCTCCAGGGGGTCGGGTGGAGCGAGAGGAGCAAGCGAGAGAGCCCGGGTCGGTGCTGCGAGCGAAGGGAATGGGTCGGGAGGAGGGAGAGATGGGGATCACGTGGAGGTGTGTGTGGCGGCGGCTGCGTGGGAACGAACAGGAGGACGAGGGAGAGATCGAGGGGTGAGGGAGATGGGGTTCGAATGGGCTAGGGTTAGATACAAGCCCAACTCGGTCTTGGGAGGCAAATGGGTCGGCCTGGCTGGGCTTCTCTTTCCCTTCTTAGCTTTTTAACAGAAAATAAGAAGAAAGAAAAGGGAAGAAAAGAAAAGGTTAGAGAAGGAGTTTGGGCATGGGGATTATTTTCCCGGACTCACAAAAATGTAAGGAATTTAGTAAAAATTGTTGGAAGGTTTTGGAAGAAGAAAATTCAAACAAGTTTGAATAAAAGTCAAACTATTTGAATTGTGAAATCCCTTTAGATGAAATCCAAATGGGCTAGAATTTGAGGACAAAGTTTGAGGCCGGTAATTAAGATAACAAGGGCATGAGAATTAATTGCAAGTGTGTTTGGTGATTCCAAATTAATGGATTAATTATAATAGCTCCCTAAAATATTGAGAGTATATGTTATATAGAGAAATCATCATGTGAAATCCCTCGATTTAAATGGACCGAAGATCCATATGATTTATTTAGTTGAGTTGCAAAAGATTAATGACATGATGCAATGCAAAAATAAATAGAACAACCAAAAAGAAATACACGACGAAAACCTGGAACATTAGGAAGTCTTCTGGAGCGTTGGTCTTGGGGCGTCACATGCATACTGCACGCACACCCGGTTCACCCACGAGTACATTCGGGCAGTACTCATGGGAATGCAAAGTCACATATCCTTCTCTATCGGTGCACACCTCGTGTGCCCGATTTTCCAAAACCAGAGCCTCGCAGAGGCATTTCCATCTGGCAAATCCTTGTCTCTAATTCTTGTTCCCGATTTCATTTCTGGAGGAACACTGCCAACTTTATTGTATTCGATCCAGTACATCGACCACAATACAAATTTCAACTCCGATTCTACCTCGACACCTACTTTTTCGTGGAGCCATCCGCGGAATTTTCCCGTACCACAATAGGTATCCTGAGCTGGCGCAGCCACCTCACTTGCATCTGGACCCCACCACCACCCTCACCTCTGCCTTGCGTAACGCAGGCAAGTCGCCACCCCGCTCCACCGCAGCACGCAATTACTCCGCCGGCGCAAAGCGGCGGAGGATCAAGCGTGGCGGAGGACCACCCAGTGCGCCATCTTCTCCTGCACCTCAATCCACCGCGCCAAGCCGCGCGTTGTCCCGAGCCCGCTCGTTCCTGATGAGTATCACCAGGAGGAACGACGAGCCGATCAGTGTGCCCAGCAGAGCCGTTAGGAACCACCGTAGCGCCACTAGGAACACAACCTCACCAAAGGAGCTCGACTCGATCCCGTCCAAACCGAACAGGTAGTAGAGCGACATTGCGTTGGTGTGTAGGAGGAGAGCCGCGCTGCCGTCTTTTATAGCCCAACCCGGTGTACGGTGAGCGAGGTCCAGGAAAATCGCTCGTCTCCCGATCATCGGCGTCCAGGAGGCGAATCCGCGAGCAGTGCCAACAAGGTGCTGGCTCGCGACGTGAGTGCTCGCTGCACCGCCGCCGTGCACGCGCGTACTATGGCACTAGGGTCTTTATCGCCCTAGGGGCTAGATGTGCGATGCGCCAAGCCGCACACGGAGCAGCGACGAAGATGAAGCAGCAATCCGGAGGTATAAGTAGGAGGCTACCAATGGGCCCTGGACCCACGTGTCAACGGGTGAAACCACTATTCATTGGGGTGCATCCAGCATTTTTCGGGAGTCTGATCTCGAGTGCCCTAGCCGTGGAGGTAACCCTGTTTTGCCCATATCTCTCTCTGGGTGCACCAATTATCGGTACCCCAACTCGTCTGTATCTGACCAAAGGATTACAATTAACCCAGAGGTTTTTCCCTGGAGTGGCTGTCTTATAAATCGTTCGTAAGATGAAGAAACTTTGTACTTGAAAGTTGCTCAGAATGACGAGACGAATCTGAATACATAGTCCGTTCGTTCACCATGCCTCCCTAGCATAGCGAACATGCAACATTCCACCTCCGGTTCATTTGTCTAAAATCGTCAAACACCGGGAATACTTTCCCGGATGTTTCCCCCCTTCGCCAGAAGCACCTAGCACTGCGTTAGGTCACCCCTAGCACCGTGTATTGCCTTGTTATATTTTGTGATGCTTTTTTGCTCCGTATTTACTTTCTTCCTCCCTCTTCTTCTCCGGTAGACCCTGAGACCGGCGCTGATGCCACTAAGTATGACTACATCACCGACGACCCTTCTTCCTGTGCAACAGAGCTTCAAGGCAAGCCCCCACCTTGATCAACCTGATATCGCCTATTCCTCTCTCTACTGCTTGCATTAGAGTAGTGTAGCATGTTACTACGTTTGATTAATCCTATTCTGATGCATAGCATGTCATTGGTGCTACAACTGTTGATACCTTTACCTGCAATCCTAAATGCTTAGTATCGGATGCTAGTATTCCATCAGTGTCTGTCTGCCATGCTATTCTATCGGGTCATGATCACTTCGGGAGGTGATCACAGGTATATACTATATTATTACATACTCATGTTGGTGATTAGAAGATGGGGGCTGAAGGGGTAGGTGGTTCCACACAGGTAGTGGTGGGCGTGGGTTCCCGGCAACCCCTGATGCTTACTATGTGGCGGAGCGACAGGGCGGGTTGCGACCACCTAGGAGACAGGTGGGTCTGGTCCCTGTTCGTTGTCCGTGGTTACTTCAAAATAACACGCTTAACAAGATCTTGGTATTTGATCTGAGTCTGTCCATTGGCCTATACGCACTAACCAGCTACGTGGGAATAGTTATGGGCTCTCGATGTCATGGTATCAGCTGAAGCCTTCTTGCCATCAGCGACTGAGCGGCGTGCGCTAGATTGGACTAGAACGCCGCTCTGGTATTAGGAGCGGCTGTGTCTGCTTATCGGCCGCCCACGCAACATGCAGGTGTGCAATAGGCAATGGGCCTAGACCCCTGCGCGCTTAGGATTTAGACCGGCAGGCTGACCTCTTTGTTGTGCTTAGGTCGGGCTGCGACGTGTTGATCTTCCGAGGTCGGGCATGACCCAGGAAAGTGTTTCCGGCCAAATGGGATCGAGCGTGTTGGGTTATGTGGTGCACCCCTACAGTGAAGTTAATCTATTCGAATAGTTGTGTCCCTAGGTAAAAGGACGAACCGGATTTGTACTCCGACCTCATGACAACTAGAAATGGATACTTAAAAAACACACCTAGACAAGTTCCATAGACAACCCGGTGATCTCTTTCCCACAGGGCGACGAGGGGACGATCGCCGGGTAGGATTATGCTATACGATGTTACTTGGTGAACCTACCATCTACTCCCTTCTACTACTGCAAGACGGAGGCTGCCAGAAGTGAGGATACTTGTTACTTTCCAGCTACTCTCTTCTACTGCTGCAAGACGGAGGTTGCCAGAAGCGTAGTCTTCGATTAGATTAGCTATCCCCCTCTTATTCTAGCATTCTGCAGTTTATCCCACAGATATTACCCTCTTTACATAGATATCATTGCATATGTAGTATAAATCCTTGCTTGCGAGTACTTTGGATGAGTACTCACGGTTGCTTTGCTCCCCCTTTTTCCTTTCTTCTCGGTTGATGCAACCAGATCGATAGAGACAAGGACCCAGAGGATCTCGAGGATGTTTCTACGTGGAGTTCAGCTTCGAGGAGTAGTTAGGAGGTCCCAGGTAGGAGGCCTTGCCTTTTCGATCGCTGCTATATTTGTGCTAGCCTTCTTAAGGAAAACTTGTTTAACTTATGTGTGTACTCAGATATTGTTGCTTCCGCTGACTCTTGTGTTTTTGAGCTTATGTATTCGAGCCCTCGAGGCCCCTGTCTTGTAATATAAATCTTGTATTATTTTAATTTGTGTCTAGAGTTGTTTTGTGATATCTTCCCGTGAGTCCCTGATCTTGGTCGTACACATTTGCATGCATGATTAGTGTACGGTCAAATAGGGGGCGTCACAAGTTGGTATGAGAGCCGACTGCCTTTAGGAATCCCCCTTTCCAACTCCTTGGCCGAAGTTGAGTCTAGTCATTGAAAAACTTTTACTAACATGGTTGTGTGGCTTACGGGACCACGTCGCCATTGTGTGGTATTAGGATCTTTTATTCCTTGCCTATACCCTGGGATTCTTATCTCTCTTCTATTCGGGTTAAATGATTTTGCTAAAATCTAACTTTAGGTTCTCGAAATACTTTCTCCTGGAGAGCCCCTCATTCCAGATGATCGCTTGATGCACGAGAAGATTCTGAAGCTACTCTCCGATGTTTTCCCGAGACCCTTGTGCCCTTCGCCTTGCAATCCCTACCATCGATAAATTCTTATGGATAACTACATACATTTGTCATTCATACAATCTTCCCCGATGATCTTACTAATACAAAATACCCCGAAATCCTCTCTATTGTTCCGAGAATGCTTTATGCCTACTGCCTTGCAGTACCTTGCCACGTTAATACCCCTGCGGACAATTCCTCGCACTTACCGAGTATCTGCTCATCCCCAGTTGTTCATGTGTTGCACAAAAGTCTTCGAAATACCATTCAATCTTCCAAAAATCCTCAACAGCCTATTGCTCTTGAAATTCTTGCTTGCTTGCATTATGGATAATTCCATAGTATAGTAATCTTATTGACATCCTTTGTCATTATCATCTTGAGTCCCTCGATTTGATATGTTTGTGAACAGTCGCAATCATCAGTTAGTCCTTATAAATTATATTTCCATCTCAGGCATTTTCCCGAACATGAGCTGGTTCTCGGCCAATCAAATTGCCATCGATTGTGCTCTAAGTCTATTCAAGTTATCCATCCTTGATTAGAGCATCTGCTTCTGATCCTTCGTTTTGGAAATCATAATTTATTTGAATTTAAGCATCAGACTATTCAAACGTTTCAATAATCTGATGCCCTTGCATTCTTTCCTCCTCTGATTGAGTAACGGTACTTACATCGGCTCCGTTGTGGATCGCCAGATCCATTGTTGGATTATTATCCGACAGTGTCCTTCGTGTTGAATCACCTTGTGAGTTCTTCCCAGATACATAATGCCTTTGGTAAATTGTATCCTTTGCTTTTGTCAACCATGCTCTACTTTTGAGCTTGTGCTAATTACTCCTGAAGTTTGTGGTATATGTTCCTTAGAGGCCCCGATGGGTTGAACCTATGCCTTTTATAATCTATGTGAACCCGGAAACTACTACGGTTCATACTCTACTGGTGTCATGTCAGATAAAATTTCAACACTACAACTTCGTCGAAGGCGAGAAGTGAGTGAAAGGTTATGCATTAGAGAAGTGGGTGTCGACCTTGAACTTTGTGTTCATGCCCATGGACACGATGTAGATCCTATCATGGAAGCTTCTTGTAATAGTAACTATTTCCTTTTCAAACATCATCTGGTATTTGTGAATTCATCCTTCGCAACCGTGGTTCTGACCATGATTGTTCTTCTTTGATCCCATTTCTTGGGCAAGTTAAAGCACTTGTCTTGTAAAGATCAATATGCTTGCCCAACCTCTACTATGATCTAGCTTCGAGTATTGCCGCTGGTATCTCGAGGATATCATGCCATTGCACCTGATGAAGTACTACTTTCCCCTGTCATTGTCACTTCACGGGTTCTTGGTTGTTTGTCAACTGAGAAGCCCGATAAGTGAATCGATTTTGCACTCCAGTTCAATAACTCTAAGTAATTTTGTTGGTTACGAGTTTAAAATCCTCCAAGTCATTCCTAGCCTCATCGGCTATATCATTATCGTGCTAAATTTTAACTGTGCTACCTGGTCCTTCTTCCCGGAGCACAAATTTTGACGATGAGCTAAGCTTATGGCGATCTTCCTCGCCATATTATTACACGTCGAATAGCAAGCTTGATTCCAATCTTTCGCAACATCAATCCTTTTGTTTGATGTAGTCGCTATTTGGTTGTTTCTTCGTGGAGCCTCTCGACAAGAATTTGTCGTGATCATCATCAACATTTTGACTCCTTCTAGGATATCAATCTAATTCATGATGATAAGTACCATCCTCGTCCCTTGGTAATTTGAGTTACCATTGGCAACATCATTGCCTTCCTCTCATCATAACATGTTCATGTTATGGATGCAACTTGCTATCCAGCTTGAATTATGTTCTACCTTGAAGTATTACTGTCTTTTATGCCAAGGATGTTATGAGAATTGCTACACCTCTTAAGAATTCTTGGTATAGTGATACTTCTCACCCTCATCATCATTTCTTGGTTTTCGTGTTGATTCTAACTGAGATACCAACAAGTGAACGACGCTGCTTGGATTATGTAATTGTAGCAACCCAATTGCTTTGAAGTTAATCACCGACAATTCATTCTTATACTATTGATTATTGAACCACCATTATAACATTAATCATGCTACCTAAGCCCATCTTTCGGGTGCACTTTTCAACCAATGTTTAATTGTGTGTGTTTTCCTCGGACATACATCATTATATCATTTGATCTGACAAATGTTATCTCCTTGTTCACATAATTGTGGAAACCCATCTTTTGGAAATCTCGATGAATTGTCGATGAGTTCATCAGCTACCTCCTCATCCCCTCATTGGTTTAATAATGAACTCATGTTTTGTAACTCACTTCCATAGTTCATATCCCAAGAATCTTACAATGTCATCTTGTCAATTTGTGTTGCACCTTTTCTTCTCAGGCATCTTAAGTCCAAGGTATCCTGACACCAATCAGATCTGAATCTCGGTCAGATATGATAGTTGGAACATATTTCCAAGAGTTATAACATTGGTCTATATATGACCTGGTAAGGTGATGTCGTGCCTAGCACATCTGGCCGAAGGACCTATTGTTATAGTTTCCTTATTATCAAGGTTATCCATTCTTCCATGAGGAAATTGTAAGACTTATTCTATGCATGTTCCCGATGGATCCTTTGTGTATCCAAAGTCTGACCTTGCCTGAAGACCATGTCGATGCTATCTCGAAGCATGTCTGTGGTACTCCGATTTTTAATAAGAACATTTCAAGCACAATGCTAAAATTTATTTATCAATTATCCAAACACCGTTGTATGGGTAATGTCATGAAACTTCTCTCCCCTTTCCTAAAGGGTTTTCTATGTTATATCCTGTCATGGATATCATGCTCTGCTTGTCCTTGGGAAGGATATACCCCTGAAATCTGTGTTTAAAAACATTTCCTTCCCATTGTCCTATTTAATCTGATAATCACATTTTCCTTTCCATTGTTTCATTTAACCTTTCTTGTAATCTGACTTAGCTGAGCAGTGATAACTCCCTGCTTAGGTAAGCACCTCATTATACCACTCTGGCAGTAAGACCCTGTTACTTTTGTGGATGACTTTCCGGTAACCACCGATGGACGAGAACTTTGCCTATTGGTCTGCCTCGTTCAACGAGCAGGAAAATGGTTCTCTTCGTCCCTCTCCCTTGGTACCGATGTTGTTGCCGACATAACTGACAGTCTATTCTCCGACATGCCTTGCTATCATGATCGTGCAAGATGACATCGTCCTTCCTATTTGTTAACCCACGTGGTGGGCCCATCACCCACAGTTCCACAGGATCAAAACCTAGCTCTACTGGACACCCCTGTTTCCAAAGTTATTCCTCACGCTTGGCTTTGTATGTAAATCACGAGCTACCTTCCTAGAGATGATCTACTCTAGTATCAGACGCAATATTTATTTTCGTTGCTCTGAAACCCTTTCACCTTCTGAGACCTTGAACGATTGCCTGCCCGCTTGAAACTTCTCATGGCACCTTCTTACCTTGCTCTCGATATTTTCTTATGTTTCAATTCAAGAGATACATTCTACCATCTACCCTGAGTTACCTAACAGATAAGCAATCGTGTAGAGGTTCGTTCTTCCGAAGCTACCCCTTTTCCTTGTCATAAGTACGGTGAAGATTCTGAAGGGAGGGCGGCATGGTCATCATGAAGCATTAATGCAGAGAAATGAATACATCAACAAAAGGGATCAACTTCTTCGAGAGGAGCAACCAAGAGCAAGAAGATCCGTTAGAATTTCGTAACCAGAACTTTCCCCCTTACTCCACCGCTTAAATCTTGGGACAAGATTTCTTGTAGTGGAGGCCCATATAGTTAAGCTACAATAACCATCTACTAATGATGCCATGTCACCACGATTACTGTTGTTACTTTCATGATGATTCAAATCTCATTCGATTTCAATTTCAAAATCAAGTCAAACAATAAAAGTTTTCAAATATTAAAACTAAAGTGTTCGAAATGTAGCAAATAAATCATAGATGATTATGGTGGTGAAAACACATTTTTGTAAATTATTTGAATGCACTAAAATAAATGCCTTTTATTAATTATAAAATATTAAACCATTTTATCTGGGGTTTAAACTTTTGTAGCAGTTGTGTAATTAGTCAAACTAATTACATGTACTAATAATATTTTTTTACAAAACTATAATAAATTCATGAATGAAATAAAAAAAGAAATATAAATAAAAGAAAACAAAAACAAAAATACTACAACAATAGAATAAAGAGGGACAAAGACCTCCGGCCAACTGGGCCAAACGGCCCAGCCGTCCGGCCCACCAGCCCACTCGCGCCCCCACTTCCCCCACTACTCCCTCTGCACCCTCCCCCTCCCGATCCAAAAGGGATCGAACCGTCGCCGCCGCCGCCCGGAGTGCCCACTCGCCGGACCACCTCGTCGGAGCCGCGCCGTCGCCGGCGCCCGCCTCCTCAACCCTTCGCCCCGCATGGATCCGGTCGGGGCAGCCGACGCCCCCGACGCCCCGTGGCTCCCCGACCCCATCGCTGGACCGTCCCCCTCTCCCTCCTGAACGGCCGTCAACAAACCTCGCCGCTCTCGCTTCCCTCCATCGCTGGTGAGGCCTCCGACCTCCTCCCCTTCTCTTCGCCCCCGCTCCACGATGACCGCTGCGTGCTCGCCATCCCACCATCGCCCACGGCTGTCCACCGTGCACTGGCTCTGCCACAGCCACTGCTGCTCCTCCGCCCGCCGCGTTTGGCCCCCCTCGCGCCGATCCGCTTCGCTGCCCACACACCGAGCCGCGCCACCGCAGCCATCCCGCTCCTCTGCCTTCGCTGTCGCAACCCTACTGCACTGTCCGCGACCGACCGGCCCGTCCCTCGCATGCGCGCGTGTGCCCGCGCCCTAGCGCCGCTCGCCTCACCCGCCTCGACCCCGCCTTTCACCGTCGGTGTGCCCCCGCCTTCAAATGCCACCGAGCCGCACCGGCTCCGCCCAGCACTGCCGCGGTTCACCTTCCCCCCTCTCGAACCAGCCCCTGCTTCGCCTCCGCCCACTGCACCGGCCGCGTTGGTTGTGCCCAGCTGCGGCTAGCCCGAGCCACGGTTCGGCCGACGACCACACCCACAGCGCCTAAACGGGCTGGGCGCTAGCGCCCGAGACCCGCGCCCGTCGCCCGCTATGGTCCCTCTGGGCCACTGTCTAACGGGCCCCACCCTTGAGAACGTTTAAAAACGGTAAAAAGAAAATGTTAATAATTAACTAATTAAGTTAATTAATTCTGATTACTAAACTAATTATAATTAGTTAACCTAATTTTGTTAATTAATCTAATAAAATTGTTTAGTTAGGCTAATTAATTGTTAATTGATTAAATAGTCATTGACGAACGGGACCCACCTGCCAGGGTTGACCTAGTCAACCTTTGGCCCTGCTGACATCATGCTGATGTCATGCTGATATCATATTTACATTCCTAATTAAATTAATTCTGAAAATTGAATTAAAACATTAATAAATAATATAAAGTAAATCGTTCGTTAGATGAAGAAACTTTGTATATGAAAGCTGCTCAGAACGACGAGACGAATCTAAATACACAGTCCGTTCGTTCACCACACCTCCCTAGCATGGCGAACGTGCAACATGCCACCTCCAGTTAATCTGTCCGAAAACGTCAAACACCGGGAATACTTTCCCAGAGTTTTCCCCCCTTCGCCAGTAGCACCTAGCACTGCGTTAGGTCACCCCTAGCATCGTGTATTGCCTTGTTATATTTTGCGATGCTTTGTTTGCTTCGTATTTACTTTCTTCCCCCCTCTTCTTCTTCGATAGACCCTGAGACCGACGCTGATGCCACTGAGTACGACTACATCACCGATGACCCTTCTTCCTGTGCAATAGAGCTTCAAGGCAAGCCCCCCTTGATCAACCTAATATCGCACATTCCTCTCTCTACTGCTTGCATTAGAGTAGTGTAGCATGTTACTGCTTTTGATTAATCCTATACTGCTGCATAGCATTTCATTGTTGCTACAACTGTTGATACCTTTACCTACAATCCTAAATTCTTAGTATAGGATGCTAGTATTACATTAGTGGCCCTACACCCTTGTCCGTCTGCCATGCTATTCTATCGGGCTGTGATCACTTCGGGAGGTGATCACGGGTATATACTATACTATTACATACTCATGTTGGTGATTCAGAGATGGGCGCTGAAGGGGTAGGTGGTTCCACACACGTAGTGCTGGGCCTGGGTTCCCGGCAGCCCCCTAATGGTTACTTTGTGGCGGAGCGACAGGGCGGGTTGCGAGCACCTAGGAGACAGGTGGGCTTGGTCTTTGGTCGTTGTCCGCGGTTACTTCAAAATAACATGCTTAGCGAGATCTTGGTATTTGATCTGAGTCTGGCCATTGGCCTATACGCACTAACCAGCTACGTGGGAATAGTTATGGTCTCTCGATGTCGTGGTATCAGCCGAAGCCTTCTTGAAGTCAGCGACTGAGCGGCACGCGCTGGATTGGACTGGAATGTCGCTCTGGTATTAGGAGCGGCTAGGTCTGCTTACCGGCCGCCCACGCAACATGCAGGTGTGCAATTGGCGATGGGCCCAGACCCCTGCGCGCTTAGGATTTAGACCGGCGGGCTGACTTCTTTGTTGTGTTTAGGTAGGGTTGCGACGTGTTGATCTTCCGAGGCCGGGCATGACCTAGGAAAGTGTGTCCTACCAAATGGGATCGAGCGTGTTGGGTTATGTGATGCACCCCTGCAGGGAAGTTAATCTATTCGAATAGCCGTGTCCCTCGGTAAAAGGACGACCCAGAGTTGTACTACGACCTCATGACAACTATAAATGGATACTTAATAAAACACACCTAGAAAAGTTCCAGAGACAACCCGGTGATCGCTTTCCCACAGGGCAACGTGGGGAGGATTGTCGGGTAGGATTATGCTATACAATGTTACTTGGTTAACTTACCATCCACTCCCTTCTACTGGTGCAAGACGGAGGCTGCCCGAAGCGAGGATACTTGTTACTTTCCAGGTACTCTCTTATACTGCTGCAAGATGGAGGTTGCCAGAAGCGTAGTCTTCGATTGGATTAGCTATCCCCCTCTTATTCTAGCATTCTACAGTTTAGCCCATAGATATTACCCCCTTTACACAGATATCATTGCATATGTAGTGTAGATCCTTGCTTGCGAGTATTTTGGATGAGTACTCACGGTTGCTTTGCTCCCCCTTTTTCCTTTCTTCTTGGTTGATGCAACTAGATCGGTGGAGTCCAGGACCCAGAGGATCCCGTGGATGTGTCTACGTGGAGTTCGTCTTCGATGAGTAGTTAGGAGGTCCCAGGCAGGAGGTCTTGCCTTTTCGATCGTTGCTATATTTGTGCTAGCCTTCTTAAGGCAAACTTGTTTAACTTATATTTGTACTCGGATATTGTTGCTTCCGCTGACTCTTGTGTTTTTGAGCTTATGTATTCGAGCCCTCTAGGCCCCAGACTTGTAATATAAAGCTTTTATTATTTTAATTTGTGTCTAGAGTTGTTTTGTGATATCTTCCCGTGAGTTCCTGATCTTGGTCGTACACATTGGCGTGCTTGATTAGTGTACGGTCAAATCGGGGGCGTCACAACTACCCACTAGGGCACGGCTGGGGGCCTAGGCACGCCAAGGTGGGTTGTGCCCACCTCGGTGGCCTCCCGCACCGCCTCTTCACTCGATAAATGCCCAAATATTCCAAAAACCCTAGGGAAGTTGACGAAATTTTGTTCCAGCCGCCGCAGGCTTCTGTATCCACGAGATCCAATCTAGAGCCCTTTCCGGCACTCCACCGGAGGGGGAAATCATCACTGGTGGCCATCTTCATCATCCCGGCGGCCACCATGATGAGGAGGGAGTAGTCCACCCTCAGAGCTGAGGGTTTGTACCAGTAGCTATGTTTTTTAATCTCTCTCTCCCGTGTTCTTGAGATGCAAAATCTTGATGTATCGCGGGCTTTGTTGATATAGTCGGATCATATGGTGTTTTCCCCTCTCTATCTTGTTGTGATGAATTGAGTTTTCCCTTTGATATTTCTTTGGATTGAATAGTTTATGGATTTGAGAACACTTGATGTATGTCTTGCTATGAATACCCGTGGTGACAATGGGGTGTCATATTGATTCACTTGATATGCGTTTTGGCACTCAACTCGTGGATTCCCGAAGTGACATTGGAGTAATCTATGCATAGGGACTGATGCACATTCTTGTCTTTGTTTCTCCGGTAGAAATCTTGGGGCACTCTTTGAAGTTCTTTGTGTTGGATTGAGTATTATGAATCTGAATTTGTTTTGTTGTTATTTTAGTACGAACTCTTGATAGATCGATCGGAAAGGATAACTTTGTGTTATCTTAGTACGAACTCTTGAAAGATCGATTGGGAAGGATAACCTTGTGTTATTTTAATACGAACTCTTGGATAGATCGATCGGAAAGGATAACTTTGTGTTATTTTAGTAAAAATTCTTGGAAAGATTGATCGGAAAGAATAACTTTGAGGTGGTTTCGTACCCCACCAATAATTTCTTCAATGTTCTCCGCTAGATAGGAACTTTAGAGTGATTCTCCATTGCACGTTGAGGGATGGTTATGTGATCCTATTATATTAGCATTATTGAGAGATTGAACTAGTGAAAGTACGGACCCTGGGCCTCATTTCAAGCATTGCAATATCGTTTGTGCTCAATTTTATCACTCGCTGCCTTGTTATTTTTTTATTGTTACTATTACAAAACTCAATATCTACTATCCATATTACACTTGTATCACCATCTCTTCGCCGAACTAGTGCACCTATACAATTTGCCATTGTATTGGGTGTGTTGGGGACACAAGAGACTCTTTGTTATTTGGTTGCAAGGTTGTTTGAGAGAGACCATCTTCATCCTACACCTTCCATGGATTGATAAACCTTAGGTCATCCACTTGAGGGAAATTTGCAACTGTCCTACAAAACTCTGCGCTTGGAGGCCCAACACGAGTCTACAAGAACAAGTTGTGCAGTAGACATCATCCATAGGCATTTCAATGTCCATGTGTTGGTTTCATGGAGTTTATGTGATGACCAAAGTGTTATTCAAGGAATTATCCAAAGTTTGGTCATGTAGAAGACATGATGCAATGTTGATCAAGACTAAATCAAATAGTGAATCAAGTTCATCAACACACAAAGTGTAGAAGATGTACCAAAAGGGATCAAGTGATCACATGGTATGGTAAGCATTCTCCCTTACACTTTGTGTACTAACCCATGATATACGTGAGAGTTCCTTGTGGAGTTAGGTATGTTTCCATGGGCATGCATCAAAAGGAACATAGCATATAACCCATGGAGGATGGCATCAAGTGGTTACCGTTATCAAGGTTGCTGTGTGCAAGTTCAAGTGAATCATCACGAAGAGATCACATGCTCGAATCTTGCCGTCCATTGTGGTGATAATAGACTTGTGAAGATGTGCTGAAGAGTGGCTCACCCATAGTGGAGCACTGGGGAGAAATCTACTAGTCTTCACCGAGCCAATGCAACCAAGAAAGGTGGTCCATCTTGAGGAGGACAAGATCATCATCATCTAGATCAAGTGGATTATGCGCAAGGCAAAGGTTTGCCCTTGATAGGTTTTTTATTTTACCAGCCTCATGGTGTTAGTTGTGAGACCTATTTATAGTATCGGTTGTCGTACTATCAAGGGGGACTCTCAAGTGAATATCTTGATTGTATCGTTCGTAGAGAGCTTAAACCATTGCATCCTTGGCATCATATTTCTTGGTTCTTGTTTGGTTTTTCTCCTTGTGAGGTTTGGAGCTTATGGTCATCTTCATGACAAGCTCGAGTTCATCGAAAACAGAGTTCATATGCATCTTATATGATGTTTTCGATGTTGGGGTTTTTGCCGATTCTTCATTCATAGAGGTTTCATATCTCTATTCCTTTGTCATTTTCATACTTACTCTTCTTACTATAAAATCTATATATTGCTGTTTGGATAGTACACTGTCACCGTTGTTTCTCTATCGCATGAAGTACCACTTATTTACACCTTCTGTACGGCTCTATCCTTTGAGCGGAAGTAGAGCAGCAATACCGCTTTGTGCAGCACTACCACATTGTCTTACTCTACTACCGATATTTCACCTGCTCGCTCAGCTCTACGCGGTAGTACCGCTCGCGGGAGCGGCATGGATGATTCTTGGACGATATGATGGTTCGATTATTTTTGCAGCACGTTGGTTATTTTTTCAATTGTGACGAAGCACTGGAAGTGGAGATACATGCAATTATGCAAGGGATGGCACTTGCTATACAACATTCCAGTCTTTGAGGCATTGTCCAATCTGACTCAAGTGAGGCTTTATTCTGTCTATCGTCTATCAGGGGATGGACTAGTTCGTTCGGCATATGGTCATATCATGGTTGAAACTAAGGAGCTGATGTGTGATAGGAGTTTATTCCCCATAAGTTGACTAGGGATCAGAATAGAGTTGCCGATCGTTTGGCAAATTATAGTCGTATCGAGTGTACCACGACTGTCTGGATGCATTTGGGACCGTCATGTATCGAAGAACTTTTGACTTTCGACTGTAAGTCTCTCAATTTGGAACAAAACTCTTTTTCCGGCGCAAAATAAAAATACACTACAACACCTCTTCGTGCAACTTTCTATCTTTTTGTCTTCTTTACTCATGCCCCAAATTGTTTTTTCCTATTTATTTCCTTTTTCTTTTTATCTTTTCTCGTGTTCCTTTTTCTAGTTCCTTTACATTTTTATTTACCCTTTTTTTGTTTTATTTTTTCCCTTTTCAAATATGATGATATTTTTTTCAAAACCGCAAACTTTTAAAGACTTTCATGAACTTTTTTTGTAAAACGATGAACTTTTTTCGATTCGGTGAACTACTTTCAAAATCTATGAACTTTTAAAATTTTAATGATTTTTTTTGCAAATCGATGATTTTCGTTTCGATTTATGTACTTTTTAAATTTGACAAACTTTTATTCAAGTTTAATGATTTTTTTCTAAATCAGTGAACTTTTTTTAAAATTTGATTTTAAAAAAAAAATTGAACTATTTTCAAATTTATAATGAACTTTTTTGAAATTCGATGATTTGTTTTTCAAAACCAGTAAACCTTGTATTCAATTTATTGCGAGCTTTTAAAAAAATGATGAAACTTTTTCAGTGTCAATGAATTTTTCCCCATTTTTTTGAACTTTTCCCAAAATTTTGATGAGTTTTTTTATTAATTTTCCTAAATTATAGATTTTTTTCTTGAAAAGTCAATGCTCAATGGCTGAATCCATCAATGATTGACTGGTCAACGACAGACCGATCGATCGGGGAATCCGGCGGAAGCGCGGGTAGTAAACGATCTCTTCGGCTTAGAGCATCTCCGGCCGTTTGCCCCCAGGACGTCGAAAAAACGCGTTCTGGAGGCGAGCCGGCGTTTTTTTTTGGCGTGGGGGCGGGCACGTTCACAACCGCCGCCCCAGGTCGGCCCCCAGGATAAATCGAATCCGGCGATTTTTTGGACAAACTCGTCGACATTCATCCAAAGTGGCGCAAACTCATCGGCATTCATTCAAATTTGTTCAAAAAAAGACGGCCTAGCCTACGCCGTCCTCACCGCGCCTCGCCGCCGTCCGATTTCTACATGCCTAGGGGCTTGTAGAACTCAGTGTAGTCCCCGCCGTCGTCGTCGTCCTCGTCCTCGTCCTCGTCGCCATGCCACCCGCCGCCGTCTCTACTGCAACCCTGGCCAGGGTCGCCCACGCGGGATGGCCCGGCCTCCTCCTCGTCGCTGTCGAGGAAGATGACGCCGTCCTCCTCGCGGACGATGCGGCGTTGGCGCGCCTTGAGCTCCTCGAGGACGCGACGCTGGCGAGCCACCTGCTCGTGCACGTAGTCCTTCCTCGCCCATCTCATGGCCGTCTCGTCGTCGGTGGCCATCTCGAGGTGCTCCGGCTTCACCGGGAGCAGGGTTGGCTCCGGCTCGGTTTTCGGCAGGACGAGGCGCAAGCGACCGCTGCGGCCCTCCTCGGGGCAGCTTTGGCATTGATTCCCGCGGGAACCGAGGCGATGAGGACGAGATGCAGCGGCTCGCTGACAGGGCGGGTCCATCACAGTTCACGCAAAAAACGGCCCGTCCGGCGCCCCTAGGCGACCCCAGCGCGCTGGGTTCTAGTTAGGTGCGTCGGCGTCAATTTTGGCCCAAACCGGCGGAAAACGAGCTCCTGGTGGCGCGACTGGGCTATTTTTTCGGTGCGAGCGCCGAAAAAGTGGCCTGGGGGCCTGTTGGGGACACGGCAGAAGATGCTCTTATTATTGGGACGGCCCACGTATCCAGGCGCGTGGGTGCTGGTTTGGTCTACTGGCTGATAAGGCGCGAGTGAGGACGTCTCACACGTGATGTCCTATTCGATGCTCGTTGCGTCAAAGTGTTGGGATTTCGTAGAAGGGAATAGCCGTAGGATCCCAATGGCCCGGCCGCTTACACAGGGTATCTAAAACTAAAAAAGAACCGAAAGCGACTAGTTAACGAGGGCTTCTTCGGGCCCTTGGTAATTGATCAGCGCCACTTAGTGCGCTCTCAGTCATTCGTCACGTGCCGCGCTCTGGACGATCCTTTCGGATTTTATTTTTTTATTTTTCCGCACGCGTTTTAGGCTTTTTAAACAGTTTTTTCTTTGTCGTTTTGGTTTTTCATTAGTCTTCCTTAGCTTTTTGAACAAAAAAATTGATTTTTTTGTGCAAAAAAATATGTTTTTTTGTGAGAGTCACGGTTTTGCTTTCGTGAGAGTCATGGTTGTGCCTTTCGAAAACGAAAAAAAATGTGTTTTCTGTTTTTTTTTCACTCGTGAGAGTAACGGTTTTGTTTTCGCGACAGACACGGTTGTGCTTTAGCGAGAGTCACGGCCGTGCCTCTCGGAAATGAAA
>LR738710.1:703341512-703390035 GCA_902687465.1 Secale cereale | reverse complement strand
CCCTGGGGAGGACGACGTGGGGGGAGGGGGCAGTAGTAGTGTTCAAAATGATATCTTAATGATAGTGAAATCTGGTCCTTGTGGTCCTTCGCAAAGAAAAAAAAATTAGCACCGGTGCTGATTGAGTCCTAGCTTCCACGTGCTGGTAGAAGCTATCAGGCTTGACGCTTGAGTCTGTCATGTGTTTTGCCATGTCAGTAATGTCTGCACACTTGAAAAGCAGGAAAATCTAGACGAGCATAGCAAGAACGCGGATCGATTCCGAATGGCAGCAACCAATGCGCTAAAAGCACGTTAAGTAGTTGACACATCTTATTTTCCCACCTCGTCTGCGATAGGCCGAATCAACCATGGATCCTTCCATGAGGAAAAATGGAATTAATTCATCAAGGCATGTTAAAAGAAGCATCATGCATCTCAATGCTGCTGTGCATGTGTGCTATTGACTTCCTTATGAGATGTAACTTGAATTCACTCGGTGCATGCAGGAAAGGGAAGTGATCCTGAGTGGAACGAAACCTTTGTGTTCACCGTCTCTGAGAATGCAAGGGAGCTCGTCATCAAGCTCCTGGACAGTGATGGTGGCACGGAAGACGACAGTGTTGGTGAAGCAACGTAAGTCCATCCGAGCTAGCTATTTTGGTTTGTGTCAGTTTCTAATCTTTGAAGATGTGGTCAACCCAGAGTGTTCATTTGAGTTAGTTGTGGGGCAGGCGATCTTACATAAAATTGACTCAAAATGTTTGGCCGAATCTGTTGCTGAAACATTTGCAGTTTGCATTTCGATTGATGCCGCAGCATCGCGGGATGCAAAATTGAATGACCGCAGATCGCATCATCCACTACAACTGAGTATCTGATTCTTGCAGGATCCCATTGGATGGAGTGTATACTGAAGGAAGCATCCCACCAACTGTTTACAATGTTGTCAAAGACGAAGAGTACCGTGGAGAAATCAAAATCGGTCTGACGTTCACTCCGGAGGTAGCTGTCTCACATTCATCTTCAGGGACTAAACCCTTTTCACTTTACCGTGTCCTCTGTTTCTCTGTGGCTAACTAAACGTCTGCATTAGTAACTGTATATGCAAGCTTGTAGGGTCATATTCGCTGTTAACAGTTAACACATATGATAAACTGATCACCACCACACAGTTGGCTGTAATTCTCCTACTCCCTTCATGGATACATCCGTTTGAGCGACAGTAACATGGATCGGAGGAAGTACCATCTTTTAGCCTTTCAAGTTCTAGTTTTAGTACCACTAATTGTGTAGAGTATCCCGATCTTCTTTTATGCTTCTTCGATGCTTTCCTTTTTTTTTATGCGTCAATGGCGGGCTTACACCGGCCTGAAATGCTTTCCATTTTTATGAAGACGAACGAGCTGGTCCTTCTGATCTCAATACTTATATTTCCGCAAAATGCTTTTCTCAGGAGGCACGTGATCAGGATCAACCCGAGGAAAACTACGGTGGGTGGAACCAATCATCTTGAGAAGAAGCAGGTGCTTTGCTGAACTATGGTGCGTGACAAGTCGTGTGCTAGAACTAAAGCCTATTTTAATTGTTAAAGACTGTATTTGTCGTTGATTTCCTCAATTATGGATAAGCTACTAATCTCCTTATTGATTGGTATCGTTTTCTAATATTCAAATTTGTAATAACAGTGTTCCCCACTTGTATGAAGTATGAGCCCTCTTTAGTGTCACTAAACTGAGTTGCAATAGCGATGGCCCCATTTCTTATGCAATACTCACTCCGTCCCAAAATAAGTGTCTCAACATTAGTACAAATTCATACTAAAGTCGTACTAAAGTCAAGGCATTTATTTTGGACAGAGGGAGTACTAAAGAACTGGTGATGGTTGCGTGCATCAATTGATACAAAGCCCGAGGCACTCCCTCGTTTTCTTCTTTTTTGGATGAAGTGTATCTTCTCTGTTCTCTCGTCGATGGTGCTTCCTTTTTTGTCGTAGATATTCAATCTGGCTAGCAGGTGAGGACAAAACCCTCTTATAACGACTCTATCGTCCATGGTGACCAACCAATTTTTGGTATTTCGAATGCCTAAGTTGGAACTAATGAGAATTGATAAGATATGGCGACACTTCCACTGCGCAAAAGAGTTAGGGGTACTCTCACATCCTTGATTTTAGTCAAGGCTTTTCGTTTCTAGTGGTAGTGGTTTTACTGAGCAAGCTTCAACCCAGTAGAGCTTCAATAGTGGTACTAACAGTTTAAAGCTGGTAGTACTACGAGAATGCCCTCTATGTTGGGAGGTAGAGATGCTAGTAGTTTGGGGTTGCCCTGGTTGTTGTGCTTCGTAAGTCGGAACTACCGGGTTCTCATGTCAGTGCCTTCGGGGGGCCTTTCTCTTCTTAGTTGCTAAGGGGCTGTTTGGTTGCCGGCCGCACCTTGCCACGCCACAGGTGCGGCGCGCCACAGCTCCCTAGGCTGGCGTTTGGATGCCTACGAAGGTGCGGCCCGCCACAGCGCGCAGAGGCTTTTGCAGCAGAATTTTTCGCCACACATTGTGGCGCTCGTTTTGCCCGCCACACACTGCGGCGCGCCACAACTGCGGCTCCTTAGGCGTGGCAGTCAGAGTCTTCAACCAAACAGCCTCTAAGTCCAACGCTCTGTCGACACTGCCAAGTTTTGGTTTGGTATTGTCGACTTTGTATTCTCGATCTGGGTTTGTTGACTGCTTGCTTTTTCGTTTTTTTGTGTACGGTAGCTCCACGGAAATGTTTTGTTGTGCGGCATGAATCACACTTGAAACACTCAAAAGTACCGAGTCTGTGCCGTTGGTTTGAATCTCAGTAGGATTCTATTTGAAAAACGATAAGATACAGCCATCGTTGATATCTTAACCCCACTTTATAGTACAATTTGTCATATACTCAATGTGATTCTTGAACACTCAATTGACTAGGAAATTATATCTAACCTGAAAGGATCGATACGGCCGATTAGAGGGGTGGGGGGTGAATAGGAGACTACAAATTTTAATCTTTCTTGTCAATTTTAAGGTTTAGCGGATAAATAGGGTTCACTAGGTGAACACAACCTATATGACAAGCAAGCTTAAAGCAAAGTGCTATGCAACAATCTAATTAGCAAGCCAGCAAGCATACAAGGCAAAGTAAAGTGCGGGAAAGGATTAACCACAAGTGAGGCAAGGACGCGGATTTTATCCCGAAGTTCACTCTTCCTTGGGGAAGAGCTACTCTCCGTTTAGAGCGGTGCCAGAGCCAAAGCTTGCGGAAGGCCACCGAAGGCTCACTGTAATCTCTTTCGAGTCACCCCCAACGGATGAGCCTCGAATCACTCGAGGTTGGTCTTGAAGGCGACCACCACACCTTTACAAACTTCTCTGGAGCACACCACAAGCAAGGAAGCTTCCGGAGGAACCTCTAACCGCCTAGGAGCCCAAGCTTCAAGAGTAACAAGTCAATGGGGAAGAAATGTTGCGGGGAACGCGATTTGGTTTGGTCAAGATGTAGATCGGGTCTTGCTCTCCCAATCCCCAAAGTTTCAACAAGTTTGGGTGGAGGGATTGCGAGTATTGAGCAAAATGGAGTATAGCAGTGGTGGAGCTCAACAAGACATTAGGGTTAAAGGTTGGAGGTGGGAGAAGGGGCTTTTTATAGTGTTCTTGGCTGGGTGGGGATTTCTGCCCGTTGGACCCCGTGCACACGGGCTAAGTCAGCCCCGTGCGCACGGGGTACTCAGAGACTTTCACACCACCCCGTGCGCACGGGGGTCAAAAGACCCCGTGCGCACGGGGTACCCAGAGAGTTTACGCAGCACCCCGTGCGCACGGGGGTGGGTACCCAGAGAGTTACGCGGTACCCCGTGCGCACGGGGGTCCAAAGACCCCGTGCGCACGGGGTACTCAATAACTTCCTGTTATAATCTCTCTGAGTACCACAAGCACACACACTTAGGATTTTAGGTGGTAGGAATGGGTAGGCTAGAGTATATAGTTCGACAATGGCATTCCCACACAACTCTCACCAACACAAACCCATCTTAATAGTGCGGTCTTTCCTACGACTCGAAGCAAACCAAAACTAAACCTTCGATTCGTCGGAAGACCATGCCTTTGACCTTTTTGAATTGGGGGGGGGGGGCGCACATCTCCATCATGAAGCACTTGGAACCAATATCCTGAGATACACTTTAGTAACCGATATTAGTTCAACTAACCACATAGTCATCACACCAAAATATAGTATAAGCGCCACTTGCACTTTCAATCTCCCCCTTTTTGGTGCATTGATGACAACGTGGTTAGAACATGGCATAGAGGATATAAAAATTTGAAAAGCCATGAGACAAAGAATGATCATGGTGGCTCCCCCTATATGTGTGCCCGGATAAGATGGATGCTTGAGAATGGATCAAGTACACACATAGGAGGCTCCCCGAGATCATTATTGTCAAGACATGAGATAAACATAATAAACCTATAACGGTGCCTAGATCTCATGAATTGGTGAGGTGAGAAAATATCGTGAGACACATAATAAGCATGATATGATAATAGCATGAGGTCCAATAATAAAGCTAGAGTCTCACAAGCATAAACGGGTAGCTCACAGCCACACACGCGGAAGGCAAAAAAAATCTCAAGCCAGCTAAAACCAACCAACAAGGAGAACACGAGGCTTGATATCTCAACACAGAACACCACAAACACTAACACCCACCACTTCTCCCCTTTGTCATCAAGACAACAAAAAGGAGACAAATGGCGACACACACACCCACTAGACAAGAGGAGGAGCACTCGAGGCATCATCATCATCATCAAACCGCCAGCCTGCCAATGGAAAGGACCGAGCTGTGGCCTCACTGTCGTAGTCCTCTGACCCTGGAACAACCTCCTCACCAGCTGTGGCCCTCTCTGCCTTCATCTCACGCCGCAAGAGCTTGTCCTTGTTGACCTCCTTAATGTTGGAAATATGCCCTAGAGGCAATAATAAAATGGTTATTATTATATATTTCCTTGTTCATGATAATTGTCTGTTATTCATGCTTGAATTGTATTGTACGGAAACAGCGATACATGTGTGAATACATAGACCACAACGTGTCCCTGGTAAGCCTCTAGTTACTAGCTCGTTGATCAACAGATGGTCATGGTTTCCTGGCCATGGACATTGGATGTCATTGATAACGGGATCACATCATTAGGAGAATGATGTGATGGACAAGACCCAATCCTAAGCCTAGCACAAGATCATGTAGTTCGTAATGCTTAAGCTTTTCCAATGTCAAGTATCTTTTCCTTAGACCATGAAGTTGTGCAACTCCCGGATACCGTAGGAATACTTTGGGTGTGCCAAACGTCACAACGTAACTGGGTGGCTATAAAGGTACGCAACGGGTATCTCCGAAAGTGTCTGTTGAGTTGGCACGAACCGAGACTGGGATTTGTCACTCCGTATGACGGAGAGGTATCTCTGGGCCCACTCGGTAAGACATCATCATAATGAGCTCAGTGTGACTAAGGAGTTAGTCACAGGAAGATGGATTACGGAACGAGTAAAGAGACTTGCCATGACGAGATTGAACAAGGTATCGGTATACCGACGATCGAATCTCGGGCAAGTACCGTACCGATAGACAAAGGGAATTGCATACGGGATTAAGTGAATCCTTGACATCGTGGTTCATCCGATGAGATCATCGAGGAACACGTGGGAACCAACATGGGTATCCAAATCCCTATGTTGGTTATTGACTGGAGAGTCATCTCGGTCATGTCTACGTGTCTCCCGAACCCGCAGGGTCTACACACTTAAGGTTCGATGACGCTAGGGTTGTAGAGATAAATGCACACGGTAGCCCGAATGTTGTTCGGAGTCCCGGATGAGATCCCGGACGTCACGAGGAGTTCCGGAATGGTCCGGAGATAAAGAATGATATATATAGGAAGTCCAATTTCGGCCATCGGGAGAGTTCCGGGGGTCACCGGTAGTGTACCGGGACCACCGGAAGGGTCCCGGGGGTCCATCGGGTGGGGCCACCCATCTCGGAGGGCCCCGTGGGCCATAGGGGGAGGGGGACCAGCCCTTAGTGGGCTGGCGCACCCCCTTGGGCCTCCCCCCTGCGCCTAGGGTTGAAACCCTAGGGGTGGGGGGCGCCCCCTAGGCTTGGGGGGCAAGCCACCCCCTTGGCCGCCGCCCCCCTAGGAGATCCAATCTCCTAGGGCCGGCGCCCCCTGGCCCCTATATATAGTAGGGGGAGAGAGGGCAGCCGCACCTCAGCCCCTGGTGCCTCTCTCCCCTCGTTACACCTCTCCCTCCTTCCGCATGGTCTCGGCGAAGCCCTGCAGCTTTTCCCGTTGCATCCACCACCACGCCGTCGTGATGCTGGATCTCCATCAACCTCTCATCCCCCCTTGCTGGATCAAGAAGGAGGAGACGTCGCTATACCGTACGTGTGTTGAATGCGGAGGTGCCGTCCGTTCGGCGCTGGGATCATCGGTGACGAGGATCACGACGAGTACGACTCCATCATCCACGTTCCTTCAAACACTTCCGCTCGCGATCTACAAAGGGTATGTAGATGCACTCCTTCATGCTCGTTGCTAGATGACTCCTTAGATTGATCTTGGTGAAGCGTAGGAAATTTTTGAATTCTGCTACGTTCCCCAACAGTGGCATCTGAGCTAGGTCTTTGCGTAGCATCTTGCACGAGTAGAACACAAACAAGTTGTGGGCGTTGATGTTGTTCAATTCTCTTGCCGCTACTAGTCCAATCTTGATTCGGTGGCATCGTGGGATGAAGCGGCCCGGACCGACCTTACACGTACGCTTACGTGAGACTGGTTCCACCGACTGACATGCACTAGTTGCATAAGGTGGCTGGCGGGTGTCTGTCTCTCCCACTTTAGTCAGATCAGATTCGATGAAAAGGGTCCTTATGAAGGGTAAATAGAAATTGACATATCACGTTGTGGTTTTGGCGTAGGTAAGAAACGTTCTTGCTAGAAACCTATAGAAGCCACATAAAAACTTGCAACAACAATTAGAGGACGTCTAACTTGTTCTTGCAGCATGTGCTATGTGATGTGATATGGCCAAGAAGATGTGATGAATGATACATGTGATGTATGAGATTGATCATGTTCTTGTAATAGGGAATCACGACTTGCATGTCGATGAGAATGACAACCGGCAGGAGCCATAGGAGTTGTCTTATTTATTATATGACCTGCGTGTCACTTAATAACGCAATGTAATTACTTTACTTTATTGCTAAACGTTAGCCATAGTAGTAGAAGTAACATTTGGCGAGATGACTTCATGAAGACATGATGATGGAGATCATGATGATGGAGATCATGGTGTCATGCCGGTGACAAAGATGATCATGGTGCCCCGAAGATGGAGATCAAAGGAGCAAAATGATATTGGCCATATCATGTCACTTTATTTGATTGCATGTGATGTTTATCATGTTTATGCATCTTATTTGCTTAGAACGACGGTAGTAAATAAGATGATCTCTCACTAAAAATTTCAAGAATTGTGTTCCCCCTAACTGTGCACCGTTGCTAAGGATCGTTGTTTCGAAGCACCACGTGATCATCGGGTGTGATAGGCTCTAACGTTCGCATACAACGGGTGTAAGCCAGATTTACACATGCAATACACTTAGGGTTCACTTGACGAGCCTAGCATGTACAGACATGGCCTCGGAACACCGAAGACCGAAAGGTCGAACATGAGTCGTATAGAAGATACGATCAACATGAAGATGTTCACCGTTGATGACTAGTCCGTCTCACGTGATGATCGGACACAGGCTGGTCGATTCGGATCATGTATCACTTGGATGACTAGAGAGATGTCAATCTGAGTGGGAGTTCATTAAATTTGATTAGATGAACTTAATTTTCATGAACTTAGTCTAAATTCTTTACAATATGTCTTGTAGATCAAATGGCCCACGCTCATGTCACCCTCAACTTCAATGCGTTCCTAGAGAAATCCAAGCTGAAAGACGATGGTAGCAACTATACGGATTGGGTCCGTAACCTGAGGATCATCCTCATAGCTGCCAAGAAAACTTATGTCCTAGAAGCACCGCTAGGTGACGCTCCCGCCCCGGCAAACCAAGATGTTATGAACGCTTGGCAGTCACGTTGTGATGATTACTCCCTGGTTCAGTGCGGCATGCTCTACAGCTTAGAATCGGGGCTCCAAAAGCGTTTTGAGCACCACGGAGCATATGAGATGTTCCAAGAGCTGAAAATGGTTTTCCAAGCTCATGCCCGAGTTGAGAGATATGACGTCTCCAATGCATTCTACAGCTGTAAGATGGAGGAGAATAGTTCTGTCAGTGAGCACATACTCAAGTTTTCTGGGTTGCACAACCGCTTGTCTCAGTTGGGAATGAATCTCCCAGACGAAGCGGTCGTTGACAGAATCCTTCAGTCGCTACCACCTAGCTACAAGAGCTTCGTGTTGAACTTCAATATGCAAGGGATGGAGAAGTCCATTCCCGAGGTGTATTCAATGCTGAAATCAGCGGAGGTGGAGATCAAGAAAGAGCATCAAGTGTTGATGGTAAATAAAACCACTAAGTTCAAGAAGGGCAAGGGTAATAAGAACTTCAAGAAGGACGGCAAAGGAGTTGCCGCGCCCGGTAAGCCAGTTGCCGGGAAGAAGCCAAAGTATGGACCCAAGCCTGAGACTTAGTGCTTTTATTGCAAGGGAACGGGTCACTGGAAGCGGAACTGCCCCAAATACTTAGCAGACAAGAAGGCCGGCAAGGTCAAAGGTATATGTGGTATACATGTTATTGATGTGTACCTTACCAGCGCTCGTAGTAGCTCCTAGGTATTTGATACCGGTGCAGTTGATCACATTTGTAACTCAAAGCAGAAGCCGTGGAATAAGCGGAGACTGGCGAAGGACGAGGTGACGATGCGCGTCGGGAATGGTTCCAAGGTCAATGTGATCACCGTCGGCACGCTGCCTCTACATCTACCCTCGGGATTAGTTTTAAACCTTAATAATTGTTATTTAGTACCAGCTTTGAGCATGAACATTGTATCTGGATCTCGTTTGATGCGAGATGGCTACTCATTTAAATCCGAGAATAATGGTTGTTCTATTTATATGAGAGATATGTTTTATGGTCATGCCCCGCTGGTCAATGGTTTGTTTTTGATGAATCTCGAATGTGATGATACACATACTCATAGTGTGAATGCCAAAAGATGTAAAGTTGACAATGATAGTCCCACATACTTGTGGCATTGCCGCCTTGGTCATATTGGTGTCAAACGTATGAAGAAGCTCCATGCAGATGGACTTCTAGAGTCTCTTCATTATGAATCATTTGACACGTGCGAACCATGCCTCTTGGGCAAGATGACCAAGACTCCGTTCTCCGGAACAATGGAGCGAGCAACCAACTTATTGGAAATCATACATACCGATGTGTGTGGTCCAATGAGTGTTGAAGCTCGCGGAGGCTATCGTTATGTTCTCACCCTCACAAATGACTTGAGTAGATATGGGTATGTCAACTTGATGAAACACAAGTATGAGACCTTTGAAAAGTTCAAGGAATTTCAGAATGAGGTTGAGAATCAACGTGACAGAAAAATAAAGTTCTTACGATCAGATCGTGGGGGTGAATATTTAAGTCATGAATTTGGCACACACATAAGGAACTGTGGAATTGTTTCACAATTGACACTGCCCGGAACACCTCAGCGTAATGGTGTGTCCGAACGTCAAAATCGTACTCTGTTGGACATGGTGCGATCTATGATGTCTCTCACTACTTACCGCTATCTTTTTGGGGTTATGCTTTAGAGACTGCCGCATTCAGTTTAAATAGGGCTCCGTCTAAATCCGTTGAGACGACACCATATGAACTTTGGTTTGGCAAGAAACCTAAGCTGTCATTTCTGAAAGTTTGGGGTTGCGATGCTTATGTCAAGAAACTTCAACCTGAAAAGCTCGAACCCAAATCGGAAAAATGCATCTTCATAGGATACCCAAAGGAAACGATTGGGTACACCTTCTACCTCAGATCCGAAGGCAAGGTCTTTGTTACCAAGAATGGATCCTTTCTGGAGAAAGAGTTTCTCTCGAAAGAAGTGAGTGGGAGAAAAGTAGAACTTGATGAGGTGACCGTCACCCCTCCCGAACCGGAAAGTAGCGCAACGCAGGAAATTGTTCCTGAGGTGCCTGCACCGACCAGAGAGGAAGTTAATGATGATGATCATGAAGATACAAATCAAGTTACTACTGAACTTCGAAGGTCCACAAGGACACGTTCCGCACCAGAGTGGTACAGCAACCCTGTCATGGAAATCATGTTGTTAGACAACGGTGAACCTTCGAACTATGAAGAAGCAATGGCAGGCCCAGATTTCGACAAATGGCTTGAAGCCATGAAATCTGAGATAGGATCCATGTATGAAAAAAATGTATGGAATTTGGTGGACTTGCCCGATGATCGGCACGCCATAGAAAATAAATGGATATTTAAGAAGAAGACAGACGCGGATGGTAATGTGACCATCTATAAGGCTTGGCTTGTCGCTAAGGGTTATCGACAAGTTCAAGGGATTGACTACGACGAGACTTTCTCTCCCGTAGCGATGCTGAAGTCCATCCGAATCATGTTAGCAATTGCCGCATTCTATGATTATGAGATATGGCCAATTGACGTCAAAACGGCATTCCTTAATGGCTTCCTCAAGGAAGAACTGTATATGATGCAGCCGGAAGGTTTTGTAGATCCTGAAAATGCTAACAAGGTATGCAAGCTCCAGCGCTCGATCTACGGGCTGGTGCAAGCATCTCGGAGTTGGAATATTCGCTTTAATGATGTGATCAAAGCGTTTGGTTTTATACAGACTTGGGGAGAAGCCTGTATTTACTAGAAAGTGAGTGGGAGCTCTTTAGCATTTCTCATATTATATGTGGGTGACATACTGTTGATGGGAAATGATATAGAATTCTTGGAGAGCATAAAGGCCTACTTGAATAAGAGTTTTTCAATGAAGAACCTTGGAGAAGCTGCTTATATATTAGGCATCAAGATCTATAGAGATAGTTCGAGACGCCTCATCGGTCTTTCACAAAGCACATACCTTGACAAGATATTGAAGAAGTTCAATATGGATCAGTCCAAGAAAGGGTTCTTGTCTGTATTGCAAGGTATGAGATTGAGCACGGCTCAGTCCCCGACCACGGCAGAAGATAGAGAAAATATGAGTGTCATCCCCTATGCCTCAGCCATAGGTTCTATTATGTATGCCATGCTGTGTACCAGACCTGATGTGAACCTTGACATAAGTTTGGTAGGGAAGTACCAAAGTGATCCCGGTATGGAACACTGGACAACGGTCAAGAACATCCTGAAGTACCTGAAGAGGACTAAGGATATGTTTCTCGTTTATGGAGGTGACGAAGAGCTCGTCGTAAAGGGTTACGTCGATGCTAGCTTCGACACAGATCTGGATGACTCCAAGTCACAAACCGGATACGTGTATATTTTGAATGGTGGAGCAGTCAGCTCGTGCAGTTGCAAGCAGAGCGTCGTGGCGCATTCTACATGTGAAGCGGAGTACATAGCTGCTTGTGAAGCAGCACAGGAAGGAGTCTGGATGAAGGAGTTCATCACCGACCCAGGAGTCATTCCAAGCGCGTCAAGCCCGATGACTCTCTTCTGTGACAACACTGGAGCTATTGCCATTACCAAGGAGCCCAGGTTTCACAAGAAGACCAAGCACATCAAGCGCCATTTCAACTCCATCCGGAATTATGTTCAAGATGGAGACATAGATATTTGTAAAGTGCATACGGATCTGAATGTCGCAGATCCGTTGACTAAACCTCTTCCACGAGAAAAACATGATCAACACCAGAACTCTATGGGTGTTCGATTCATCACAATGTAACTAGATTATTGACTCTAGTGCAAGTGGGAGACTGTTGGAAATATGCCTTAGAGGCAATAATAAAATGGTTATTATTATATATTTCCTTGTTCATGATAATTGTCTGTTATTCATGCTTGAATTGTATTGTACGGAAACAACGATACATGTGTGAATACATAGACCACAACGTGTCCCTGGTAAGCCTCTAGTTACTAGCTCGTTGATCAACAGATGGTCATGGTTTCCTGGCCATGGACATTGGATGTCATTGATAACGGGATCACATCATTAGGAGAATGATGTGATGGACAAGACCCAATCCTAAGCCTAGCACAAGATCGTGTAGTTCGTAATGCTTAAGCTTTTCCAATGTCAAGTATCTTTTCCTTAGACCATGAGGTTGTGCAACTCCCGGATACCGTAGGAATACTTTGGGTGTGCCAAACGTCACAACGTAACTAGGTGGCTATAAAGGTACGTAACGGGTATCTCCAAAAGTGTTTGTTGAGTTGGCACGAACCGAGACTGGGATTTGTCACTCCGTATGACGGAGAGGTATCTCTGGGCCCACTTGGTAAGACATCATCATAATGAGCTCAGTGTGACTAAGGAGTTAGTCACGGGATGATGGATTACGGAACGAGTAAAGAGACTTGCCATGACGAGATTGAACAAGGTATCGGTATACCGACGATCGAATCTCGGGCAAGTACCGTACCGATAGACAAAGGGAATTGCATACGGGATTAAGTGAATCCTTGACATCGTGGTTCATCCGATGAGATCATCGAGGAACACGTGGGAACCAACATGGGTATCCAGATCCCGCTGTTGGTTATTGACCGGAGAGTCATCTCGGTCATGTCTACGTGTCTCCCGAAACCGTAGGGTCTACACACTTAAGGTTCGGTGACGCTAGGGTTGTAGAGATAAATGCACACGGTAGCCCGAATGTTGTTCAGAGTCCCGGATGAGATCCCGGACGTCACGAGGAGTTCCGGAATGGTCCGGAGACAAAGAATGATATATAGGAAGTCCAGTTTCGGCCATCGGGAGAGTTCCCGGGGTCACCGGTAGTGTACCGGGACCACCGAAAGGGTCCCGGGGGTCCACCGGGTGGGGCCACCCATCCCGGAGGGCCTCGTGGGCCGTAGGGGGAGGGGGACCAGCCCTTAGTGGGCTGGCGCACCCCCCTTGGGCCTCCCTCCTGCGCCTAGGGTTGAAACCCTAGGGGTGGGGGGTTTCCCCCTAGGCTTGGGGGGCAAGTCACCCCCTTGGCCGCCGCCCCTAGGAGATCCAATCTCCTAGGGCCGGCGCCCCCTGGCCCCTATATATAGTGGGGGGGGGAGAGAGTGCAGCCGCACCTCAGCCCCTAGCGCCTCTCTCCCCCCGTTACACCTCTCCCTCCTTCCACAGGGTCTCGACGAAGCCCTACAACTTTTCCCGTTGCATCCACCACCACGCCGTCGTGCTGCTGGATCTCCATCAACCTCTCCTCCCCCCTTGCTGGATCAAGAAGGAGGAGATGTTGCTATACTGTACGTGTGTTGAATGCGGAGGTGCCGTCCGTTCGGCGCCGGGATCATCGGTGACGAGGATCACGACGAGTACGACTCCATCATCCACGTTCCTTCGAACGCTTCCGCTCGTGATCTACAAAGGGTATGTAGATGCACTCCTTCATGCTCGATGCTAGATGACTCATTAGATTGATATTGGCGAAGCGTAGGAAATTTTTGAATTTTGCTACGTTCCCCAACACTTAATATGACGATGCTGAATAGGCTGACACATCTTGAACATGTTGCTTAAGGTCTTGAACAAGGTCTTCTTCTCTCCCTTGGAGAAACCAGCCTCAGAAACTACCATCTTTCCCTTACCACGAGGGATCCATGCAGTGGAGGACATACCCGGAGTATATATGGCACGATCCTCATGCCTAGGGTTGCGTCCCTTTTTGGTAGGCACCTATGGAGCAGGAGCAGCTAGGGTCCAATTGGAGTTGCACTTGGGAATATAAGTCTTGTACGAAGCAATATACTTGGCTGGGCAGACAGTCTCAATCAACGCCTGAGTGAACAGAGCATATAACAAGGACTTGTCCTCGTGCACACACTAACGGAGCTCATAGAACATGAAGTCCAGAACATCCACCCTCTTCTTCTGATGCAGGTACACAAAGACATCCAACATGATACTCCGAATGTTGTGGGAATCACCAGCCTTAAGAGTGAGTGTATACCTCAAGATATGGCGCATAGTGTCATAGAGAGGCACAAGGTCTTTGATGGACCCGGTGACAAACGACTTCTCCTGCTTGTAAGCAAAAGCAATCTCATCCTTAGTGTGCTTCCCACTTTCATGAACCCTGCCAAACTCATCAGAGGCATCCTCTTCATCAATGAAAGGATACAAAATGATCTAAGAAAACTTGCTCATAGGCACAGAGCACCGAGGAGTCCCAGACATCCAAGTGAGGGTGCGAGCAGAGTCATTGTAGAAAAACAAGGTGGCAAAGAACTGCATCACCAGATCTTCATTGTATGGGTGGTTGAAAGTGATGAACGAAATGAGGCCCAACCTCCCAAGAGCTAAATACACACCGGGATAGAGATGATCATTGTCGGGTAGACTCTTAGTGTTCACTTGCTTGTGCGGAGCAAACTTCTTCGACTTGATCGTGAGAAGCTCATGATAAACTCTTTGTTGAAACTAGTTCTTGAAACGGGGATCCATACCCAAAGCAGTGGTAGCCGCATAAGGGCCGCATAAGGATGACTCTGCCTCTCAGCCCAAAGCTATGGCTTGGTCCACTTGGCAAGGGGCAAGTTTCGGAGATTTCGCCCGCCCGGAATGGCCTGCTCGGGACTAGACCCCTCTTCCTCCTCTTAATCCTCGTCAACACGATCATCCTCTTCTTCTATCTCTGCATCATCATTGGGGTTGACATAGTGAGCATCTTCTTGCGAGTCATACTCTTCTTCAAAACCCTCGGAGGCCTCAATAACATGCCGCTTGGAGGCAGCACGGCGAACACGACCCTGGACTGACCCTAACCCCTAACCAAGATCCTCAGAAGGCTACCGACGAGCAACCATGAAATCCCTGGATCCACCCTTAGGGCGCTTGCGAGGGAGCTCGACCCTCTTGTCACTGGAGTGAAACACACAAGAAACCCAACAACACTAAGCAAACAACCCAGATGAGTACAAGTGCATGATGGATGGCATATGGATAGGTAGATAAGCAGGTGAAATGCCCCTGAGTATCCCGTGCGCACGAGGGTGTAGACCCCGTGGGCACGGGGGTCCCGTGCGCACGGTACACGACCGTGGGCACGGGGCCCCGTGCGCATGGGGGTCAAACATCTCATGGACACGGGGGTTTCCCAGCGGAAACCACTTCCAGATCGAGATCTGGGAGTGGGTGCTACAGGAAAACCACATGGGTTTATGCAGCTGAGAACTACTTAGAGAGGAGGAGTGACCCATCTAATATAAGGAACACAGAAAACCCTAGCATAAGAGAACTTGATAGGCATCCATGTAGGAAACTAGAATAGGAGAGGGAAGGGACCAACCGGAGGAGGACCCCATCCCGAAGAAGATCCACGGAGCAAGAAGCCCGACGAAGTCCGGAGAAGCTCCGACGAGTGAAGGCGATGGCGCCGGCGCTGGAGGACTCCAAAGGGGGTGGAGGGGGCAACTGGGTGGGAATGAACCCAAGCCCCCAAGTCCCGCCTCTTCAGTGCCAGGAACCGCAGACACCGTGCGCACGGGATAAGTGAGCCCCGTGCCCCGTGCGCACGGTACAGAGCCCGTGGGCATGGGAGGCCCGTGCGCACGACACAAGCTCGTGCGCACGTGGTATCCAAGAACTTTGACATGGGGGAATTTTTGAAGGGACGACTGACTGTACACTCTTACCATGCCTTTGCAAAGCACTCTGTCTATTTTTCTGAATACGTCGCGAGAGAAGGCCTATCACTACGAGAAGGGAATATGTGGATCACTTGTACCAATAGAGAAACGAGAAACACAACCAAGAAAAGAGAAAAAAACTTCAAGAGAAAAGACAAGACAACCAACACACCTCACACACAAACCAAAAACGGACACAACCCTCAAGAGAGGGCGGTGGCTGAGGCCACCATGTTTGAGTTTATTTTCGTATGGCACTGCGAAGATATGAACCTTGGGTCCAAGATCAATACTCATCTTTGAAGCACAAGTGCCACCTGAAGTGGCTAATGTGAAAGATTTTGTTTGATTTATGCACTTCTAGGATAAGATAACTCATGAGTTGTAATGCCCAGGATGGGACTATACCTGCTACGTGTCGAGGCACGACTTAAAGGTATAAGCCCATCCTAGAATGATCTCAAGTTTGGTATCTTTGCATGACTCATGTAAAAGAGTGATTAAATTGCAAAAGAAGATAGTTGGCTTACACTCGCCACTTCACACAATACAATACATAAACAAAACATCCTTCAAAACATCACAACCCGACTACGGGCAAAGATCCCAAAAGAAAGATACCAAAACAACATAAAGCCACAGGCCAGGATCGAATCCTAGTAGAAACCACTACTGATCGTCGAAAACGTCACAAGCATACGGTCCAACTCTCTTCATCGGACTCCCGGTGAAGTACTGATCCAACTCCTGCTTCATCTCGGCTGAACCTGCATCTGGTGTTGTAGTATCTATGAGCCACGAGGACTCAGCAATCCCATAACCATGGGTAACAAGACTAGCAAAGCTTTGTGGGTAGGAAGAGGTAAGGTGGTGAGGTTGCAGCAGCGGCTAAGCATAATATGGTGGCTAGCTTACGACTACAAGAATAAGATGAGCATCTACGCAAACGGTCGCAAAAGTAGTGATCGCTAAAGATCCTGAACTACATACGAGTCAAACATAACCCCACCGTGTTCTCTTCTCAAAGTGAAAAGAGACAGTCACGGTTACTCACACAGTTGTGTGTTTTACTTCGGATCCTCTGTCAAGTTTTCTACAACCGGACATTAACAAATTCCAATATGCCACATAACCGCGGGCATGGCTTTCGAAAGATCATAACCCTGCAGGGGTGTCCCAACTTAGCCCATCACAAGCTCTCACGATTAGCTGAAGTGATAAATATAATATCATCACTCCTTATCTTAGGGAAAACCGATCAGGCTCGGCATCCCGGTAGCACAAGACATTTCGACAATGGTAAAACAAGTCCAGCAAGACCTCCCGGTGTGCCGACACCCTGATGGTAGCCGCGCGCATCTCGTCTCAGGCCACGTCCGGATGAGCGCTACGTACAGTAACCGAAGACCCCAGATAACTGGGTGGTACCGCAAGTGGCTCTAGTTTGGGACCAACACCATCAGCACTGGCCCCTCCTGTTATGTAGAATTAAGAATCCTCGGGTAGCGCTAACTCCCTATGCAATTTAATTAATTAATTAAGTTGTTATTATGAGCAAATTAAAACCAATGTTGGGCCTTGCTGGAGGAGTTTTATTCAAAGTCGAATTGTCAAGGGGTCCCCATCCACCCATCGTGTAAGGAACGCAAAATCAAGGAACATAATGCCGGTTTATCGGCGCCTAAGGTGGCATGAGTGGAACAAAACACCGAGCAAAAGGCCAAGCCTTCCACCCATGCCCAGTATATAGGTGTGTTAATAATAATTATAGATATTGTGATATTCCAACAACAAGTTCCCACCTGGAACGATCTTCATCTTCACCTGCAACTAACAACGCTATAAGAGGGGGCTGAGCAAGCGGGTAACATAGCCAAACAGTGGTTTTGCTAGGAAGGTTTCAAGGTTAGAGGTTTCATGGCAACAAGGAGAGGCTGACATAAAAGATGGGTAGTGCGACATGTAACGATAGCATCGAGACAACTAAGCATGTCAATGGTAGTAAAGGTATCCAAGGGTATGATCATCTTGCCTGGGATTCCACAAGGAAGAAGAACGGATCCATGAAGTAGACGGAGCAACAAAGTCGAGTGAATCCTCACAACTCCGGAACGAATCCGAAGCTAACAAGAGAAGCAACCGGAAAGAAGCAAACAACACGGTAAACACACATATCATAAGCATGGCATACGATGCACATCCAAGTATGATGCATGATAGGTTTTAAATATGCAAGTCAAAGTGCACAAACAAGTACTACAAGTTAAGTGGAGCTCAATATGCAACGGGTTGCATATTGACGAAACACCACATATTAATTATTTAATTGACTCTCGTTATTTACAAGACAAGATTAAATGTTGTTAACCTAGCAAGAGGTGAAGCATAAGTAAACTAACTATTTAGACATTTTAAATGAGGCCGAAAAATAACAACAACAAATCCGGAAAATCCCCATTAGCATGTTTAGTAATTTTTAAGCAAACAACAAGTGCACACATTTTAATGTTGTTAGCATGATGCGGATGATATGATCAAGTTTATGCAATTTTATTAAAAGGTTGACATGAAGAAGATATGAAGTATTGTCACCGTGGTGGAAAGAAAGGGTGCCACGGCAACGATCCGAAAATGATGCAACGCAACATCCCGGTTCCGGTAACTCGTTGAGAGACCGGTGCAAAAGATGACGTGAGCGAGTCGAACAAGATGAAGGTGGGGTGATCCCGTTGCCGGGTTCCCACGGGTCGGCGACGAGGCAACCGAGGAACATGACAAAAGATGAAACGGGCACGGAGCACACAAGGAAGCATTTCATACGACACAACAAACATCCACGGGTCATCGTCTCGGGTTATACCTTCGGAACAAAATGTTCACGGGGCGGTTCAAGGTCGTAGAGGAAGAAGTCGTTTTCACGAGTCGTGGTACACGTTATCGGAGAGGAAGTAGTCGTTCACGAGGTCGCCAACGAGTAGTCGTTCCGTAGAGGGAAGTAGTGGTACACGGGGCGACAGTAGACGTTCGGGCGTCGAGTTCGTAGATGTACTTGGCGCATCCATCGTCTCCGGGGCGACGGTAGTGGAAGTAGTGGTACATGTTCGTAGAGGAAGTAGTGGTACATGGCCGAAGAGGAAGTAGTTGTTCACGGGTCTTCGGCGACGGTAGACGTTCACGTTACGTGTCGTGGTTCTTGCGACGTCGTGTAGGCGTTCCTGTTCGTAGTTGTACTTGTCATCGGAGGGGTACTTGACGATTCCGAAGACCGCGGTCGTCGGGGTACTTGGTCGTGGTACTTGGCGCCGGTCCGGTCTTGGCGACGAAGGGGTACTTGACGATTCCGAAGACCGCGGTCGTCGGGGTACTTGGTCGTGGTACTTGGCGTCGGTCCGGTCTTGGCGACGAAGGGGTACTTGACGGTCTCGGGGTCCCTCGTTCGAAGAACTCGGCATCACGGCAGCAAGCAAAAGAGGCGCGGCATAAGATGGCAGCAAGCAAAAACAGCACGGCACGGTCACGGCCTTGGAGCAACAGCAAGGAGACAACACGGCAGAGGCAGGGGCCATGGAGGTCCTGGTGTTGCTGGAGACGCGGCTCCCATGGCGAGGCGGCGCTGGACGCTCGGGGCCAGGAGGACGGGGCCGCTCGGGGCTGCTGCGGTGCTCGCGCATGGAGGGGTCGGGGTCGGCGCGAGGCGCGGGAGGCGCGCAGGGCGGCGCTGCTCGGGCCAGGTGGCTGCCTGAGGACAGCCGCTGGAGTCGACAGGAGGAAGGGCCTCGCTGGAGGACGCTGGAGAAGAGATGCAGCGGCGCGGCATCGGCGCTGCCTTGGCGACGGGAAACGATGGAGGAGGGGCGCGAAGGAGAGGCACGCGCGGCTCCGCGCGCTGGAAGGGCGCCATGGCGCAGGCGTGGGCGCGCTGGGGAGAAGGCTCGGAGGGGGGATCGGGGCGCTGCTGCCTGGAGGCGCTGCGGCCTGGCGCTGGAGAGGCAGCTGGAGTGCGGCCTCTGGCGCGAAGGAGAAGCGGCGATGGAGGGAATCGGGACTTGGCGCAGGGGATCGAGAGAGAAGAGGATGCGGGGTCGAGGAGATGGGGAGAGGGAGTGGGGCGCGCTGAGGGAAATCGGGGAGGGAGCGAGCGATCGGTGCGGGAGTCTGGGACGCTAGGGTTAGATCGCCTGGGTCTGGGCCAAGAGGGAGATGGGCCGGATGGGGGGGCTGAGTGGGCCTGGAGAGATTGGCCAGGGAGGAGAGGAGAAGGCCCACTGCGGCTAGGATGGCCTAGAGGCCATCTCTCCCTTCCTTACTGCGTTTCCAAAATACAGAAAACATCAAGACGAAAGAAAAAGGAAGGGGGGCTAGGAATAGGCTTAGGCATAGGGTAAAAATCCCTGGACTCACAAAAATGTGAGGATTATAAATAAAATTGTCTGAGGACTTTTGGAGGAACCTCGAAAAACGGGAAAAGAATATAGGGAGGGTTTATAGCGAGGAATTGAGAAGAAAAAGGCATGGGGAAATATATGCAAGTGTGTTGGGTTAATTCCAACGAATGGAATATTTAATATAATAGCTCCATAATATTAGGAGGATATGTTATAAAGAGAAGTCATCATTCCCTTGATTTAAATGGACCGAAGGTCCACACAATTTATTTAGGTTGAGATGCAAAAAATAAATATGACATGATGGCATGATGACATGATGCAATGCAAAAATAAATAACACAAGCACAAAGAACACACGAGAGAACCCGGAACATCTGGAATCTTCTGGAATCTTCTGGGACGTCGGTCTTCGGGCGTCACAACTCTCCCACACTAACAGAGGATCTCGACCTGAGATCCTAGAGATAGCACCGGGTAAAAACGGAAGAGGAAGAGGTAAAACAAAGTTGCTTCTTTGACAGACGAGTGAAACCACGAACCTTGAGAGGTTGAACAATCTTAGAAAGAAAGAATACAACATAGATGAACGAAGTTAAGAGCACTCCGTTAGAAAAAAGGAACAAGGAGCATTAAGAGAACCTTGTAGGTTGAAAAACATGAAACAAGAGCTCACGGATGACGAAAGAATTTCAAAACCACTCCGGTTAACCAAGATTGAGAAAGAATAAGAATGAAATAATTTGGACAGCACTCCGGTTAAAAAGGTAGGCAAAACTTGAAGAGAAGAGAGAAATAGAATGGAGAATACAACAATCCAGTTAAATGGATAAGCCACTGAAAGGATATGCTCTTGACAAAAAGAGATGATGGAACAAAGATATCTATATTACAAAACCTCCGGAACAAAAGAATAACATATAAATCAATGAAAGAAAGAATGGAGAAGAAAAGACAACTTCTCCCACGAATGAATATGAAAAACATCCTTACGAAGAAGGGTTGAACGGAGTTGTTGGAAATTCAACAACGAAAGAATAAACTTGATGTGGGCTTATGGAAAACATCTCAAAATTATGAGGTGACAACCAGCCACTAACGGAAAATATTTGATTGGATTGAGATCAACAAGGAGACGAAAAACTTATTTCACCGGAAGGATAAATGAAGAACTTGGGTCATTTATAAGCACCATAACTGCAACAATCCTTAGGGAAAGCTTTTAGGTGAAATACAACCCAAGATTACTCCAACAAACAAATTGAATGGTTGGAAAGATCTTCTGAACAAAGAAAATGATGGGTTTAAATATCTCATTCTTGATAACTCATGAATCATGAAACATGAAGGGAAATTGTCAAAAATGACATAACACCATCTGAAAATATAAGGTAGAAAGGATTGCAATTGGAAAGCAAGAAGAAGAAATATTTGAGCTCCTCCAACAAGAATCTTGATGAAGACTTCGAGGATGAATTAAAACATGATGAACCACCATGAGAACTCCGGTAATGAAAGCATGAGAAGTGAAAGACGAAAAGAATAAGATTCAAGGCCTGCGATGAATTAGATGAAGCTTTGAAATGATATAATTGAAATAACTTGGAACTCCGGAAAACAAGATGAACAACTTAGAACCGAGAATATGATATGATGAACAAGCTCCAGACAAAAGAATTAAACACTTTGAAGGAATAAGAATAAGAATTATGTCATGCATATCCTTCACCAATTTAAATTGATGACAACCAAAGGGATTTGGCATACTACTTATTCTCGTTGCAAAGAATTAATGAGAGATCTAGCACAAGCTTGGGTAAATCTTCAACGAACCACCGGTAGGATTATGAAAAGAACAAATGAATTGAAACAATAACAACGGAAAAGTAAACTTGAACGAGCCACCGTAAGAATATAGAGACGAAAGAAGAGACATCAATGAAGAATATCTGGAGGACGAAGTTGAAAACTGAGAACGAAGAAATATTCTGAAATGATGGCCTTCGGAGGATCACAATGGAAAAGAATTCATGAAATGCTTCGGATGGGTGTGAAAAGAATTCCTCACAATCTGAACAATAATGAGGATGGCATGAAGCTAGAACCACGAATCTTCAAGAGAACGGGTCAAAATTTAAGAGAAACACTTCTCCGGTCTCCAAAAGCTGAGAATGAAGACGAGAAAAACCATAAGAATTGTTGAGCACTCCGGAATGAAGAATTAAAAAGGTTGAACCAACGATGGAAAGAATTTGAAAGTAAACTTGGAAAAGGCATATGACTGATGGAAATCATTCTTACGTCACACTTGAAAAGAATTTCAGAATACTCCGGAAAAAGAATTGTCAGGTAAGATCCTAGGAAAAGACCTATGGGTTAGGGCCAACTCAAAGAAATCACCGTTGAAAAAAGATTGCTTAAGAGATATTGCACCGGTTGAATTAAATGGCTTGAATAAGATGATAATCCCAAAATAGCTTGAACGGATTAAGAATGGAATTATGAATCTTATAAGATATCTTGAACACTCCGGATATGAATAGCAAGAGGAGAATGATTAATTGGTGCACCGGAATAAGAAAGCATTGTGAAATGAGGAAAGGATAAGATCAACACCGAAATCTTGAATTACATCCACCGGCAGAATTATTGGAATTAAGAATGATGAACTTGAAGCTCTTGAGCATCTTCACGATAAATCACCGGATAAGAACATTGAAGGAAAAGAATGAAGAAACCTCACATGAATAAAATGGATACTTCATTTGAGAATTTCTGGAACCAAGAAGAAGAAGGGTGGGAGGGTGGGGAAAACAAAGACAACTTGGGATGAATGAAACCGACAAATCGTCAGATTTCTCAACGGCGTCCGTATGGAATAACTTGAAGATAAGGCACACCGGTTAAAAAGAATTTAACATGACCATCTTGATGATCAAGAAGGATTAGCACTCCCATAGAAATATGAGAACACCGATTAAGAAAAGGTATGGAATCAACACTTGACATCGAAGCAACTCGAATACCAGAATCAGAACAAAAACAAAGGATAGATATGCAACATGATCTTCACAATATCATCCGAACAGAGAATTGAACGAATGAATTCCGTAGGTACATCAACTAGTCGAGAAGCCACTTGGAGAACAAAAAGTAAATAAAAAGGAACAAGGAACAGATAGAACAAATACAAGATAGAAGCTTCGTCCCACATTTTCGTGCTGAAAGCTCATGGAACGTGTTACAAAAGGGTTTTGCAATCCCCGGATCAGCATAGCCAAGGACCCTTTAAGATGCAACTCCCGATCGGAACAAGCCCATAAAACCACTTCACTCAATGTAGAACCCCGAACTTCATATCGTGCATCCGTTGGAAGAATGCCTAGAACTACTAGATGAACCCATCTATTAATTTCCGAAAGTTTCCAGATATGCAATCAGGTGTTGGGGATACAGGGGAAGCACCGCGCACTCAACTCTAAACCTACATCCAGCTGTATCCATCCTTCAACACATAACCAGTTGTTCTCGGAAACCATTTACCTCGGACCTTCGAAACGCATCCACTATACAAGCTATGGCAATACTCCCGAACTACCTCCCCAGTACTGGGTGATGTCGGGGTTATCTTGCCACTAACCGCATAGGAGAGTTTTCGATGTCGGCCGTCTTAAGTATTCTAGTACTGCCGCGATGGATTTGTGACGACAACACCTCGGAGCTCAACTCCTCGGGACACTGCCACAACCCCTAATGACAGGAGGCATCGAGAACAATGTTCTCGTCACAAACACATCGGAACAATCCAAACAATACTCGCGAGATCCTAAAAAAAATTTGGTGCGATTTTTGAAGATAGAAGAGACAAGAGTAGTCGTCAGGAGTCCTCACCAGAGTGAAAGAGAAGAGGAGCAAAAGAAATCCTACTCTCCGATATAAATATAGGACTCAAAACATTTTCAGTGTGGGCCTAGACTCAACCGTCAACGATTCGATCAATCAGTGGGGGCTTCTAGGTCGGAGAAGGCTCTGAATACCAACTTGTAATGCCCAGGATGGGACTATACCTCCTACGTGTCGAGGCACGACTTAAAGGTATAAGCCCATCCTAGAATGATCTCAAGTTTGGTATCTTTGCACGACTCATGTAAAAGAGTGATTAAATTGCAAAAGAAGATAGTTGGCTTACACTCGCCACTTCACACAATACAATACATAAACAAAACATCATTCAAAACATCACAACCCGACTACGGGCAAAGATCCCAAAAGAAAGATACCAAAACAACATAAAGCCACAGGTCAGGATCGAATCCAAGTAGAAACCACTACTGACCGTCAAAAACGTCACAAGCATACGGTCCAACTCTCTTCATCGGACTCCCGGTGAAGTACTGATCCAACTCCTGCTTCATCTCGGCTGAACCTACATCTGGTGTTGTAGTATCTGTGAGCCACGAGGACTCAGCAATCCCATAACCATGGGTAACAAGACTAGCAAAGCTTTGTGGGTAGGAAGAGGTAAGGTGGCGAGGTTGCAATAGCGGCTAAGCATAATATGGTGGCTAGCTTACGACTACAAGAATAAGATGAGCATCTACGCAAACGGTCGCAAAAGTAGTGATCGCTAAAGATCCTGAACTACATACGAGTCAAACATAACCCCACCGTGCTCTCTTCTCAAAGTGAAAAGAGACAGTCACGGTTACTCACACAGTTGTGTGTTTTACTTCGGATCCTCTGTCAAGTTTTCTACAACCGGACATTAACAAATTCCAATCTGCCACATAACTGTAGGCACGGCTTTTGAAAGATCATAACCCTGCAGGGGTGTCCCAACTTAGCCCATCACAAGCTCTCACGATTAGCTGAAGTGATAAATATAATATCATCACTCCTTATCTTAGGGAAAACCGATCAGGCTCGGCATCCCGGTAGCACAAGACATTTCGACAATGGTAAAACAAGTCCAGCAAGACCTCCCGGCGTGCCGACACCCTGATGGTAGCCGCGCGCATCTCGTCTCAGGCCACGTCCGGATGAGCGCTACGTACAATAACCGAAGACCCCAGATAACTGGGTGGTACCGCAAGTGGCTCTAGTTTGGGACCAACACCATCAGCACTGGCCCCCCCTGTTATGTAGAATTAAGAATCCTCGGGTAGCGCTAACTCCCTATGCAATTTAATTAATTAATTAAGTTGTTATTATGAGCAAATTAAAACCAATGTTGGGCCTTGCTGGAGGAGTTTTATTCAAAGTCGAATTGTCAAGGGGTCCCATCCACCCATCGTGTAAGGAACGCAAAATCAAGGAACATAATGCCGGTTTATCGGCGCCTAAGGTGGCATGAGTGGAACAAAACACCGAGCAAAAGGCCAAGCCTTCCACCCATGCCCAGTATATAGGTGTGTTAATAATAATTATAGATATTGTGATATTCCAACAACAAGTTCCCACCTGGAACGATCTTCATCTTCACCTGCAACTAACAACGCTATAAGAGGGGGCTGAGCAAGCGGGTAACATAGCCAAACAGTGGTTTTGCTAGGAAGGTTTCAAGGTTAGAGGTTTCATGGCAACAAGGAGAGGCTGACATAAAAGATGGGTAGCGCGACATGTAACGATAGCATCGAGACAACTAAGCATGGCAATGGTAGTAAAGGTATCCAAGGGTATGATCATCTTGCCTGGGATTCCACAAGGAAGAAGAACGGATCCATGAAGTAGACGGAGCAACAAAGTCGAGCGAATCCTCACAACTCCGGAACGAATCCGAAGCTAACAAGAGAAGCAACCGGAAAGAAGCAAACAACATGATAAACACACATATCATAAGCATGGCATACGATGCACATCCAAGTATGATGCATGACAAGTTTTAAATATGCAAGTCAAAGTGCACAAACAAGTACTACAAGTTAAGTGGAGCTCAATATGCAACGGGTTGCATATTGACGAAACACCACATATTAATTATTTAATTGACTCTCGTTATTTACAAGACAAGATTAAATGTTGTTAACCTAGCAAGAGGTGAAGCATAAGTAAACTAACTATTTAGACATTTTAAATGAGGCCGAAAAATAACAACAACAAATCCGGAAAATCCCCATGAGCATGTGTAGTAATTTATAAGCAAACAACTAATGCACACATTTTAATGTTGTTAGCATGATGCGGATGATATGATCAAGTTTATGCAATTTTATTAAAAGGTTGACATGAAGAAGATATGAAGTATTGTCACCGTGGTGGAAAGAAAGGGTGCCACGGCAACGATCCGAAAATGATGCAACGCAACATCCTGGTTCCGGTAACTTGTTGAGAGACCGGTGCAAAAGATGACGTGAGCGAGTCGAACAAGATGAAGGTGGGGTGATCCCGTTGCCGGGTTCCCACGGGTCGGCGACGAGGCAACCGAGGAACATGACAAAAGATGAAACGGGCACGGAGCACACAAGGAAGCATTTCATACAACACAACAAACATCCACGGGTCATCGTCTCGGGTTATACCTTCGGAACAAAACGTTCACGGGGTGGTTCAAGGTCGTAGAGGAAGAAGTCGTTCTCGCGAGTCGTGGTACACGTTATCGGAGAGGAAGTATTCGTTCACAAGGTCGCCAACGAGTAGTCGTTCCGTAGAGGGAAGTAGTGGTACACGGGGCGACGGTAGACGTTCGGGCGTCGAGTTCGTAGATGTACTTGGCGCATCCATCGTCTCCGGGGCGACAGTAGTGGAAGTAGTGGTACATGTTCGTAGAGGAAGTAGTGGTACACGGCCGAAGAGGAAGTAGTTGTTCACGAGTCTTCGGCGATGGTAGACATTCACGTTACGTGTCGTGGTACTTGCGATGTCGTGTAGGCGTTCCCGTTCGTAGTTGTACTTGTCATCGGAGGGGTACTTGACGATTCCGAAGACCGCGGTCGTCGGGGTACTTGGTCGTGGTACTTGGCGTCAGTCCGGTCTTGTCGACGAAGGGGTACTTGATGGTCCGGGGTCCCTCGTTCGAAGAACTCGGCATCACGGCAGCAAGCAAAAGAGGCGCGACATAAGATGGCAGCAAGCAAAAACAGCACGGCACGGTCACGTCCTTGGAGCAACAGCAAGGAGACAACACGGCAGAGGCAGGGGCCGCGGGATCCAGTGCTGGACGACGGCGAGGCGGGGCCTGGCCGCGGCGCTGGAGAGGCCACGGAGGTCCTGGTGTTGCTGGAGACACGGCTCCCATGGCGAGGCGGCGCTGGACGCTCGGGGCCAGGAGGACGGGGCCGCTCGGGGCTGCTGCGGTGCTCGCGCATGGAGGGGTCTGGGTCAGCGCGAGGCGCGGGAGGCACGCAGGGTGGCGCTGCTCGGGCCAGGTGGCTGCCTGAGGACGGCCACTGGAGTCGACAGGAGGAAGGGCCTCGCTGGAGGACGCTGGAGAAGAGATGCAGCGGCGCGGCATCGGCGCTGCCTTGGCGACGGGAAACGATGGAGGAGGGGCGCGAAGGAGAGGCACGTGCGGCTCCGCGCGCTGGAAGGGCGCCATGGCGCAGGCGTGGGCGCGCTGGGGAGAAGGCTCGGGGGGGGATCGGGGCGCTGCGGCCTGGCGCTGGAGAGGCAGCTGGAGTGCGGCCTCTGGCGCGAAGGAGAAGCGGCGATGGAGGGAATCGGGACTTGGCGCAGGGGATCGAGAGAGAAGAGGATGCGGGGTCGAGGAGATGGGGAGAGGGAGTGGCGGCGCACTGAGGGAAATCGGGGAGGGAGCGAGCGATCGGTGCGGGAGTCTGGGACGCTAGGGTTAGATCGCCTGGGCCTGGGCCAAGAGGGAGATGGGCCGGATGGGGGGGCTGAGTGGGCCTGGAGAGATTGGCCAGGGAGGAGAGGAGAAGGCCCACTGCGGCTAGGATGGCCTAGAGGCCATCTCTCCCTTCCTTACTGCGTTTCCAAAACACAGAAAACATCAAGATGAAAGAAAAAGGAAGGGGGGCTAGGAATAGGCTTAGGCATAGGGTAAAAGTCCCTGGACTCACAAAAATGTGAGGATTATAAATAAAATTGTCTGAGGACTTTTGGAGGAACCTCGAAAAACGGGAAAAGAATATAGGGAGGGTTTAAAGCGAGGAATTGAGAAGAAAAAGGCATGGGGAAATATATGCAAGTGTGTTGGGTTAATTCCAACGAATGGAATATTTAATATAATAGCTCCATAATATTAGGAGGATATGTTATAAAGAGAAGTCATCATTCCCTCGATTTAAATGGACCGAAGGTCCACACAATTTATTTAGGTTGAGATGCAAAAAATAAATATGACATGATGGCATGATGATATGATGCAATGCAAAAATAAATAACACAAGCACAAAGAACACACGGGAGAACCCGGAACATCTGGAATCTTCTGGGACGTCGGTCTTCGGGCGTCACATGAGTTGAGCTAGCTCCCCTAGATATGTGCCTACATCTAAGCAGGATATTACGAGAGTATGTGTGTATGAGCAAGAATTTCATCCCAAGTTACTTATATCCACGATATTTAGCTCATGCCTTAACTCACGGAATCTTGCTTCTTCAAGTGGCTTGGTGAAGATGTCAGCTAGTTGATTCTTTGTGTTGACATGGAGTAGTTCAATGTTTCCCTTGCCCACATGATCCCTAATGAAATGATGACGAATGTCAATATGCTTGGTCTTGCTATGTTGAACCGGATTCTCGACGATCTTGACTGCACTTTCATTGTCACACCAAAGAGGCACTTTGTCATATTTGACACCATAATCCATCAAAGTTTGCCTCATCCATAATAATTGAGCACAACAAATTCCGGCGGCAATGTACTCGGCTTCGACTGTCGAGAGAGTTATACAATTTTGCATCTTTGAAAACCAACTTACCAACGGTCTTCCTAGGAATTGACATGAACCGGAAGTGGACTTGCGGCCAACCTTGTCTCCGGCCCAATCTGAATCTGAGTATCCCATTAACTCAAACGAAGATCCTTTGGGATACCAAAGGCCCAAGTTTGGGGGTATGAACCAAATATCGAAGGATTCTTTTCACCGCCGAATAGTTGCTCTCCTTTGGAGCGGATTGAAATCTTGCACACATACACACACTCAACATAATATCGGGTCTAGCTAGATGCACAAAGGTAAAGCAAGGAACCGATCAACAAAGGTAAAGCAATATACCTTTTGATCCACTTATTTACCATTCGGATCAAGATGAAGTTGACCATTTATGGGCATGGGTGTTTTCATTGGCTTGACATCTTGCATCTTCAACCTCTTGAGCATGTCTTGAATATAAAGAGATTGGTTGATGAAGGTTCCTCCTCTCAATTGCTTCACTTGAAAGCCGAGGAAGAATTTAAACTCTCCCATCATGCTCATAGCAAATTCCTTAGTCATAAGATTCTCAAACTCAACGTTAATAGCATGGTTAGTGGACCCAAAGATAATATCATCATGTAATGCCCAGGATGGAATTATACCTCCTACGTGTCGAGGCACGACTTAAAGGCATAAGTCCATCCTAGAATGATCTCAAGTTTGGTAATCTTTGCACAACTCATGTAGAAGAGGGATAGTAAACTTAAAATAGTTGGCTTACAATCGCCACGTCACAGAATAACAATACAAGTCTCAATCATCATACATAAGAGCACTACAACCCTCTAAGGGCAAAAGTCAAATGTCAAAGTACCAAACTCAGATAAATAAAACAACCACAGGCGGATCGAATCCTAGTAAGAGTCTCCACTACTGATCGTCCGGGTAGCGCACGTAGTAACGACTACGCTCCTCGTCGTACTCCCAATCCAGCTCGGTGCCATCACCTGGATAGCTCACAGCTGGACCTGCATCTGGTGTGGTGAAGTAACTGTGAGCCACAGAGGACTCAGCAATCCCGTTCCCGGGTAACAGAACTATTTAAGCCTTTAGGTGAGGAAAAGGCTGAAGAAAGAAATGAGGTGAAGGAACAACAAAGAGTCTGCAGCAGCAACTAGCACTAACTTACGCAAGAGAGAGCGAGAAGAGAAGGCAACGCGAGAAGTGATCACGAAGTGATCCTAGCTACAAGCTCACAAACATAACCCCTCCGTGTTCAACTCCCGAATCCCTATTCGGAAATTGACAGTCACGGAACACACGCTGGTAGTGTATTAGTATCATTGTGTCAAGTTATCTACAACCGGAATTAACAAGCTCCCATCTGCCACATAACCGCGGGCACGGCTTTCGAAAGTTCAAACCCTGCAGGGGTGTTCCAACTTGACCCATTACAAGCCCACGATCCGCGGAGTCGCAACTCCAAAGTGGGAAGACCCGAGTATCCTCGGAATCCCGTGCTCAAGATATACCGAGCTAAGGTAAGGCTAATCCAGCAAATCCTCCCGGCGTGCCGACACCCTGATAGTAGCCGCGCGTATCTCGTCTCAGGCCACGACCGGATGAGCACAGCGTACAGTGGCCGAAACCCAAGTTGCCAAGGGGGGCCCCGCACACGACTCTAGTTTGGACCAACACTCAAATCGAGCACTGGCACAGGGGGGGTTGAATTAATTAAGCCTCGGGTTAATTACTCCCTCGGAAAGGTTTTAGTTGTGTTAGGCGAATAGTACCAATGTTGGGACTTGCTGGAAAAGACTTAGCACTTAGCGGTTTATCGAGGGGGTCCCATACACCCCAACCGTGTTAGGAACGCATAATCAAGGAACATAAAACCGGCTTATACGGATCCTAACGGCATGAGTGGAACAAAACACCAAGCAAAAGGCTTAGCCTTCCACCCTTGCCAATATATAGGTGATTTCAATTAAAGCATTTATACAGTGTGATATAACCCAACCAAACTTCAACATGGAGCAAGCATCTCCACTTCACCTGCAACTAGCAACGCTATAAGAAGGGCTGAGCGAAGCGTACTTAGCCAAGCAACGGTTTGCATAGGTAGGGTGGTTAAACATGGCAATTGGTTACAAGTAGGAGGCTGACAAGAAGAACATGGGCATCGAGGCAAAACTATAGATCGAGACTACTAGCAATAGGCGAAGATAGTAAAGTTATCGGGGTTCGGTCATCTTGCCTGAAGAGGAGACGTTCGGATCGAAAGAAGGGTCCTCGTGCTCAAACTCGTTGGAAACCTCGTGCTCAACCTCGTTGGAAAACTCGTTCTCAGCTTCCGGCTCTAAACAAGACAAACACACCAAGCAACAATCAACACGATGCAATGCGCACTCGAAAAACATGTATGCATGATGGATGCACTAGTGAAGCACATGGAGCACGGAAAACATCACTCAAGCAAAACACCTCAAAACAAGTTAACAACCTGATATTATTAATCTACACATAAAATCACCCAAGTTTGATATAAGATTCGCTGAAATCGGAGTTACGGGCTAAAAGTTATGCCCGAAACAAGATTTGAGCGAAAACTGCAAATTACAGCAACATAGCATCTTGGGAGCTCAAAATAATTAATCTACAGCACCCAAAAAGCATGGCAAAGGACTTGAACATAAACTAGATATAATGTACAGCAACTAGGTCCAAAGTGCACCCCAAACGGAGTCACGGATCAATAGCAATGATCTTGGACATATTGAACTTTGAAATAAAATTCTGGCAGCAGAATTTTATTGAAAGTTTGGAGCAAAAGATAAACATGCTACAGCCACTCAAATGGACAAGTGAGGACATGGATGGAAAGACAACAATATATACTTCATGGAACAATCAAAATCCACCCCAAAACTATCATGCTTTGTCCTACAACATCACACGAACATGGCATCGGAACGTTACAGATTTCAGACTTAGTGAAATTTCACTAAGTCCTAAAACAGCAATATCATCATAGCATCAAAAAGAGCATGTTTAAGACACCTCGAAACTAAACATGGCAAAGGGTAAGCACCTCATCAAAATACATATGACGGTGATCCCGAAACACACAAGCATGCATCATTGTGATGAACACAACGATTGCAACGAGCTCAACAAGATGGCATTTCATAACAAGTAAAAACACACATGTGAACATGGCATCTTACAACGATGATAACAAGGAAACAATACATCTACCATGCAACCTATCACACCCAACACGTAGTTCGTGGCAAGACGAACACGTGGACATGTCATTTGCATCGTTTGGACAAACGAGCTAAAAGTTATCACATGTCAAAGGTGGCACAAAAATAACACATAACAGCAGTTTATATCATCATGCACTCTTGTAACAGCAAAACATGTGTCAAGATGATCTCTAACATGCATGACTACAACAGGTAAAACGTAGAGGGCATCTCCACGAACATCTGGACATGCTACACGCGCAAAACGGAGCACCACAGTAAAAGATACAGCAGGTCAAAGTTAGCATCACAGATCAAAAGCATCAGGGACTTAGGGTTGAAAAAGACCTCAGATCTGGATCTGATGAACAGTGTCGGATACGGCCCGGATGAACAGTGGCGGCCCGCGCGGAGGAACTGGGCCCAACCGGAGGGAGAGGCGGCGGCCCGAAGAAGGCCCGCGGTGGCCTGGCCTGGCGGGGCGAGGACGCTCGGGCCGGCGGCGGAGTACGCGGGCCGGCCTGCCCGGCTCGGTGCGGAGGCGGCGATGCGGCCTGTAGGCGGCCCGCTCGGCGGAGGGCGAGCCGGCCTGGGAAGAGCTGGGCCCAGCGGTGCGGTGCAGCGGTGGTACGGGCCGGCGGCGGCCCGGTTGGCGAAGGGCGGGCGCTGGCGCCTGGAGACCCGATGCGGACGGCTGGGGGACGGCTGGCCCGTTAGCGAGCGGTTGACGCGGGAGATCGAGCGGTCAGGCCGGGGAACTGGTCCCCCCGGGCCGGACGAGCGCTGGATCGACGCGCTGCTCGGCGCGGACCGATTCGATCGGCGCGGAGGAAGCGTTGACTCAGCGGCGGCTGAGTCCAGATCGAGCGGGCGTCGCGGTGGCGATCGATGGATCCCCTCGGGATCCGGGAGAAACAGTGGAGGATTTTAGGGATCTGAGATCTGAAATAAAAGAAAAAAAAATAGAGGGAAGGAGGAAGAAGAAGGGGACATGCCAAATAGACTAGGGGTCTATATATAGCAGTTAGCTAGGGTTTGGAGACTAGGGGTGTTTAGGAGCCCTCCGATCGTGATCCAACGGATCCGATCGCGGGGATGAATTAAAAAGGACCAGACGGAGATAAAATAAAGCCGTAGGGGTATTTCCGGGACACGAAGTAAAGGCACTTCGGACCCACACGGACAACGGAGGGAAAAGTCAACGGAGTCCAAACGAGACGAGATTTGAGAGGCGGGTTGCACACAACAAAACAACAACACACAACACAACCTCGCGGCACACCGGTAACGAAAAACGCCCGAACAACAAAATAGGCCTACGGGACGTCACGGACACGTGAGGGAGCTCCGGAACGCGAAACGGACAACGGGAAGAAACGCCACGAACCGGATGCAACCCACAACACAAATGCAATGCAATGCACACTGTCTACATGATATGAATGAATGCCACACACTCACACAACAAAACGACGAAAGCCCGAAAGACAAAGAACCCGAAATGGAAATAGATGAAGCCGGAGATATATTATAAGCCCAAAAGGGAAAGTATTACATCCGGGGCATTACAAACTCTCCTCTACTACAAAAAGATCTCGTCCCGAGATCTAGGACTGGAAAAAGGAAGGGTACTCGGAACGAAGATGATCTTCTCGTTCCTAGGTAGCTTCTCGGTCTGTGTGATGTGACCACTTGACTTTCAGAAACTTGATGGTCTTGTTGCGAGTCTTGCGTTCGGTTTCTTCGAGAATTGCAACTGGATGCTCTCGGTAGGAAAGGTCTTGTTGAAGATCAATCTCCTCAAACGGAATCATTCGCTCAGGTGCCTTGAAGCATTTGCGAAGCTGAGACACATGGAAGACATCATGAACATTTGCAAAGTTGGAAGGGAGCTCGAGCTGATAGGCTAGATCGCCTCTTTTGCCAAGAATTCTGAAAGGACCGACGTATCTAGGAGCAAGCTTTCCTTTGATACCGAACCTTTGGGTTCCTTTCATCGGAGAAACTCGGAGATAGACATGATCACCGATGTCGAAAGCCAAATCACGATGCTTTCCGTCATAGTAACTCTTCTGACGCGACTGAGCGGCCTTGAGATTCTCACGTATGACTTTGCACATTTCTTCGGCTTCAGAGATCAAATCATTGCCAAGAAGTTGGCGTTCGCCTGTTTCAGACCAGTTGAGAGGGGTACGGCACTTTCTGCCATAGAGAATTTCAAACGGTGCTTTGCCTGCACTTGCTTGGAAGCTGTTGTTGTAAGAGAATTCGGCAAATGGAAGACAGTCTTCCCATTTCATGCCGAAGGAGATGACACAGGCTCTGAGCATATCTTCAAGGATCTGATTCACACGCTCGACTTGACCACTAGTCTGAGGGTGAAAGGCAGTGCTGAACCTGATCTTCGTGCCCATGGCGGACTGGAAGGAGTCCCAGAACTTTGATGTGAACAAGCTGCCACGATCTGAGGATAACACTTGAGGAATGCCATGTAGGGACACAATTCTGGAAGTGTACAACTCTGCAAGTTGAGCTGCATTGATTGATTCTTTGACTGGAAGAAAGTGAGCGACTTTGGTAAGCTTGTCAATCACCACAAAGATAGCATCATTGCCTCGCTTGGATTTAGGAAAGCCAGTGACGAAGTCCATTTCAATGTGGTCGAACTTCCACTCAGGAATAGGAAGAGGTTGGAGTAGACCGGCTGGACGTTGATGTTCTGCTTTCACTCTTCTGCATACATCACATTCATTCACGAATTGGGCAATCTCCCTTTTCATGCGTGTCCACCAGTAAGATTGCTTGAGGTCTTGGTACATCTTGGAACTGCCAGGATGAATGGAAAGGAGAGAGTCATGAGCTTCTTCCATTATGAGCTTCCTGAGATCACCTTTTGGAACAACGAGTTTGTCCTCGAAGAACAAGGTATCTCTCTCATCAACACGGAAGCACTTATATTTTGGAGTGCCCTTTGCAATCCCATGTTTCACCTTCTTCACCATGGTATCACTGAGCTGGGCCTCACGGACTTGAACTTCCAAGGTAGGAGCAATCTGGAGATTAGCAAGAAAACCCTGCGGAACAACCTGAAGGTTGAGCTTCCTGAAAGCTTCACAAAGCTCAGGCTGGTGTGGCTTGATAAGAAGGCTGTTGCAATATGCCTTTCTGCTCAAAGCATCTGCAATCACATTCGCCTTGCCTGGAGTGTACTCAATGCTGGGGTTGTACTCTTGGATCATCTCTACCCAACGAGTCTGGCGGAGGTTCAGATGCGGCTGTGTGAAGATGTACTTCAAGCTCTTGTGATCAGTGAAGATGTCGACCTTTCTGCCCAACAACAGATGTCTCCACGTAATCAGAGCATGTACCACAGCTGCTAGCTCGAGATCATGTGTGGGATAGTTCTTCTCAGCTGGCTTTAGCTGACGTGAAGTGTATGCCACAATTCTCTTCTCTTGCATAAGCACACCACCAAGGCCTTGAAGAGAAGCGTCACAGAACACTTCATAGGGCTTGGATTCATCAGGAGGAATCAGAACTGGAGCTGAGACAAGCTTCTCTTTGAGGGTTTTGAAAGCCACTTCACAATCGGGAGACCAAAAGTATTTGACATTCTTCTGGAGGAGGTTGGAAAGAGGCTTGGCAATCTTGGAGAAGTTCTCCACAAACCTTCTGCAATAGCTGGCAAGACCCAGAAAACTGCGAAGCTGCTTGACGTTCTGAGGAGCTTCCCAGTTGACAATTGCTTCAACTTTCTCGGGATTAACCGCAATACCGTCAGCTGAGATAATGTGGCCCAGGTACAAAACCTTATCGAGCCAAAACTCGCACTTTGAGAACTTGGCATAGAATTTGTGCTCTCGGAGTCGATCAAGAACCAGACGCAAGTGCTTTTCGTGATCTTCTTCATTCTTGGAAAACACCAAAATATCATCCAGATACACAAGCACAAACTCGCCAGTATAGGGGTTGAAGATGTAATGCATCATCCTTGAGAAGGTAGGAGGAGCATTGGCGAGGCCGAAGGACATGACGGTATACTCATATGAACCGTAGCTCGTTCTGAACGCCGTCTTGGGAATGTCTTCCTCGCGAATGCGAATTTGATGATAGCCCATTCGGAGGTCAAGCTTAGAGAATACTTTAGCTCCTTTGAGCTGCTCAAAGAGTTCGTTGATGTTGGGGAGCGGATACTTGTTCTTAATCGTCTTCTTGTTCAGTGGCCGGTAGTCAACACAGAGACGCTCCGTGCCATCTTTCTTCTTGACAAATAAGACACCACAGCCCCACGGAGATGTACTCGGTCTGATGAGACCCATACGCTCCTGTTCATCCAACTGTTTCTTCAATTCCTTCAATTCATCTGAAGAGAGCTTGTAAGGACGCCGACAAACAGGTTCGGTGCCCGGCTCGAGTTCAATGACAAACTCCACCTGACGGTGTGGAGGCATGCCTGGAAGTTCTTCTGGAAAGACGTCTTGATATTCATTCACCACTGGAATTTGCTCTATGGCATTAATATCACCCTTATCATTAAGAGAGAAAAGCCGAATAGTATTATCCCTGGAGGCGAAGATAATCACATCTTCATCAGAATGAGTCAACTTGACTTCCTTCTGTGCACAATCAATGTGAGCATCGTGCTGAGAAAGCCAATCCATTCCGAGAATGAGGTCAATATCAGAATGACCAAGAACCACCGGATTAGCCAGAAATCGATAATCACCCATGCGGATAGAAACATTCGGAACAAAGTTGTTGGAGTTCATGAGCAAACCCGGAGAAAGCATAGACATCGGACTCGGCAAAGCTTGCAATGGCATATCATGTGACAATGCAAAAGGTCTTGACATGAAAGAATGTGAAGCACCTGAATCGAACAAAACTTTAGCTGGAAAAGAGTTCACTGAGAGATTACCCAGAATGACATCAGAAGAAGCCTCCGCTTGTGCTGCATTCATCAGATTAACCCTTGCAGACTTTGGATCATGCTTGACAATAGCTGAACTCATAGGTGGTGGAGGAGGAAGACGCTTCGGATTCGGACATCTGTTGGCATAGTGACCCTTCTGATTGCATTTGTTGCAAGTCACTTCTGAGAGAGGACGGAACTGAGAGCCACTGGACTTAGAGCCTTGAGACTGAAACTGCTTCTTCGACTGGTTGCTTGGGTTGGGTGGGTGGGAGAAACCACGACCACTAGAGTTCTTGTTGTTGGAGTTGTTGAAGTTGCTGGAGTTGTTGTATGGAGCTCGAATCATTGGAGGAGGAGGAAGCCAGAATTTCTGTTGTTTCGCAGCCAACTGAGACGATGAGGTAGAGTGAACAGCATCTCGAATTCTCTTCTTAGAAGCCTCCATCTTAAGCTGAGCTGCTTCTTGTTTCAGAGCCATATTATAGAACTTATCGAATTCGTCTGGCTCGAACAGAGTGAGAGCAAGCTGAAGTTCATCTTTGAGACCTCCACGGAACTGATAGATTTTGCTCTTTGCATCAGGAATGTCTTGCTTTGCATAACGAGCGAGGTTTTGGAACTTGACATTATACTGATAGACTGACATGGAGCCCTGCTTGAGGTTGCGGAATTGCTCACGCATACCCTCGATAACACTTGTAGGAATGTGATGCGAGCGGAAATCCTTGCAGAAATTCTCCCACGAGATCACTTGACCCGGCCTTGAGTCTTTGTACTGCTGCCACCAGTCAGCTGCTTGATCTTTCAGTTGGAAGGCTGCAAACTTCACATAGTCATCTTCTTTCACGTTACTGCACTCAAAATGCTTCTTGATATCGGTCAGCCAATCCTCAGCATCAAGAGGGTCGACACAGTAACTGAAAGCTTTAGGATTGTTGGCCAAGAACTGGTTGAGGGTAGCATGGTGCTGCTGGAAGAAGTTGCCTTGGTTCATAGGAACGCCCTGATTAGCTTGATTAGCTTGCATAGCCTGCATTTGCTGCATCATCTGCATCATCAACTGAGTGTTCTGAGCAGTAGTCTGCATAATTGCTCTCCAAGCCTCAGGCGGAGGAGGAGGTGAAGGAGGATGCTCTGGGACCTCTTCCACCTCTGGGTTGGCATTCGGAACCTTTTTCGGAGCCATCCTGTAAGAGATGACCACGATCAGCAATTGATTGACAAAAGGAATAAGCTGAATCAATGGAATGAATTGCAACAAGTCTTCACAATAATCATTCGAACAATAAGAACGAATGAAATCATCCGAACAAGAGGACCGAATGAATTTCTTAGTTAATTGATAACATCAGTCTTCACGAGAAGCCACATAGGGATCAAAAAGGATAAAATAATAAAAACAACAAGGTACGGAAAGGAACAAACACAAGAGACGAGTTTCGTTCTAACATCTTTGTGCTGAAAGCATATGAACGTGTTACGAAAAGGTTTTGCAATCCCCGGATCAGCATAGCCAAGGACCCTTTAAGATGCAACTCCTGATAGTAACCTCGGTCATATAACTCCTTCACTCAATGTCGAACCCCGAACTCACTAACCTGCATTCGTTGGAAGAATGCCTACGATCTACTGGATAAAACCCACCTATAGTTTTCCGAAAGATTCCAGTTATGCAATCAGGTGTTGGGGATACACGGGAAGCACCGCGCAATCAACTCTAACCTACATCCAGGTGTATCCATCCTTCAACACATAACCAGTCTTTCTCGGAAACTGTGTACCTCGGACCTTCGAAAAGCATCCACTATAACAAGCTATGGCAATACTCCCGAACTACCTCCCCAGTACTGGGTGATGTCGGGGTTATCTTGCCACTGGCCGTATAGGGGAGATTTTCGATGTCGGCCGTCTTAAGTATTTAGTACTGTCGCGATATGCTTGTTACAATGATACCCCGAAGCTCAACTCCTCGGTAACAGGAGGCATCGAGAACAATATCCTTGTCACAAGAACATCGAAACAATCCCAGAATACTCGCGAGAATCCTAAAAAAAAATTTTGTGCAAATTTTGAAGATAGGAGAGACAAGAGCAGACGTCAGGAGTCCTCACCAGAGAGAAAGGGGATGAGAAGCAAAGAAATCCTACTCTCCGATATAATATAGGACTCAAAAAGTTTTCAGTGTGTGCCTAGACTCAACCGTCAACGGTTCGATCAAACAGTGGGGGCTCCTAGGTCGGAGAAGGCTCTGAATACCAACTTGTAATGCCCAGGATGGAATTATACCTCCTACGTGTCGAGGCACGACTTAAAGGCATAAGTCCATCCTAGAATGATCTCAAGTTTGGTAATCTTTGCACAACTCATGTAGAAGAGGGATAGTAAACTTAAAATAGTTGGCTTACAATCGCCACGTCACAGAATAACAATACAAGTCTCAATCATCATACATAAGAGCACTACAACCCTCTAAGGGCAAAAGTCAAATGTCAAAGTACCAAACTCAGATAAATAAAACAACCACAGGCGGATCGAATCCTAGTAAGAGTCTCCACTACTGATCGTCCGGGTAGCGCACGTAGTAACGACTACGCTCCTCGTCGTACTCCCAATCCAGCTCGGTGCCATCACCTGGATAGCTCACAGCTGGACCTGCATCTGGTGTGGTGAAGTAACTGTGAGCCACAGAGGACTCAGCAATCCCGTTCCCGGGTAACAGAACTATTTAAGCCTTTAGGTGAGGAAAAGGCTGAAGAAAGAAATGAGGTGAAGGAACAACAAAGAGTCTGCAGCAGCAACTAGCACTAACTTACGCAAGAGAGAGCGAGAAGAGAAGGCAACGCGAGAAGTGATCACGAAGTGATCCTAGCTACAAGCTCACAAACATAACCCCTCCGTGTTCAACTCCCGAATCCCTATTCGGAAATTGACAGTCACGGAACACACGCTGGTAGTGTATTAGTATCATTGTGTCAAGTTATCTACAACCGGAATTAACAAGCTCCCATCTGCCACATAACCGCGGGCACGGCTTTCGAAAGTTCAAACCCTGCAGGGGTGTTCCAACTTGACCCATTACAAGCCCACGATCCGCGGAGTCGCAACTCCAAAGTGGGAAGACCCGAGTATCCTCGGAATCCCGTGCTCAAGATATACCGAGCTAAGGTAAGGCTAATCCAGCAAATCCTCCCGGCGTGCCGACACCCTGATAGTAGCCGCGCGTATCTCGTCTCAGGCCACGACCGGATGGGACAAGCTACAGGTTTTTACCAAACCTTGAGTTTCCTCGAGGTGGCCCCGCAGGTTGCCCGTTTCGGACCAACACTCATGTGGAGCACTGGCCCGGGGTTGTTGATTAAGAAAGAGGGTTAATTACTCCCTTATGCATGTTTAGTTTGTTATTAGGCAAATAGTACCAATGTTGGGACTTGCTGGAAAAGACTTAGCACATAGCGGTTTATCGAGGGGGTCCCATACACCCCAACCGTGTTAGGAACGCATAATCAAGGAACATAAAACCGGCTTATACGGATCCTAACGGCATGAGTGGAACAAAACACCAAGCAAAAGGCTTAGCCTTCCACCCTTGCCAATATATAGGTGATTTCAATTAAAGCATTTATATAGTGTGATATAACCCAACCAAACTTCAACATGGAGCAAGCATCTCCACTTCACCTGCAACTAGCAACGCTATAAGAAGGGCTGAGCGAAGCGTACTTAGCCAAGCAACGGTTTGCATAGGTAGGGTGGTTAAACATGGCAATTGGTTACAAGTAGGAGGCTGACAAGAAGAACATGGGCATCGAGGCAAAACTATAGATCGAGACTACTAGCAATAGGCGAAGATAGTAAAGTTATCGGGGTTCGGTCATCTTGCCTGAAGAGGAGACGTTCGGATCGAAAGAAGGGTCCTCGTGCTCAAACTCGTTGGAAACCTCGTGCTCAACCTCGTTGGAAAACTCGTTCTCAGCTTCCGGCTCTAAACAAGACAAACACACCAAGCAACAATCAACACGATGCAATGCGCACTCGAAAAACATGTATGCATGATGGATGCACTAGTGAAGCACATGGAGCACGGAAAACATCACTCAAGCAAAACACCTCAAAACAAGTTAACAACCTGATATTATTAATCTACACATAAAATCACCCAAGTTTGATATAAGATTCGCTGAAATCGGAGTTACGGGCTAAAAGTTATGCCCGAAACAAGATTTGAGCGAAAACTGCAAATTACAGCAACATAGCATCTTGGGAGCTCAAAATAATTAATCTACAGCACCCAAAAAGCATGGCAAAGGACTTGAACATAAACTAGATATAATGTACAGCAACTAGGTCCAAAGTGCACCCCAAACGGAGTCACGGATCAATAGCAATGATCTTGGACATATTGAACTTTGAAATAAAATTCTGGCAGCAGAATTTTATTGAAAGTTTGGAGCAAAAGATAAACATGCTACAGCCACTCAAATGGACAAGTGAGGACATGGATGGAAAGACAACAATATATACTTCATGGAACAATCAAAATCCACCCCAAAACTATCATGCTTTGTCCTACAACATCACACGAACATGGCATCGGAACGTTACAGATTTCAGACTTAGTGAAATTTCACTAAGTCCTAAAACAGCAATATCATCATAGCATCAAAAAGAGCATGTTTAAGACACCTCGAAACTAAACATGGCAAAGGGTAAGCACCTCATCAAAATACATATGACGGTGATCCCGAAACACACAAGCATGCATCATTGTGATGAACACAACGATTGCAACGAGCTCAACAAGATGGCATTTCATAACAAGTAAAAACACACATGTGAACATGGCATCTTACAACGATGATAACAAGGAAACAATACATCTACCATGCAACCTATCACACCCAACACGTAGTTCGTGGCAAGACGAACACGTGGACATGTCATTTGCATCGTTTGGACAAACGAGCTAAAAGTTATCACATGTCAAAGGTGGCACAAAAATAACACATAACAGCAGTTTATATCATCATGCACTCTTGTAACAGCAAAACATGTGTCAAGATGATCTCTAACATGCATGACTACAACAGGTAAAACGTAGAGGGCATCTCCACGAACATCTGGACATGCTACACGCGCAAAACGGAGCACCACAGTAAAAGATACAGCAGGTCAAAGTTAGCATCACAGATCAAAAGCATCAGGGACTTAGGGTTGAAAAAGACCTCAGATCTGGATCTGATGAACAGTGTCGGATACGGCCCGGATGAACAGTGGCGGCCCGCGCGGAGGAACTGGGCCCAACCAGAGGGAGAGGCGGCGGCCCGAAGAAGGCCCGCGGTGGCCTGGCCTGGCGGGGCGAGGACGCTCGGGCCGGCGGCGGAGTACGCGGGCCGGCCTGCCCGGCTCGGTGCGGAGGCGGCGATGCGGCCTGTAGGCGGCCCGCTCGGCGGAGGGCGAGCCGGCCTGGGAAGAGCTGGGCCCAGCGGTGCGGTGCAGCGGTGGTACGGGCCGGCGGCGGCCCGGTTGGCGAAGGGCGGGCGCTGGCGCCTGGAGACCCGATGCGGACGGCTGGGGGACGGCTGGCCCGTTAGCGAGCGGTTGACGCGGGAGATCGAGCGGTCAGGCCGGGGAACTGGTCCCCCCGGGCCGGACGAGCGCTGGATCGACGCGCTGCTCGGCGCGGACCGATTCGATCGGCGCGGAGGAAGCGTTGACTCAGCGGCGGCTGAGTCCAGATCGAGCGGGCGTCGCGGTGGCGATCGATGGATCCCCTCGGGATCCGGGAGAAACAGTGGAGGATTTTAGGGATCTGAGATCTGAAATAAAAGAAAAAAAAATAGAGGGAAGGAGGAAGAAGAAGGGGACATGCCAAATAGACTAGGGGTCTATATATAGCAGTTAGCTAGGGTTTGGAGACTAGGGGTGTTTAGGAGCCCTCCGATCGTGATCCAACGGATCCGATCGCGGGGATGAATTAAAAAGGACCAGACGGAGATAAAATAAAGCCGTAGGGGTATTTCCGGGACACGGAGTAAAGGCACTTCGGACCCACACGGACAACGGAGGGAAAAGTCAACGGAGTCCAAACGAGACGAGATTTGAGAGGCGGGTTGCACACAACAAAACAACAACACACAACACAACCTCGCGGCACACCGGTAACGAAAAACGCCCGAACAACAAAATAGGCCTACGGGACGTCACGGACACGTGAGGGAGCTCCGGAACGCGAAACGGACAACGGGAAGAAACGCCACGAACCAGATGCAACCCACAACACAAATGCAATGCAATGCACACTGTCTACATGATATGAATGAATGCCACACACTCACACAACAAAACGACGAAAGCCCGAAAGACAAAGAACCCGAAATGGAAATAGATGAAGCCGGAGATATATTATAAGCCCAAAAGGGAAAGTATTACATCCGGGGCATTACACATCAACATATATTTGGCAAACAAGCAACTCTCCTTTTACCCTCTTTGTGAAGAGAGTGGAACATATTACCCCAATCTGGAACCCTTTCTAGCTTAGGAACGTCGTAAGGTGATCATACCAAGCACGAGGTGCTTGTTTGAGACCATAGAGTGCCTTATGGAGTTCATAAACGTGAGAGGGGTGATCGGGGTCTTCGAAACCGGGAGGTTGCTTGACATACACCAACTCCTTAGGAGGACCATTAAGAAATGCACTCTTCACATCCATTTGATATAATTTAAAATCATGATGAGATGCATAAGCAAGCAGGATGCGAATGGATTCGAGACGAGCAATGGGGGCAAAATTTTCACCAAAGTCCAAACCTTCAACTAGGGTGAAACCTTGTGCCACTAACCTTGCCTTGTTCCTTATTACTTGTCCATGTTCATATTGTTTGTTCTTGAAGATCCATTTTGTTCCAATGACATTATGATGCTCTTTGGGGTCTTTCCACAAGGGTCCAAACTTTGTTGTGGGTGAAGTTGTTAAGTTCTTCATGCATGGCATCTATCCAATCCGGATCGTCAAGTGCATCTTCCATCTTAAGGGGCTCAACACAAGAGACAAAGGAGTGATGTTCACAAAAGTTTGCCAAACGTCTACGAGTAGTTACCCCCTTTTTTATGCTTCCATAGATGTTCTCGGTGAGATGTGGAAGATGCTTTAGCTTGGTAGCCACTTTTTGCTCCTTAATTGCAAGTTCTTCTTCACTTGGTTTTGGGCTTGATGAAGAAGCTTGACCTTGAGATTGTTTTGACCTCGGAGACACCCTTCTCTTTGCAACCACAAGTTCTTGCTCATTGGGGAGTGACGATGATGAAGACACTTGCGGTTGGGGTTGATCTTGATCTTGATCATGAACTTGAGCTTGACCTTGACCTTGAGCCTCAAGAATTAGTTCTTCCCCATTTGAATGAGCTTACTCTTGATCTTGCTCGGGAATATGAGGGACTTGATCTTGTTCTTGGATAGGTAAATGATCTCCCGAAGCATCTTGTTCAAGAGGTGCCTGTCGGTGTCAAAACCGGTAGATCTCGAGTAGGGGTGCCCAAGATGTGCATCTAAAGATCGGTGGTAACAAGAGGCTCGGGACACGATGTTTACATAGGTTGGGTCCCTCTCTATCGAGGTAATACCCTACTTACTGCTTGATTAATCTTGATGAATATAGGGTTACAAGAGTTGATCTACCTCGAGATCGTAATGGCTAAAACCCTAGAAGTCTAGCCTATATAATTGTGATTCTGCTAGCCTCTACAGACTAAACCCTTCGGCTTATATACACGCCGGAGGGGGCTTAGGGTTGTACAAAGATGACTTGGGGAGGAAGGAATAATTACATCCGGACATCTATTTTTTCTTTCTACATACACTAGTCGAATGCCCGTGCATTGCCACGGAGAAAAAAAGAGAGGTGGCATCATTCATTGTGAGACGAAGCACAAATCAAATGGATTTGAAAATGACACTTATCTGTAACACTTCAGTTTTGATAATTTTAGTGTAACAGGAATGCTCCTGTAATAAATTTGAGATGAAAAGACTTATTGCAAACATGTGTATATTTAGCCATGTATGAAAGATAGAAGTAAAACACATGAAGAAACGAACTTTGACTGGCATTACAACTGCGAGGACGCATAATCATAACCATTTTTAAAACCAACGACATTCAAATGTCTCCTTTAGTTATTTTCTACCATTGCTTTACTTTCCTACCTTTTTAAGGTCCTAGTATCAGCTTCTCCAAACAATAGCTTGAATCAATATGTACTTTGTTGAACAAACAAAGAAAAGGAACAAAAAAGAGCCTTACCAGATCTGATGCACAAAAATAGAGTGGCACAAAATCAAGTCTTTATAGTTCACTACATTACCAATTAAAGGCACATGAATGTTTTTTGTTCTTACTTACAATCAATCATCTCGTGAGGGATATGGGTATCAACACGAAAAATGAACCATCAGAAGTTACTTAATAAAGAGCGTAATCTTGTTATTAAGCCTAGATGTAAAAAAAGTGCGGTAGAAGTAACACGATATTTGCCCTTGCCACAAAGTACAACATCTTCCATCTAAAAAATAGAGTACCTCCCCTCACTATATAATCTACCACTGTAAAAAGGCGAAGTGTCTTCCCTAGCTCCAAACTAGCTTGTATCCAGCAAGCACTGTTTAATAACAATAATCAATGAGCATGTTATACACTCTAAAACATATGCACATTATACAGGTATACAAAGATTATACACAATTTTTGTTTATCTGATAGGTGCCTTGGATTGGATTATGTTACGTCTTACAAAAAAAATGCTCAACCCACAGCAAGCACTGGAGGCAATGCTCCTGGTGAGCAACCTTTGCTGTACACATATCATTAGATCACTACTTAATGGGAAGAAACTTTTTACCCTCTACTTACATTAGATACACCATTGTCTGTAACACAACGAAAACAAAAGTCACATACTGCATGCTACTCTATATTTCGTAAGATCGGAGATCGGAATCTTCCGACGATGTTTTAGCATATTCAAGTTGTCTTAAATTTGTTTCCCGTGTCGATGTTGCTGCTTATTATTATTATCTTCATTGGTGAGAAACACCTTTTAAATAAAATATCGGTTGGCTTAGAAGATCAAGCACAATCACTTTAGGCTATAATTATGTACGATATGAGGTGCTGGAATATTTACATGTGGATTCGATCATTTGAATATGACAAAATATGACCACAGATAAAGAAAAATTATGTTATCCTCACCCATGTCATAAATTAGTTAATATGCAAATAGTTGTTAGCATAGTCGTCTCTGCAGGTGGTAACACCTTGCCGCTGCCTTCATTCCCCACACTCTGCCATCTATATCTCACAATCATGCACCTCGCCCTTGCTGCTGCCACCCCAAAATTCAGAAATAATAGAACCCTTCAATGCTAAATTCAGTCAGTTTGGAGCCCCACAAGGAACTGAGTAACTTGGTCGACTTCTTTGTGATGAAATGAAACAGCCAGTGTCAGATCTGGGACCATCACCGCATACGTGCAAAGGAATACAGAATTTGCAGTTTTTACTTCGTAGCTAGATGGCACAGTTCTTGTGCACATGTTAATGAGTATGAAGCAACATTGATAATAATCACATTTACACAGTTTCTTGCTAGTCAAACTACCCTGAACCAGCCATCAAATAACTTCAGTATGAACACAAAAATGACCAAAGAACACACCAGCCAAGTGAAAGAAATGATCACCTCACATTCTGGGACTATCGTGGTAATTCAGGTTGCTGTCATTTCCAAAATTATCATGAATAATAAAGCAAGTATCCAAGTTGCTTTTCTGAAAGTCCTCTGCGCAACTTCGGACCTTTAGAAGGAAATCAATTTTAGATGAAGCACCCTTCTTTTCGTTGTTTGCTCAAAACATATGTGCCAACAATATTAGTTCTATTTTTTTGCTTCATGTGGCTTTTCACCTAAAAGGACACCAGACAGTCACTACTATGTAGATAACTGTCTGTTATATTCAGATAAAGGAAACAAACCGAATCTGTAGTATATTTAAGCAAAGCAAAAACAACGAACATCACTTGCAGTACATTTTGTACCGAACATAGAAACAAAATTTACAGTAAATGATGCTTTGAAATCATGTGTATGTAGAAGGGGCGAGTGCACATGTACATACACACAAAATTAGTAGCCGACCTCTTGTAACTTTATTACATCAACCAGGTTTCTGCAAAAAAAAGCCAATAACACACAACAAGTAAATATATTTCGGGTGTGACCTGGGAAATAGGATGTGGAGCTACCAAGCAAAGGAGGGGTGTCGATGAAAAAGAGGTCTGTTGTAGACGTCATCCAATTTTTTTAAAGAGAGCGAATAACAAAGAGAACAACCCAAAAGTAATTCAAACACACATTTGATTTTTTTTATTTTTACAAAAATATCATGAACACTAAAGGAAGTATCTAAATTATTATTTTTAAAGTCCTCTGCAAGAACTTCATAACCATACATGAAGCAATTTTAGATGGCTGGCCCTAGTTAGATAGATTGAATTTTTACAGCCACCAAATTGTACTTGATTCATACCTTGGACTACATGACGAGTTCTTCTTTGTAAAATTTGGAACAGAGTTGGACTGGCCTTCCTTTTTCTTACTTGGGATAGTAACAATCTTCATATTACTTATACATGTAGCTCTAGAAAGAGCAACATTCGACAAGAAGATTCTGGATAACAAATGGAAACCAAACATTCTTGCAATGAGCACAGCTTATGGTTATGGATACAATAAAAGACAGGTCCATCACATATATGAAATCGTACAAGTAAGGATTTTGGCTAACTAATATGAAGCAAGGGTTGATAAGACGTAGAGAAGATTTTACTATTGGTACACAACCATACCTTGGTCCTTGATGAGGCAGATTAGATAGCGAATGACGATGAATCACACATCCTCACACTCCATTCGGTCTGGAGATTGTGTAGCTTCTCGGGGTGTAGTTTCAGCAACGTGAGTCCCATATGCCTGCCCACTTGATTTATATTGGGCCACATGAGTGATTTACAGTTTGAGCTAGGCAAGGATTTGAAATTTAGGTGACGGAAAATTGAACTTAGAGTTAGGAAGGAGAGTCAATAGCAGTGCATATTACCTCCATGTAAACCATCACACCAGATCAGCCATCTCAGAGATAGAGTGGACTAGAGGAGGACGCCAGTGTGGAGCTCCAGTTGCAGATGGTGTAGAGGCCGCCGGGGAGCAGCTTGTACTCGAATTGGATGGACGTGGAGCGCATGGGCAGGGT
>LR738710.1:703302325-703341457 GCA_902687465.1 Secale cereale | reverse complement strand
GCCGGGGTCGTACTTTCCAATGCCGGTGTCGGAGGAGATGGGTAGGGGGAGGAGGGGGGAGGTGGTCGGCGGAGGGGTTGTTGCATCAGGGAATGAGGCAAAAGAGGCATCGCAGACTTGAGGGGCGGACGGCGCCGGCGGCGTACTTGCCGACGTCGGCGTCGAAGGAGACATGGCAGGGGCAGAGGAGACAACGGGGAGGAGGAGGAGGTAGTGAGTGGTGGAGCTGCTCCGGTAGAGAGGTGTCAGGAAAGGCATTCAAAACGGCCGACGCCAGTGGCGTGCGAGCGCCAGTGGCCACCTGCCCTTTCTAGCAGGATCGAGTGCCTCTGGTTTCATTGTTGGATAAGGCTGGAGTTGGATGGAGCAGGACGTAGAGAATAAGGGTCTATTTGCAAACATGAAGTGCAACTGTCTCTCATGCGTCAGATGCAAATATGATGATTGACAATGATGGATGGCAGGCACGCCATCATCACCAATTGTGCTTTTTATAAGAGTAGACATAGGAGTCCTATCCAGACACGGGGGATAACCTTCTGCTTTTATCTTCACGACCCATCAGTCCGGCCCAGCTTCACTAGCCCGGACACCCGAGGACTCCTAAATCCAGGACTCCCTCAGTAGCCCCTGAACTTGCCTTCAATGACGAGGTTGTTTCTGGCTTCATGTCTTCGGTCTTGCAAGGCAGGTTCTTCTTCAGAACAAATGACAGATCGGTTCTAATTTTGATACTGCGCCCTGTTGATTCCTTCCTATCGTCGCCTCGGCTTCCACGTGTCAGACGAATGCGAACAGTCCATGTACTTTTTACAAATAAACCCTTGGCCGCGTGGGGATGGCATATATTTAAAGAGATTGGATCTCACATGCCATTCCACACCACACAGAAACCCTTAGAGCCAGCCACGGAAAATACTCCCAATATGGCCAGCGCTCCCGACTCCTCCTCACGCCCCCACGACCCTCAAGGAGGCGATTGGGAAAGCTTCTCGGTATCTCATGCCCATCTGAACATACTTTAGACGAAGGGATATCTCCCTCCCACGGATCTAGTCTCCGTTCGGCCTAGATTAACCTCGATCGACGGTGAAGCCTTGGCGGAAAACTTCCCCAACCCACTAAAGAGAAGCGGGTGTGCTTTGTCTCCTTCCTCTTGAGAGGCGTAGGATTTCCAATCCATCCTTTCCTCATAGGTTTTCTAGAGTTTTATGGGCTCCAACTGCACAATCTCACGCCAGGCTCTATCCTGCATATTGCGGGTTTCGTCGCTATTTGCGAGCTATTTTTGGGCTGTGAGGCTCATTTCGAGCTATGGAGAAAATTCTTTTGCCTCGTCCCCCGCTCCCAAAAAGGATTCATATTCGAGGTGGGCGGTGCCTAAGTGTGGCGCATAGCAGGGACAGGTTACCTGTCTGGTACTCCTAAGAAGGCATCCGAAGAGTGGCCCTCGGAGTGGTTTTATATTGAAGATGTTCTTCCGGACCCAATCCGGCAAGGTCTTCACGAATTCTCTAGCGCTCCTTTGAAGAAACGCTTCAACTGGCGTCCTCGAAGCCTCAAGGAAGAAGACAATGCGGAGATTAAGAGGCTAGTCAGTAAGATCAGAGTACTTGCCCACTCCGAACTCTCGATAATTGAAGTAATGGCTATTACGATAACGGGCAAGAGGATGCCTCTCGCTGCCTACGCGTGGGTTCGGATACCCCTGCCGCCTTGGCCGCCATCTTAGTCGATCTCTATAATGGGGAAAAGGAAGACTTCGTCCGCTTGAAATGTCGGGAAGGCTTTTCTATGTATAACCCCATCAAACGGGTGAGTTTTTTCGATTGCTAGCTTTATACAATCTCTTTTCTGAGATATGATAATCGAACTAAATATGGCTGTTTCCAACAAGAATGGAGGAAGGTGATCGAGGGGGTTTATTGCCCCGCTCCACAGCCAGAGGACCACATTCGCGACAAATATCCCGGATTTGAAGAAGATCCAGACATATTCATAGAGCTTACTGGTGGAGTTTTCCGTCAAGCGAGCCATGATGGTATAGAAGTGGACATTGTAGCCGATTACCCTAGCCTTCTTCCCTCCTGCCATGTAAGTACCCAGGAGACATCCCCTCAAAGAGAGCCTCCCCTTCGCGCCTCAACCACCGCACTGTCTCATGCTCCAAAGGGGTGATGCTCGTCTCGCCATACTGCATCAAGGGCATCTCTTAAGAATACGATGCATACGCAGGGCGAGTCTTCGAAGCGAAAGGCAACAAGGGACACCGTGGAGCCCCTCCTTCATCGAAGAGGTAAAGTTTTCAACATGTGCCCGGTAGCAAGGCCGGATTGTCATATTTTTTCCGTCGTCTTATTTCAGGAGAAGTATACGCCAAACTGTGTCCGAGGATCCTGTTGACCAAACACCAACCAATCCGGCCCCATGTGACGCCCGAGACCGACGTCCCAGAAGATTCCAGAAGATTCCAGATGTTCCCGGTTGCCCGTGTGTTCTTTTGAGCTTGTGTTATTTATTTCCGCATTGCATCATGTCATCATGCCATCATGTCATATTTTTTTTTGCATCTCAACTTAAATAATCCGTGTGGGCCTTCGGTCCATTTAATTCGAGGGAAGAATGTCTTCTCTTTAAAACATATCATCCCAATATATTAGGGAGCTATATTAATAAATATTCCATTTGTTGGAATTCACCGTAACACACTAGCATAATTTCCCCATTGTCTTTTCACTTCGAGTTTCATCGTCAAAAACCTTGCCAATAATTCCTTTCCGTTGTTCCGAGGTTCTTCCAAAAAAACCCTCCAACAATTTTATTAAATTCCTGACATTTTTGTGAGCCCGGGGATTTTGACCTCGTGTGCTAATTCTTGTCCTCCTCCTTCTTCTTTCTTTTCTTCTCTCTTTTATTTTTCTGCCAAATCAGTTAAATAAGCAAGCCGCAGCTGGACTCCTCCTGGCCCAACTCGCTTCTCCTCCCCTCTAGGCCCACTCCGGCCCAGGCCTTCCTCCCCCTTCTTCCCAGCCGGCCTCAAGGCCCGGCTACCACCGAACCCTAGCCGACCGAGCCAGTCCCCATCGATCCTCCCTCTCCCCGCAGCCCGCCGCCACCCTCTCGTCCCTCTCTCTCTTTCCCTCGAGCGAGCCCGCTCCTTCCCCCCTCGCTATCTCCCTCTCTCTCGACCGCACCCCTCTCCCTCGACGCTCCTCACCCATCGCTCCCCAACCTCACAGCCCGATCTCCTCGCCCTCTGCCTCCCTCTCTCACAACCCGCGCCCGTCTTCGCCGCCCCTTCCCTTCCCGTCGGCCAGGGCCTCGCCCAGGGCCCCGATGAGCTGCCCCGCGCGCGGGCTCCCTCCTCCTTCATCCGCGCCTCGCACAGCTACCCTTCCCTGCTCCCATGGCCCCGAGCGCCGCATCCCAGAGCAGCCGACACCGCGCCTCCAGCCGTCCTCGCCAGCCCCGCCGCGGGAGCGCCGCGCACGAGCGCCGTGCCCTCGTTCCTCGTCTCCTCGCGCCCAAGACCCCGCGCCCGAGAGCCCCGCCGCGCCCGGCTCGCCTCCTTCCTCCTGCGCCTCGTCTCCAGCCAGGGCCTCGGCCCTCGTTCTCCGTCGCCAGGGCCGCCGGTCAGAGGCAGCAGCAGCACCAGATCGCCGCCCTGCTTCTTCTCCAGCAGCGCCAAGGCTGCAAAAGCCGTGGCCTCCTCCCTCCGTCCTCCCCGTCAAGACCAGCAGCACCGCGCCCCTCTTGGTCGCCCTCGTCGGCCACTTTGTCCTCTTCGTGTTGCTGCCGTGCCTGTGTGTTGTTGTTGTTGGTTGCTGTAGTTTTTTTTGTCAAGTGCACCGCAGGCAAGACCCGATCTCCGAATGCGACAAGTACCTCTCCTCGCGACACGTACATCTACGGTTATGTGTACATCTACGAAAATGAGTACCCCTACGCTCGACGACCCCCGTGTACGACTACCGACGCCCGGAAACGCCAAGTACCTCTACATGACCGACAAGTACCACGGCGACCCGACAAGTACCCTCCGATGCAAGTACCACTACGAACGGGAACAACTACATGATGAATCGCCAAGTACCACTACTTCCACCACCGTTGACAAGTTCGGAGACCACAAGTACCCCTACGAACGCCGACGCGACAAGTACCTCTTCGGAAACGGAAACGCCTACGTGAACGACTACCGTCGCCCCGTGTACGACTACGAACGTGTTCCTCGACTCACGAGAACGTCTACTTCCACTACTTCCGCTCCGACCGCTAGTACCACTTCTTCCTCTACGTCTCGAACCGCTCCGATAACGCACGCTTCAAAGGTATAACCCCGAGACGTGACCCGTGTGATGCATGCTTGTTGTGTTGTATGAAATGTCTCCCTTGTGTGCTCCGTGCCCGTTTCGACCTTTTGTCATGTTCCTCGGTTGCCTCGTCGCCGACTCGTGGGAACCCGGTGACGGGATCGCCCCACCTTTCATCTCGTTTGACTCGTTCACTCCACCTTTTGTTTTGCACCGGACTCTCAACGAGTTACCGGAACCGATATGTTGCCGTGGCATCATTTTCGGATCGTTGCCGTGGCACCCTTTCTTTCCACCACGGTGACAATACTTCATATCTCTTTTAAGTCAACCTTTTAATAATTGCATAAACTTGATCATGTCATCCGCATCATGTTAACAACACTAAAATGTTTAATTGTTGTTGCTTTATAATTATTAAACATGCTCATGGGGATTTTCCGGATATGTTGTTGTTATTCTCCGGCCTCATTTAAAATGCCTAAATAGTGTAGTTTATTTATGCTTCACCTCTTGCCATGTTAAAAACATTTAATCTTGTCTTGTTAATAATGAGAGTCAACTAAATAATTAATATGTGGTGTTTCGTCAATATGCAACTCGTTGCATATTGATCTCCACTTAACTTGTAGTTTTTGTTTGTGCACTTTGCCATGCCATGCATAATTAAACCGGACATGCATCATATTTGGATGTGCATCGTATGTCATGTTTATGATTGTGTGTTTACCGTGTTGTTTCTTTCTTTCCGGTTGCTTCTCTTGTTAGCTTCGGTTTCGTTCCGGAGTTGTGAGGATTCTCTCGTCAGTGTTGCTCCGTCTTCATGGATCCGTTCTTCTCCCTTGTGGAATCCCAGGCAAGATGACCGAACCCGAATACCATTACTATCTTTGCCTATTGCTAGTAGTTTCGCTCTATAGTTTTGCCTCGATGCCCATGTTTTCCTGTCAGCCTCCTATTGTAACCATGAACCTATTTAACCACCCTACCTATGCAAACCATTGCTTGGCTAAGTACGCTTCGCTCAACCCCTCTTATAGCATTGTTAGTTGCAGGTGAAGATTGAAGATGCTTGCTTCATGATGAAGTTTGGTTGGGTTATATCACACTATATAAATGCTTAAAAATGAAATCATCTATATACTGGCAGGGTGGAAGGCTAAGCCTTTTGCTTGGTGTTTTGTTCCACTCATGCCGTTAGGAACCGTATAAACCGGTGTTATGTTCCTTGATTATGCGTTCCTAACACGGTTGGGGTCTTTGGGACCCCCTTGATAAACCGCTAAGTGCTAAGTCTTTTCCAGCAAGTCCCAACATTTGGTACTATTTGCCTCATAATAACAACTTAATTAATTAATTAAATTTGCATAGGGGGTCGCGTCCCCGAGGATTCTTATTTCTACATAGCAGGGGGGGCCAGTGCCGATGGTGTTGGTCCCAAACGGGGAGCCTGTGGGAACCACCACGGGGAAACTCAAGGTTTGGGTCCTGTAGCATCACCCATCCGGTCGTGTCCTGAGACTTAGATACGCGCGGCTACTATCAGGGTGTCGACACGCCGGGAGGATTTGCTGGATTAGCCTTACCTTAGTTCGGTTTAACTTGAGCACGGGATTCCGAGAATACTCGGGTCTTCCCACCTATGGAGTTGCGACTCCGCCGATCGTGGGCTTGTGATGGGCCAAGTTGGAACACCCCTGCAGGGTTTGAAATTTCGAAAGCCGTGCCCGCGGTTATGTGGCAGATGGGAGCTTGTTAATTCTGGTTGTAGATAACTTGACACAATGTTACTAATACACTACCAGCGTGTGTACCGTGACTGTCAATTTCCGAATAGGGATTCGGGAGTTGAACACGGTGGGGTTATGTTTGACCGGCTTTAGTTAGGATCACTTCGTGATCACCTTTCGACCGATGCTCTTCTCTTCTCGCTGTCTTTTACGTAAGTTAGTGCTAGTTGCTGCTGCAGACTCTTGTTGTTCCTTCACCTCTCGTTCTTTCTTCAGCCTTGTCCTCACCCAAGGCTTAAATAGTCTTGTTACCCGGGAACGGGATTGCTGAGTCCTCTGTGGCTCACAGTTACTTCACCACACCAGATGCAGGTTCAGCCGAGTTTGATGCAGGAGTTGGACCAGTTCTTCACCGGGAGCTCGATGAAGAGTTTGGCTGTTTGCTTGTGACGTTTCGATGTTCAGTAGTGGTTTCTACTAGGATTCGATCCTGACCTGTGGCTTTATGTTGTTTTGGTATCTTTCTTTTGATCTTCACCCGTAGTCGGGTTGTGATGTTTTGAATGATGTTTTGCTTATGTAATGTATTGTGTGAAGTGGCGAGTGTAAGCCAACTATCTCCTTTTGCAATTTAATCCCTCTTTTACATGAGTCGTGCAAAGATACCAAACTTGAGATCATTCTAGGATGGATTTATGCCTTTAAGTCGTGCCTCGACACGTAGGAGGTATAACTCCATCCTGGGCATTACAAGTTGGTATTCAGAGCCTTCTCCGACCTAGAAGCCCCCACTGTTTGATCGAATCGTTGACGGTCGAGTCTAGGCACACACTGAAAACTTTTTGAGTCCTATATTATATCGGAGAGTAGGATTTCTTTGCTTCTCATCTCCTTTCTCTCTGGTGAGGACTCCTGACGTCTACTCTTGTCTCTCCTATCTTCAAAATTTTGCACAAATTTTTTTTAGGAATCCCGCGAGTATTCTGGGATTGTTTCGATGTTCTTGTGACAAGGATATTGTTCTCGATGCCTCCTGTTACCGAGGAGTTGAGCTTCGGGGTATCGTTGTAACAAGCATATCGCGGCAGTACTAAATACTTAAGACGGCCGACATCGAAAATCTCTCCTATACGGCCAGTGGCAAGATAACCCTGACATCACCCAGTACTGGGGAGGTAGTTCGAGAGTATTGCCATAGCTTGTTATAGTGGATGCTTTTCGAAGGTCCGAGGTAAACAGTTTCCGAGAAAGACTGGTTATGTGTTGAAGGATGGATACACCTGGATGTAGGTTTAGAGTTGATTGCGCGGTGCTTCCCGTGTATCCCCAACACCTGATTGCATAACTGGAAACTTTCGGAAATCTATAGGTGGGTTCATCCAGTAGTTCTAGGCATTCTTCCAACGAATGCTCGATATGAAGTTTGGGGTTCTACATTGAGTGAAGTGGTTTTATGGACTTGTTCTGATCGGGAGTTGCATCTTAAAGGGTCCTTGGCTATGCTGATCCGGGGATTGCAAAACCCTTTTGTAACACGTTCCATAATCTTACAGCACAAAGATGTCGAACGAAACTTCTATCTTGTATTTGTTCTATCTGTTCCTTGTTCCTTTTTATTTTCATTTTGTTCTCCAAGTGGCTTCTCGTCAATTGATGTACCTGCGGAACTCATTCGTTCAATCCTCTGTTCGAATGATATTGTGAAGATCATGCTACATATCTATCCTTTGTTTTGATTTGATTCTGGTATTCGAGTTGCTTCGATGTCAAATGTTGATTCCATACCTTTCTTAATCGGTATTCTCATATTTCTATGGGAGTGCTAATTCTTCTTGATCATCAAGATGGTCATGTTAAATTCTTTTCAACCGGTGTCCATTTTGTTCATCCCAAGTTGTCCTTGTTTTCCCCACCCTCCCACCCTTCTTCTTCTTGGTTCCATAAATTCTCAGATGAAATATCCATTTTATTCATGTGATATTTCTTCATTCTTTTCCTTCAATGTTCTTATCCAGTGCTTTATCGTGAAGATGCTCAAGAGCTTCGAGTTCATCATTCTTTTGTTCTCTAATTCTGCCGGTGGACGTAATTCAAGATTTCGGTGTTGACCTTATCCTTTTCCTCATTTCACAATGCTTTCTTATTCCGGTGCACCAATTAGTCATTCTCCTCTTGTTATTCTTATCCGGAGTGTTGAAGATATATCAGAAGATTCATGTTTCCATTCTTAATCCTGTCAAGCTATTTTTGACATTGTTATCTCATTCAAGCTATTTAATTCAACCGGTGCAATATCTCTTAAGCAATCTTTTCCAACGGTGATTTCTTTTGAGTGGGCCCTAACCCACAGGTCTTTTTCCAGGATCTTACCTGACTCTTCTTTTCTGGAGTTATACTCAATTCTTTTCAAAGTGTGACGTAAGAATGATTTCCATCAGTCACATGCCTTCTCCAAGATCGCTTTCAAATTCTTTTTCATCATTGGTTCAATCTTCCAATTCTTCATTCCGGAGTGCTAAACAATTCTTATGGCATATCTCGTCTCCATTTTCAACATTTGGAGATCGGAGAAGAGTTTCTCTTAAATCCTGGCCCGTTCTCTTCAAGATTCGTGGTTCTAGTTGCATGCCATCCTCATTATTATTTCGATTGTGAGGAATTCTTTTAACCATCCGAAGCATTTCATGAATTCTTTTCTTTGTGATCCTCCGAAGGCCATCATTTCAGAATATTTCTTCGTTCGCAGTTTTCAACTTCGCCCTCCCAATATTCTTCATTGATGTCTCTTCGTTCGTCTCCATATTCTTACGGTGGTTAATTCAAGTTTAATCTTCCTTGTTATCATATCAATTCATTTGTTCTTTCATAATCCTACCGGTGCTTCGTTGAAGATTTATCCAAGGTTGTGCTAGTTCTCTCTTAATCCTTTCCAACGAGAATAAGTAGTATGCCAAATCCTTTGGTTGTCATCAATTAAATTGGTGAAGGAGATGCATGACATAATTCTTATTCTTATTCCTTCAAGGTGATTTAATTCTTTTGTCTGGAGCTTGTTCATCATATCATATCCTTGGTTCCAAGTTGTTCATCTTGTTTTTCCGGAGCTCCAAGTTATTTCAATTATATCATTTCAAGCTCAATCTAATTCATCGCAGGCCTTAAATCTTATTCTTCCATCTTTCACTTCTCATGCTTTCATTACCGGAGTTCTTCATTTATCATTCCGGTGAAATAAGTTTATCATCTCCTTGTTGATGTCAATCAAATCAATTGTTTTCGTTTCTGTGAGTGGCTGATTGTCACCTCTTAATTTTGAGATGCTTTCCATAAGCCCACATGAACCTCATTCTTTCGTTGTTGATTTTCCATCAACCCCATTCAACCCTTCTTCGTAAGGATGTTTTTCATATTCATTCGTGGGAGAAGTTGTCATACTTTTCTCCGTTCATTTCTTTCATTGAACTTTATTCTATTCTTTCATTCCGGAGGCATTCTGATGTTGCTCTCTTTAACCATCATCTCGTTTTTCGAGATCATGTTCTTTCTCTTTTATCATTTAACCAGAGTGTTGTGTCCTCCATTCTAATTCGCTAATCTTATCAAGTTTTTGCCTATCTTTTTAACCGGAGTGCTGTTTGAATCTTTCTTACCTTGTGCCATTCTTTCAATTGTTTCGGAGGCAATATGTTGTTGTTTTCATCAAGTATATTTCCATCTCCTCAAACTCATGTTATTCCTTCCATTTTCAGACGGAGTGCTGTCCAAATTCTGTCATTCTTATTCCTTGGCTATACCATTGCGGTTTCAAATTCTTTTGTCATCCGTGAGCTCTTGCTTCATGTCTTTCAACCTACAAGGTTCTTGTTATGTTCCTTGTTCCTCTTTTCTAACGGAGTTTTTCATCTTCGTTCATCTCCGTGGCATTCTTTCTTTCAACTTGTTCAACCTCTCAAGGTTCGTGGTTTCACTCGTCTGTCAAAGAAGCAACTTTGTTTTACCTCTTCCTCTTCGTTTTTACCCGGTGATATCTCTAGGATCTCGGGTCGAGATCCTCTGTTAGTGTGGGAGAGTTGTGACGCCTGAGACCGACGTCCCAGAAGATTCCAGAAGATTCCAGATGTTCCGGGTTGCCCGTGTGTTCTTTTGAGCTTGTGTTATTTATTTTCGCATTGCATCATGTCATCATGCCATCATGTCATATTTTTTTTTTGCATCTCAACTTAAATAATCCGTGTGGGCCTTCGGTCCATTTAATTCGAGGGAAGAATGTCTTCTCTTTAAAACATATCATCCCAATATATTAGGGAGCTATATTAATAAATATTCCATGTGTTGGAATTCACCGTAACACACTAGCATAATTTCCCCATTGTCTTTTCACTTCGAGTTTCATCGTCAAAAACCTTGCCAATAATTCCTTTCCGTTGTTCCGAGGTTCTTCCAAAAAAAACCTCCAACAATTTTATTAAATTCCTGACATTTTTGTGAGCCCGGGGATTTTGACCTCGTGTGCTAATTCTTGTCCTCCTCCTTCTTCTTTCTTTTCTTCTCTCTTTTATTTTTCTGCCAAATCAGTTAAATAAGCAAGCCGCAGTTGGACTCCTCCTGGCCCAACTCCCTTCTCCTCCCCTCTAGGCCCACTCCGGCCCAGGCCTTCCTCCCCCTTCTTCCCAGCCGGCCTCAAGGCCCGGCTACCACCGAACCCTAGCCTACCGAGCCAGTCCCCATCGATCCTCCCACTCCCCGCAGCCCGCCGCCACCCTCTCGTCCCTCTCTCTCTTTCCCTCGAGCGAGCCCGCTCCTTCCCCCCTCGCTATCTCCCTCTCTCTCGACCGCACCCCTCTCCCTCGACGCTCCTCACCCATCGCTCCCCAACCTCACAGCCCGATCTCCTCGCCCTCTGCCTCCCTCTCTCACAACCCGCGCCCGTCTTCGCCGCCCCTTCCCTTCCCGTCGGCCAGGGCCTCGCCCAGGGCCCCGACGAGCTGCCCCGCGCGCGGGCTCCCTCCTCCTTCATCCGCGCCTCGCACAGCTCCCCTTCCCTGCTCCCATGGCCCCGAGCGCCGCATCCCAGAGCAGCCGACGCCGCGCCTCCAGCCGTCCTCGCCAGCCCCGCCGCGGGAGCGCCGCGCACGAGCGCCGTGCCCTCGTTCCTCGTCTCCTCGCGCCCAAGACCCCGCGCCCGAGAGCCCCGCCGCGCCCGGCTCGCCTCCTTCCTCCTGCGCCTCGTCTCCAGCCAGGGCCTCGGCCCTCGTTCTCCGTCGCCAGGGCCGCCGGTCAGAGGCAGCAGCAGCACCAGATCGCCGCCCTGCTTCTTCTCCAGCAGCGCCAAGGCTGCAAAAGCCGTGGCCTCCTCCCTCCGTCCTCCCCATCAAGACCAGCAGCACCGCGCCCTTCTTGGTCGCCCTCGTCGGCCACTTTGTCCTCTTCGTGTTGCTGCCGTGCCTGTGTGTTGTTGTTGTTGGTTGCTGTAGTTTTTTTTGTCAAGTGCACCGCAGGCAAGACCCGATCTCCGAATGCGACAAGTACCTCTCCTCGCGACACGAACATCTACGGTTATGTGTACATCTACGGAAATGAGTACCCCTACGCTCGACGACCCCCGTGTACGACTACCGACGCCCGGAAACGCCAAGTACCTCTACATGACCGACAAGTACCACGGCGACCCGACAAGTACCCTCCGATGCAAGTACCACTACGAACGGGAACAACTACATGATGAATCGCCAAGTACCACTACTTCCACTACCGTCGACAAGTTCGGAGACCACAAGTACCCCTACGAACGCCGACGCGACAAGTACCTCTTCGGAAACGGAAACGCCTACGTGAACGACTACCGTCGCCCCGTGTACGACTACGAACGTGTTCCTCGACTCACGAGAACGTCTACTTCCACTACTTCCGCTCCGACCGCTAGTACCACTTCTTCCTCTACGTCTCGAACCGCTCCGATAACGCACGCTTCAAAGGTATAACCCCGAGACGTGACCCGTGTGATGCATGCTTGTTGTGTTGTATGAAATGTCTCGCTTGTGTGCTCCGTGCCCGTTTCGACCTTTTGTCATGTTCCTCGGTTGCCTCGTCGCCGACTCGTGGGAACCCGGTGACGGGATCGCCCCACCTTTCATCTCGTTTGACTCATTCACTCCACCTTTTGTTTTGCACCGGACTCTCAACGAGTTACCGGAACCGATATGTTGCCGTGGCATCATTTTCGGATCGTTGCCGTGGCACCCTTTCTTTCCACCACGGTGACAATACTTCATATCTCTTTTAAGTCAACCTTTTAATAATTGCATAAACTTGATCATGTCATCCGCATCATGTTAACAACACTAAAATGTTTAATTGTTGTTGCTTTATAATTATTAAACATGCTCATGGGGATTTTCCGGATATGTTGTTGTTATTCTCCGGCCTCATTTAAAATGCCTAAATAGTGTAGTTTATTTATGCTTCACCTCTTGCCATGTTAAAAACATTTAATCTTGTCTTGTTAATAATGAGAGTCAACTAAATAATTAATATGTGGTGTTTCGTCAATATGCAACTCGTTGCATATTGATCTCCACTTAACTTGTAGTTTTTGTTTGTGCACTTTGCCATGCCATGCATAATTAAACCGGACATGCATCATATTTGGATGTGCATCGTATGCCATGTTTATGATTGTGTGTTTACCGTGTTGTTTCTTTCTTTCCGGTTGCTTCTCTTGTTAGCTTCGGTTTCGTTCCGGAGTTGTGAGGATTCTCTCGTCAGTGTTGCTCCGTCTTCATGGATCCGTTCTTCTCCCTTGTGGAATCCCAGGCAAGATGACCGAACCCGGATACCATTACTATCTTTGCCTATTGCTAGTAGTTTCGCTCTATAGTTTTGCCTCGATGCCCATGTTTTCCTGTCAGCCTCCTATTGTAACCATGAACCTGTTTAACCACCCTACCTATGCAAACCGTTGCTTGGCTAAGTACGCTTCGCTCAACCCCTCTTATAGCATTGTTAGTTGCAGGTGAAGATTGAAGATGCTTGCTTCATGATGAAGTTTGGTTGGGTTATATCACACTATATAAATGCTTAAAAATGAAATCATCTATATACTGGCAGGGTGGAAGGCTAAGCCTTTTGCTTGGTGTTTTGTTCCACTCATGCCGTTAGGAACCGTATAAACCGGTGTTATGTTCCTTGATTATGCGTTCCTAACACGGTTGGGGTGTATGGGACCCCCTTGATAAACCGCTAAGTGCTAAGTCTTTTCCAGCAAGTCCCAACATTTGGTACTATTTGCCTCATAATAACAACTTAATTAATTAATTAAATTTGCATAGGGGGTCGCGTCCCCGAGGATTCTTATTTCTACATAGCAGGGGGGGCCAGTGCCGATGGTGTTGGTCCCAAACGGGGAGCCTGCGGGAACCACCACGGGGAAACTCGAGGTTTGGGTCCTGTAGCATCACCCATCCGGTCGTGTCCTGAGACTTAGATACGCGCGGCTACTATCAGGGTGTCGACACGCCGGGAGGATTTGCTAGATTAGCCTTACCTTAGTTCGGTTTAACTTGAGCACGGGATTCCGAGAATACTCGGGTCTTCCCACCTATGGAGTTGCGACTCCGCGGATCGTGGGCTTGTGATGGGCCAAGTTGGAACACCCCTGCAGGGTTTGAACTTTCGAAAGCCGTGCCCGCGGTTATGTGGCAGATGGGAGCTTGTTAATTCCGGTTGTAGATAACTTGACACAATGTTACTAATACACTACCAGCGTGTGTACCGTGACTGTCAATTTCCGAATAGGGATTCGGGAGTTGAACACGGTGGGGTTATGTTTGACCGGCTTTAGTTAGGATCACTTCGTGATCACCTTTCGACCGATGCTCTTCTCTTCTCGCTCTCTTTTACGTAAGTTAGTGCTAGTTGCTGCTGCAGACTCTTGTTGTTCCTTCACCTCTCGTTCTTTCTTCAGCCTTGTCCTCACACAAGGCTTAAATAGTCTTGTTACCCGGGAACGGGATTGCTGAGTCCTCTGTGGCTCACAGTTACTTCACCACACCAGATGCAGGTTCAGCCGAGTTTGATGCAGGAGTTGGACCAGTTCTTCACCGGGAGCTCGATGAAGAGTTTGGCTGTTTGCTTGTGACGTTTCGATGTTCAGTAGTGGTTTCTACTAGGATTCGATCCTGACCTGTGGCTTTATGTTGTTTTGGTATCTTTCTTTTGATCTTCACCCGTAGTCGGGTTGTGATGTTTTGAATGATGTTTTACTTATGTAATGTATTGTGTGAAGTGGCGAGTGTAAGCCAACTATCTCCTTTTGCAATTTAATCCCTCTTTTACATGAGTCGTGCAAAGATACCAAACTTGAGATCATTCTAGGATGGATTTATGCCTTTAAGTCGTGCCTCGACACGTAGGAGGTATAACTCCATCCTGGGCATTACACCCCAGGCTCATCCACAAGGACAAGAGCCGATACGGGCGCAATGCCGGATTGTCCTCTTCAGGAGGATACAAATAATGTATCAGTTACAAATTCCGAAGTGGAGAGCGCGATGAACCATCGGTGGCGAAAAGAGGCCATGCGCGATCCAATTTTCACTATGGAGGCGTTCAACGCCCTCGGCTTTGCAGATGCGTATATCCGAGCTGCTCAGGATGGACTTGCTAGAGCCACTCACCTACTATCAAAAGATATGCGGGTAAGAGCTCTTGTAAATTTAATAAGCATATGCCTGTAGCCCCCGAGACTTGAAACAATTGGCCCAACTGATTTAAGGATCGTTATTCCCGCAGGTTCTCAAGGAAAAGAATGACGCATTGGCCAATGAGCTTGAAGCAAACCGGATCAAGCTAAATGTTGTCACCACCGAGCTGGAAGATTTGCAGAAATCCAATCAGGGATCGGATGGTAAGGACGAACACTGTCTGGAAAATACCAATTTGCGCCATCAATGATGTTGAAGCATTCATTGTTTCAGGTACAATGGGGGAATCGACAGATCAACTAGAGGAGAAGCTAAGGGCTGCTCAGGAGGGCAAAAGACATGCCGATGGGCAAGAAGCCGCTGGTCAGCGTGTACTAACATAGACCGTTAAGGAAAAGAACAAATTGCTGGATGAAAATGTTAAGGAAAAGAGCTACAGGACCTACGGGCCCAACTGTCAGATGCCTTGAAGGAAAATAGAAATTTAAAAGGCGGCATATTCAGTATGACCTTTAACCTAGCTTTCATATTATCCCATGATTCAGAGCTTCACAATGCTATTCCTGCAGGTTTGTTTACTGGGCGGCCTGAAGGAGAAGTACCCGGATTTCAAGGCGTCGTGCTACAAGAGCTCTCCAAAGTACATGAGCGAGTTCGAAAAGCCATGAAAAACATGGCTAAAGCCTTATGGCCCTCCAATTCTCCTCCAGAAATTATGGAGGAGGTGGCGAACTTATTCAAAGGAGCTCGGCGTCGTTTTGAACTTTGGAAGGCATCGGCATGCTGAGAAGGTGCACGAGAGGCCTGGGCCACGGTGAAAACGCGATATACCGGGCTTGATCCGAATCATATGGCCCGGGTTGGACCTCGGGGGCCAGACGGACAAGAAATTCTCGTTAGCTTGGTGTATGACCAAGTAATGATAGCCGCAATGTTTTTGCAAGAAGACTGTAGGTTAGACAGTCTTATAAATGGCATAGATGAAGAATAAGCATTTGATTCCATGTAACTATGTACTTTATCATCAAACTTATCTCCATCCGAACTTGTTATTTTTTTTGCCATGGCAGGCCTTCGACTTCAACCTCCTAAACCCAAGGGTTGGAGTGTTTCCGAATGCTATACTTGTGGTGAGCACTTAGTATGTTCGGAAACCTGGCAATCCAGTCATTTTTGCTTGAATAGACAAGTTTTGTTCAGGGAGTTATGTTATATTACTATTTAACGTAAGAAACATCTTCCAGGGAGAATAGTTCCGTTAAGGGTTCATTTCCCTAGGTCAGCATGCGTATGTATGCGTGCCTAGGCTTTGATCCTAAAAAATAGGATTACAGGAAGCCTATCCTTTAAGATTGAAAGATTATGTGCCAAATAGCAATTCGTCGTTTGTCCGCCGACTAATGATTCCCTTAAGAACGTTAGCTTTCGGCTTCACCCGTCTGAGGTACAGGTCCGGATTACCCGGTTGTAACAATCGCAGAGGTGCTCCCTTTACACCCTAGCCGAACAATCAAGAATGTAGGGTATAAACACAGGAGCCAGGGAACCCAGCTTGGCAATATCTTAAGTCATAAAGGTGCATATAATGGCAAAGAGGTTGTATGAAACAGACCACATGAGTACTATAAGCAATAAGCTTGTAATCATAAGCTTCGTTATAGAAACCTGCAGGTATTTTGAGGTATATACATTTGAAGATGTTCACCCCTAACAGTTCGGCATAGCCGAACACTTTCTGGGAAGGAAAAACAGATATGAAGAAGAAAAACAAAGGAAAAAACCTAGACAAAAAGAGAAATAAAAGTTGCTACCGAACTATCCGTAGAATCATCGGAGTCTAGCAGCGTTCCATGGATTCAGATCAAGGCGATTGTCTGATGCATTTCGAAGGCGATGGGCTCCTCCAGTGAGAACTTTGTCAATAATGAATGGCCCCTCCCATCTTGGTTTAAGTTTATCCTTTTTCTGCTCCGGTAGGTGCAAAACGAGTTCACCAATGTTGTATGTTTTGGCCCGCACTTCTCTGCTCTGGTATCGCCTAGCCTGTTGTTGATATAATGCAGAATGAGCCTTCGTGATATCGCACAGCTCTTCAAGGCTGTCTAGGTCATCCTACCGATCGAGCTCGGCCTCTCGCTCTTCATACATACGCACTCGAGGTGAGTCATGAATAATGTCGCAGGGCAAAACAACCTTTGCGCCATACACCATGAAAAAAGGTGTATATCCGGTTGTTCGGTTAGGTATGGTCTGTAGCCCCCAGAGTATGGAGTCAAGCTTCTCAACCCAGTGTTTATCTGACTCCCGTAGGGAGCGCACCAGTTGGGGTTTAATGTCGCTCATTATTAAGCCATTGGCTCGTTCGACTAGACCATTTGTTTGAGGGTGGTACACAGAGGCATAATCAAGTTTAATGCCTAACTTGGCGCACCAGTTTTCACCTGGTCAACTGTAAAGTTGGAGCCATTATCTATGATAATACTACGGGAAACCATAATGGTGTATTACACCGGATATAAAATCTATCACTCGCCCTGCTTCAGCCATTCTGACAGGTTTGGCTTCTATCCATTTAGTTAACTAGATAAATCCCCCCGCGTTGCTGCGGGAATTGGTGGCAACATGTTTAGATGGGACTTGGCTATGTGGAACATGAATATTCCAATAAACAATATGAGCATGAAAGTATATATATATTGTCCCAGAATACTCGCGGGATCCCGCGAGTATATATATGAGTTATTTGTACATGATCATTTTATTGTTGCAACAAAGTTTTGGAACATAAGTAGCATAATGTGGGTCTTCAATTACTTGGAGTTGTCCACATGTGTGTCTTCTTCATCCAAGACGATTTGGACATGTGTGATTCCTTTCATGTACTCGATGACATATTTGGCGGACCTGAATGGGCATTCCTCCAGTAGCTTAACACAGATGAGACATTATCTTTGAAAGCGATCCACGTTGGCAATTTCATAGCATTCTTCGTGTCGATAACAGCCTCCATGTACTTCTAGTGTGTTTTTCTTGATGCATGAGCTGATGAATAGGGCAGAACATTCCTTGGTGTGCAAGGTAGCATCCTGTAGAAAGATAGGTGTGCATGTTGTGAAATATCAGACATGGAACTGGTGGAAGAACTTTGCACTTAATAGACAATACTTTTTGCCTTCGTGTTGCTTATCCATGTATTTGACATTGGTCAATATTTCATGGTGGGATAGATTTACTTGTAGCTTTAGGTAGTATGAGTGATATATTATAGGTGACCTGCAATCGTTAGAATGTCTCACTGAAAGATGTTGTTTCAGAAATCTTTAATACACGATTAACTGAGCAATGAATATATAGAAACTTTTGGGTGTTAATGACATTGTAATTCTAATAAAAACCATTTAAGGTATGGATGGCATTGGGGCTAGATGAAGTAATTGACCAGGCACTGGAAACTGATAGCTTTAAGGTATACTGTGTTACCCAGTTCGGACTTCACCAATGCTCGACATGCTTGAATTGCAGGAGTGCCAGTCCGTGGCCATGGCCTCTTGGTATGTTTGGTGGGAACACAGAGAATTTGTGAATGGCAAGCAAGTGACCACGCCTCCTAACACATCATATGTAATCCAGGCTTTGGCTGTAAATTTTGGTTCAGTTATGCCAAACAGCCAGCCGAAGGACGTGGTGTGGTCGAAACCGAGCCAGGGGTGTTATAAGCTTAACACAGATGCATCTTTCCTTGAAGATAGAACATGAGTTGTGGGTGTTGTTCTCAGAAACAGTATAGGAGAAGCAGTGGCATGTGTTGCTTACCCTCTGAACCAAGTGTTTGATGCTGCTACAGCAGAAGCATTGACCCTCTAAAAAGGATTTGAGCTGCTGAATACGTTGGGATGTACGCGAGTGACTATTGAATCTGATTCGCTTGAACTCATTAGGATATGCAATGGTGAGATTGATGTCCTAAGCCCTTACTCACCAATTGTTGCGGATATGTTTGCCCATGCAATGTCGATTGAGGGTGTCTCCCTGCAGTTCTGTCCAAGGAATGCAAATCAAATTGTGCATGAATTAGCAAAACGGTCTTACATTTCAAATTTTGTATTTTCATGGAATGGTGATCCACCTGAGTTTTTGCTACCATTTATACTCAGTCATGTAACTCTGTTGGATTCGAAATAAAGCGTCGATAGGCATTCCTTAAAAAAAACAGCCATTTAAGTTGTTAATGGATGAATCAATATGGTACATATGCATGCATGATTTGATGGTTTCAAAAAAAATATTACGGCACAATTATAGGACTATATCCATTATCTCTGTCCCTCTAACAATCAGAAGACAACCCTAAGATAAGATAGTTGGCCTAAAAGCTTTTAGCTCTACCCTGACACCTAGAAACTCAGAGATATATTTTCAAACGGAAAACTAATTAAATTCAGATTTGGACAAACGCGAGCATGGAAATAGATGAAGGGTGCGAAGAGACTAAAACACACCGCCATGAAACCCGTGTAAGATACAAGGGATGAATTTCAAGGCATATGTATTTGCACACCATACTAAATTCAGATTTGGATAAAATAACAAAATTTCAGAAGAGGGAAAAAACAAAATGCACATCTATGTATTCAATCTAGCCAAATTAAATTCACACATATTAATCAAGCAAAAAAAGATTCAGAATTAGTGATGGATGGAACAATATACCTATATGATGAGGTGCCTAGGTACGGAGCGAGGGCAGAACAACCAAGATATAACCATGATGACTACCGAGTGTCCAAATCGTCAAACACCTGAGGAAGTCCAGATTTGTTATTCAGCCAGTATATGTCATGAGTAAAAATTAGTCAAGCATACAAAGGTTCAGAAATAGCAGTTAAATCCATATATTGACCAAGCACACAAAAATTCAGAATTACCAATGGATTGCAATAGTACTTACCTATAGAAGGTTCAGAAATAGCAGTTAAATCCATATATTGACCAAGCACACAAAAATTCAGAATTACCAATGGATAGCAATAGTACCTATAGAAGGCTGGAGCCGTAAATTCTTGGCGCCTGGGTATGCAACAGGGGAAGAAAAGCAAAGATGAGGGCACATGCATCCAATTTGTCCAGTACCTAAGGAAGTCCAAATTGTGATTCAACTGGCAGTATGCCATAGGTAATGTTGAGAAGGACAGGGGAGGAAGTTTCTCAGCAGTGACAGCAGGATGAGCGGTATGGTAGACACCCACCCTGTATGGAGGACGATGAGAATAAAATGAGTGTAGGTGGAGCACCGAATTTAAATAGGAATCCATCAGTTTCGTGTGGTGATCGTGGAAGAGGAAGTGAAAAGTCAATCATCAATGACCTGCAATGAAGACCGGCAGCCGCGCGGGGGTGGAGCAACGAAGACCGGCGGCTGCGGGATGACCGGGTGGATTGGATTCGGATCTCCTGTGCGGGATGATCGGTAGCTGTGTGGAGGATAGATTTCCAGCCGTTCGTAGATGTGGTAAGGCCGTCAGAGGAATTTTTGTTCCTTTTTTATATGTGAATTTTTCTGGGGGGAAGAGCACTCGCTGGCCACTCGAAGAGAGACCGATTGGTTGGTCTGGTAAAGTGCAAACTGAATCTTGACATGGCATCCTGCTGACGTAGATAGTGTGCATGTAGAGAGAATTGTTAGAAGTGGGGAGCAACTTATTAAGAATGTAGGATTTATCCACCATAACCAGTAAATATTTCTTTTTGTGGGTCCCCCCTTTAAGGGGTCCAACCATATCCAGCCCCCAGACCGCAAAGGGCCAAGTAATGGGGATGGTTCTCAGAGCGGTGGGAGGCATATGACTTTCATTAGTGAAAAGCTGGCATCCAACACAATGTTGGACTAGGGCTTGTGCATCTGCTCGGGCTGTTGGCCAGAAAAAACCTGTTCAGAAAGCCTTGCTTACGAGAGCCCAAGCCGCAACATGGTGGCCGCCCATACCAGCATGTATTTCGGCTAGAAGTTTCCGTCCCTCCTCTTCAGAGATGCACCTTTATAGAACACCAGTAGTGCTTTTCTTGTATAGTTCACCTTCGTGAACTTTATAGGCTTTAGAATGCCGAATTATGCGACGGGCCTCATTTTGGTCATCGGGGAGCTCTTGCATATTAAGGTAGGCCAGGAAGGGTTCGGTCCAGGGGGGCATGATTTCATGAGCAGAAGGTATTATTTCTATATCTGAATCCACGATGACATCTGTATTGATTCGGCTGGTGGGGTGTGTTCGGGTCTGAATTAGCGTATCTGCTCTCCTCCTGCCATATCACTGATGGCTTAAACAACCTTTCTACAAAGGTGTTAGGCGGGACCAGGTCGTGTTTGGCACCCATGCGAGCGAGTATATCCACTGCCTGATTACTGTCCCGAGCAACATGGTGAAATTCAAGCCCCTCGAACCGAGCCGATATTTATAATATGGCGTTTCGATAAGCCGCCATCTTTGAATCCTTCGCATCAAATTCGCTGTTTACCTGAGATATTGCGAGGTTTGAGTCTTCGCGCACCTCTAGGCGTTGTATGCCCATGGATACGGCCATGCGGAGGCCGTGTAGTAGCGTCTCATAATCGACAGCATTGTTTGAGTCTGTATACATGATTAGCAGTACGTAGCGGACTGTATCCCCTGTGGGAGATATCAAGATGACGTTGGCCCCCAATTCGGCTAGCATTTTTGAGACATTGAAATACACGGTCCAGTGGGAGTATGCTCCATACTCTTTAGGGAGTTTGGCCTCAGTCCATACTGCGACAAAGTCGGCCAACACCTGAGATTTAATAGTCCGGCGTGGTTTGTATTTTATTTCAAACGACAAGAGCTCTATGGCCCATTTGGCTATGCGGCATGTGGTGTCCTTATTGTTTATGATATCATTGAGTGGTACTTCGGATGCCACTGAAATCGAACAGTCTTGAAAGTAGTGTCGGAGCTTCCGAGATGCCATGAACACCACATAGGGGATTTTTTGATAATTGGGGTATCGTGACTTGCATGGTGTAAGAACCTCTGATACATAGTATACTGGTTTTTGGACAGGAAATTGATGTCCCTCTTCCTCTCGTTCGACGACGAGTACATCCCTCATGACCTGGTGAGTTGCTGAGATGTAAAGTAGCATTGGCTCACCAATACTTGGAGCGGCTAGGATTGGATTGCCCGCTAAGAGGGTCATTATTTCTTCCTGTTCGGCTGTGGCCGCATCCGTCCATTTGAAGTTGTCCATGCGCCTTAATAGTCTATAAAGTGGTAATGCTTTTTCTCCCAGTCTGGAGATGAAGGGACTTAAGGCCGCCACACACCCTGCTAGCTTTTGGACTTGTTTTAGATTGGTTGGCGTAGCCAGCTATGACAAGGCTTGGATTTAAGCTGGGTTCGCCTCAATTCCTCTATGGGAGACGATAAACCCTAACAACTTTCTGGCCTGAACGCCGAAGATGCATTTTTCTTGATTGAGCCATATGTCATATGTTCGGAGGTTATCGAACGTGAGGCGGAGATCGTCCACCAATGTTTTGACGTGTTTGGTCTTGATGACTACATCGTCGACGTATGCCTCCACCGTCTTCCTAATTTGTTTCTCTAAGCATGTTTGAATCATGCGTTGATATGTGACACCGGCGTTTTTGAGCCCAAATGGCATAGTGTTGAAGCAAAAAGGCCCATACAGAGTGATAAATGCCATTGCGGCCTGGTCGGATTCCTTCATTTTTATCTGATGGTATCCACATGTCACAGCCTGATTTTTGGGCCTTTCTTCTTCTGTTGTTTTTCTAAGGTTTTTGCTTGAATTTTCTTTTTCCGTGGCTTCGTGGTCTGGAAACTGAAGAAGATGACCTCTTCTTTCTTTCCAGAGTGACTTGTCATCCTCAATTCCATCCCTAGACCTTGCCATTTCCACATTGGACCAAATCACAATATTCTTTTATTGGAAATATTCATTTTTTCAATTAAAGAAATAACCCTGTCTGCCTTAGGTTGTGAAGCAACCTATATTTCCATCACTCCTAAAATTCCCAAATAATTCTCATATATTGTTTGGGTCATATCTTCATCAAATATGGCAAAACTTGTCCTTGCCATGATAAAAAATAATCCTCCAATATTCATTTTCCTATTCTGCCCTAACTGGCAGTTTGTGAAGCAAGTGCTATTTCCTTTGCCCAATTGACTTCAAACTTCTTGGAAATCTTTTCATGTCCATATCATTGCCACATGACAAAATTCAACTTCATTTGCCTAGTAGTTATTTAAATATGATTTTCCAAAGTTTCTGCCCAGAAAGAAACTTTGTGAAGGATGTACAATCTAGGCATCTCCAAATGAGTTGCAATTTTGCATGGTCCTCAATATCATCATATCATAGCCCTTCACAAAATTTGAGCTCATGTAATGCCTCCATGTGAGCTCATATTCAATTCTTTGATTCTGTCCAAAATTTCAGTTTGTGAAGCAAGTATACTTTCTCTTGCTCCATTGAGGCTGAAAATTTTCCTAGGCCTTCTCCTATACATATAACCTAGCTCCACCAAATTTGGGCTTATTTTGTCTAGCCATTTTCCCTCAGGAAGTTTCCTAAGATTCTGTTCAGAGAGGACCATTATGAAGCAAGTACCATTTTGGCTTGGACAATTGGTATGAGACTTGTTGAGCATCTTCACATGGCCTAATAACTCTGCCTTGCCCAATTTGATCTTAAGTTGACACTCCATGTGAGTGGATCATCCTGATATTTAATCTGGACCAGTTTATGCATTTGCAAAGCAAGCGTATTAATTATTGGTCCAATTCTCCTCCAACTCTCCAGGATCGTAGTCTTTCCTTATCTAAACATCCCAGACAACTACTTTTTGACCCAATCAGTTCTCCGTTGATCACCAGTGCTCATCCAAAACTGATACATCAAACTTCAGAGGAAAAATCCCATCGATCCGGTGCACCTCTTCTTGACCTATCGCTTTCCCCAGCCTCAGTGATGCAAGGACAAATAACTAGACAATGTTTCCCATGCCTCTTGCGTCCCCTCCTTGCCGAGCGCAGTGGTGACCGCATCGTTTGCACGTGCGCTGGCAGCGTTGGATGCGCTCTGGGCGTCGGGACGCGCCGGCCAGCTCTGCATCGACGGAGCTCGCGTGTCCGCTGGTGCCGACCTGACTCCCCCTCCCTCTCACATCGCCCTCGACCTGTTTCCCCCTCTCCAAGTATCCTCGCCGGAGCTAGACACCGCGCGTCCACGGGAGCACAGTGCCGACAAGGCATTTAAGGTGTTCGGCTTCTTCTCCCCTTGTCCACGAGATCGGCCTCGTCTCCGTGAGCCCTGCCGTTCGTCCGTTCCTCCTCTCGTCGCCTTCCTGAGCCCTCCCCGTGCCTCTGCTCACGCCAGCGTGACGGCACACGCATCACCGCAGCCGTGCTCATCCAACCGCCTCGCCGCGGCTATTTAAGCCCCTTCCCTCGCCTCCCGATCTCACCAAGCGGCCTCAACCCTCCTCTCTAGACCTCCTCGACCTCTTCCCCGAGCTCTAGCGCCTCTCCTCGACCCCCATGGCCGCCATGGCCATCGCCCTCCGCCGCTCAAATTAAAGAAGACCGAGCCTCCACTTCCCTACTTTTCTCCACTAGAACCCTCCACCACCATCCTTGACCAGTCCCCGGTGGTTTCCGCCTCCTCTTTTTGGGCGGAGCATCATGCCTGAGTCCAGCCGAAGACGCCGTCCGCCGCGGCCGCAGCTCTGCTGGCTCCAGTGCTCCTCGGGTGCTTCCCTCGTCACCTTTGGGTGCGGGCGGTTGCCCCGAGCTCACCGGTGGTCGTAGCGCAGCAAACGATGGTCGGAGCCGCCCGAACGGCCGCCGGCGCCGGCCCAGTCCTCGGCTACGTCGGGCGAGCGCGCTAGGGAGACGATGACATCGCCGTTGACTCTTCTCCCCGGCCAGGCGGGCCCCACTCCACGCGCAACCCCACCCGCCAGCCCCTCCGCTCGTTGACCCTGCTCCGATGACACGGATAAGTGAACACGTCTTTCTGGGGTTTACATTTTCTGTAGTCGAAAGTGTATTTCTCTGCAGCTTATAAATAATGTACGTTTTCACTGCAGGAAAGCGTATTTCTAGAAGACGTTTTCTCTTTTTCCAGCTGTCGGCCGAAACCCCTATTTTGTGAACGTTCGTCTGTTTAGGGCAGCAATGAATAAGTTTTTATTTGTTTTCTGCCTAACGAACGAACGACCGTATCTTTTCAACCACAACTCCGAATGATGTGATTCCAAAGCCCACTTCTTCGTCTCGTCAAGCCCGTTCTGTTGGTATCATTTTCACCATGTTTTACCATATCATTTTCACCATGTTTTACCATTCTAAAAATGACCATTTTGCCGTTGCACTAAATCAACCCCCTTCGAGAGAGAACTGTTTCGAGTGATTCTTTCCGCGATCTTTCCACACTTCTTCCTGGAGCCTTCTTCATCCCCAGGCAAGCGACAACCACCATTTGCATGATAGCCATGCATAAGCTTTGGTTTTCAGCTTGAATCTTTAATAACTGTTTGTTTGTTTTACTGCTGCTGTCGTTATTTTGGTTATGCGTATGGATCGGTGTTTACCGTCATGCTATGTTTCTTGCACTCTGTTATTACATGCTAGTATTACTTTCATATGACATGCTTGATAGTAGTACATGTTGATGTAGTGATGGTCTTCGGTGCATGATTATCGTCTGTTCCGAGTATCGTTGTTATGCATGTTCTTTTGCACCCACTTGGTTAAATGCTTGCATGGTAGTTTTATTGTTATGTTCTTGCAGGATATTTATTGTGGATGCTAGTGGTCATGTTATGCTATGAGTAGTGTTCTAGTTATGATATTCATGCTCATCAGTATGCCATGCTCGTCTAGATAAATGTTAAATGTTGTTGTTATGCTCGTCGATTGTGATGCACCTCCATGCTTATGTTGATATCATGTTCATGCATTGTAGGTGCATCAAGTTATTTCTATCATAGCTCAACATTTTGCATTCAAGTTTAATCGGATTAAATTGAACTTGAACAACTGTTGGCTAAGTCATGGTGCCACCTTATCATGCTGACCAGTGCAGCCACGCTTACACTACAAAAAAAGACACATCCGTGACATTTTGGGCCGAACGAAACTTTTTTCTGTCATACTTATGACACTTCTATGATGATAATTGTGACAAAACCCGGTATCATCATAGATGTGGTGGGGTCCTACTTCTATGACAAAAAATCATGATAGAAAATTGGCTTTTCGTCCTGGACGGGCCGAAGACGCAGCTGCATGACATTCTTTGGGCCGTCCATGACGGAAAAAACCGTGGTAGAAGCGAGGGCGAGGAAAATGGCTGAGTCATGGTGCCACCTTATCATGCTGACCAGTGCAGCCACGCTTACACTACAAAAAAAGACACATCAGTGACATTTTGGGCCGAACGAAACTTTTTTCTGTCATACTTATGACACTTCTATGATGATAATTGTGACAAAACCCGGTATCATCATAGATGTGGTGGGGTCCTACTTCTATGACAAAATATCATGATAGAAAATTGGCTTTTCGTCCTGGACGGGCCGAAGACGCAGCTGCATGACATTCTTTGGGCCGTCCATGATGAAAAAACCGTGGTAGAAGCGAGGGCGAGGAAAATATCGGGGTGTTCCCGGTTACGGTGGGTGGTCGGGGCCGAGCGATGAACGTTTCTCTCGTACACACACGCGCGTGGGTGCGAGGCGTTGGGCTCTAACTGAACCCGAGAGAGGCATTGGGCTCTAACTGAACCCGAGCGATTGCACTGCAGGCTACGCGTTACTGAACTCGAGCGATCGACCGATGGCTGTTAACCGAACCCGATCGAGCGATTCCTTCGCTACTGCTGCTAACTGAAGCCGGTCGATGCTGCCTCTGCATGAATAGTGGGCATTGCTGGGGGGGTTGGATGAACAGTTCCCAGTGGGGGTGGATGAAGAGGACCCCGTGGTGTTGCCTCTGGATGAACATGACCCCGATCGATCGAGCCGGTTGGGGCTGCATGAACAGGACCTCGCGGAGGGCTGGATGAACAGGACCACCCCGTGGAGGGCTGGATAAACAGTAGACGGTGGAGGGCTGGATGAACAGTAGCCCGTGGAGGGGTGGTTGAACATGAGCCCGTGAAGAGGGCTGGTTGAACAGTAGCCGGTGGAGTAGCGCGCGGTGGAGGCTGAACAGTCGCAGGTGGAGGTAAGAGGAGGTTGACGGTGGATGAACAGTAGCCCGTGGAGGCTGGAGGGGGTCGACGGTGGAGATGAACAGTATCCCGTGGAGTCCTGTTTTGCGGTACGCCACACCCGCCCCGATGAATAGGACCCTCGTTTCGACCGTAGCGCTCCAACACAAGTTCGTTTCCTCCGTTTTGCGGTACGCCACACCCCTCCCGATCAACAGGACCCCCGTTTCGACCGTAGGAGGTCCGTTTCCTTCGTTTTGCGGTACGCAGACCCCTCCCGATGAACAGGATCCCGTTTCGAACATGGCCGGTCGAACACAAGGCCGTTTCCCCTGTTCTGCGGAACGCCAGGCCTCATTTCCATCGGTTGTTCCGTCCAAGCCCCCCCGATGAACACGACGACGCATTCCGTTCCGACCCAGCCGGTTGGCTCCCCATGAACACGACGACGATGCTATTTCTCCGTTTCGACCCAGCCATGTACACTAGCCCTGGCCGTATGTACGCGCGAGTAGGCGTTCGAGACCCCGCCCGTATGTACGTACGTGGCCGTATTTACTTTCTTGCACCCTGGCCGCTGTACGTACGTGTACATGCTACGTGCGCGCCTCTGCTATGACACGTGCACGCCTCTACATCGACCAGTATGTACGTACACGTTCGCGACCCGAATGAGAACGCTACGTACGCTTCGACCAGGTGGGTCCCGACTGTCAGGCACTTCCTTGCGTGCGAAGATGTAGCTGGTGGGTCCCAGCAGTCAGGGAGGCGAATCATTTTTTTTGCCCGGACGCACTTCCTTGCGTGCGAAGATGTAGCTGGTGGGTCCCAGTAGTCAGGTTAACATTTTTTTTGCGAAATACGATGGCTCGTCCAGTGGGTCACCGCTGTCAGGTGGAGGAATAATTATTTTTTGCGTAATAAGGAGGCACTGGACCCAACTGTCAGCCTCTCCACGTATAGTCCATGTCCGATGGAAGTCGTTCCTTGACCACGTTGACTACGCCGCGTCGAGAGCACCAGGGGAGTGGACGACGGCGAGGCCTAGGAAGGGGACGACACAAAGCCGAGGAAGACGCAACAATGGATGCCCACGCGTAGAGGAGTACGAGGGTTCACTGGTTCGCTGTGGTGTGAGTCTGTCATCGCAGCAGAATAACAGGGGATGTGGGTGAGTAGAGGGATGGCCTGGCCAGTGGTGGGAATAGTAAGGGGCGGTGAGGCCTCCGCGGCAGCACGGCCGGCCACGGGAGGCAGGAGCATGCGGCACGACCGGCGCTGCTTTGGGCGGCTGGAGCAACAAGAACAGAGGTTGAAGAAGCACTACAGTTGTTGGATGGACATCGTACGGTCACTGGAGCTAGAATCGTTCATATTGACTAAGTTGACAAAGCACACCATCCCCGTCAACTTAGTAGTCCCACAAGTCAGCCTCCCACCAAGGTGGGTCCCAACCAGCAGGGGGAGTATTCATTTTTTTGTGCGTAATAAGGAGGCACTTCCGGTGGGTCCGAGCTGACAGCGGGGGAGCGTTTTTTTCGCGCAATACGGAGGCCCGTCCGGTGGGTCCCAGCAGTCAGGGGGAAACATTTTTTTCGCGAAATACGGTGGCCCGTCAGGTGGGTCCGTGCTGTCAGGTGGAGGAATCATTATTTTCCATGTAATAAGGAGGCACTTCCTTGCTGCCATCGTGGACCTAGCTGTCAGCCTCTCCACGTACAGTCCACGTCCGATGGAAGCCGTTTCTTGACCATGTTGACCATGCCGCACCGAGAGCACCAGGGCGGTGGACGACGGCGAGGCCTTGGAAGGGGACGACGCGGAGCTGGGGAAGACGCGACAGTGGAAGCCTGGGCGGAGAGGAGTACGAGGGTTCACTGGTTCGGCTGAAGTGTGAGGATGCCAATGCCGCGGAATAACAGGGTGTGTGGGTGAGTAGAGGGATGGCTTGGCTAGTGGTGGGAGTAGTAGGGGGCGGTGAGGCCCGCGCGGCAGCACAACCGGCCGCGGGAGGTAGGAGCAGGCGGCACGACCGGCGCTGCTTTGGGCGGCTGGAGCAAGAAGACCAGAGGTTGAAGAAGCACGACGATCGTTGGATGGACATTGTACAGTCACTGCAGCTAGAATCGTTCAGATTGACTAAGTTGACAAAGCCCTTGGTACGCGTCAACTTAGTATGCCCACAGGTCAGCTTCCGAAACGGTGCGCCCCAGATGTTAGGGGGAGGAATCATTTTTTGGGCGGGTGAAGCTAGAATATCCAAGATTGAAGAAGAAGCACGGCATCCATTGGATGGACATCCAACGGCCACTACTGCTAGAACCGTGTGTTGACTATAAGTCGACAAAACCTTGCATACGCGTCAACTCTTTTTTTAGGGGATGCGTCAACTTAGTAAGGCCACAAGTGTGTGGCAGAGAACTTATAGCCCATTTGAGATTTGTAAGAATGTGCAGCCAATTTTTGAATTCTAATGGAATTTACTACAACCAATTTATAGTTTGTTAAAAGTAAAGCCCATTTCAACCAACTGTTCCAAACAGAATTCAATAAAATTTCCCACAATTTGATGGGATCCGAAATATTTTTATCCCGAAATTTCTAGTCAGATTAAATACAATTTCAATATAAATTTATATTACGTAAAAATCCAACGAAATATTGCGCTCGCAACAATTAATGAAATTAAAATTTTCAATATCCAAAAATAATATTTTATAAAGTAATTATGTGTTTGGTGCATTTTTTATAGTTACTGCCCAGTTTTTATAATTACATCCCATTTATTATTTCTTAAAGCCCATTTTCTTGTTAAGCCTAATGCATCCCTCCTAGGAAAGATTTGCAGCCCAGCGGGGCGGAGAATAACAACTTGACCTTGCCTGGGTATTCCTAAAAAAAGTATAGCTATACTAGCCATTTTCAGCATGAAAAAATAATAATATCTGGGCTGGATATCTGGCTTGGGCTAGACGGGCCACAGCCCGCCCAGTTAATAGCTGTAGCGAGGTTTTTGTTGTTGATCAGAGGAGAAAAATTAATATCTAGGATAAACATCACTCAAGAAAAACTCTGCAGTGCTCACACCTCAAAAACACAAATACTGCTCGAACTGCTTGGTCCCAGCTATCGGCCGCTTCTTGTGCAATTCTCGCGTTTATTGACTACATAGGTTGGCAATGCTGTGGGACCGTGAAGTAAGGAAACCAGGAGGAAGCATTTTTTTTATAGTTTTACTAATAAGGAGGCACTTGCGTACGTGCGGCTATGGCCCTGGTGGGTCCCCACTATCATCCTCTCCAAGTAAAGTCATCTCCTCATCCACATGTCCGTTGACCATGTTGACAACACAAGACGGTGGCGCCACGGCGAGCGCAACAACTTGAAGGATGACGAAGAGGGCCTCGCGGGCCCTATGGATGGTCTGATATAGCGCCCGCTACTCATTCGGGAAGCCAGGATCATAGGGCCACATGTCCGCGACAGCATTGTCGTTCGCTTGTTCACCGGTGCTCGTTGAGGAGACGGAGATTGCAGCACATGTCCTCCTGCGCTGGTAGCTCTTCCGCCATTAGGGCGTCGAAATGCGGCCGCACCTGCTCTATGGTGAACACGACATGAACCGGCTTGGACAGTGGCGCCGACTCCTGGTCGGAAGCTACGTCCATCGTCTGATTGTCGTCGCTCAGCTCGGCGAGGTAGCTAGCGAGCCAGCATGTCTGGCTGCTGGACCGACCCGCTGCCAAGCACGAGTCTGACTGCCCTGGCCCACCCAGACCGCCTCCCTCGCACGCGTGCGCTTTCCGCCCGAAACGCTTAGCGCCGCCCGCCCCGCTTCCCGGTGCATGTGATTGCTCCACCTTCAAACGACACAAGTGCCATCCATCCGTCCTTCTGCCGCCCACATTAATGATACACAGTTGCCAAGGCGGCTACTCCGGCGCCACATGTCCGTCCCTCTATCGCCCACCATTGCTATATAAACTGCTGCGTCGGCCATAGCCGCAGTCATCCGCATCTGTTCCTATTCTCCTGTCCACACCACTACTGCCCACCATGGGTTCCTCGCGCTCCAGCGCTCTTCGGGATGGGCGGACGACGGACCACAAGGAGATGGCAGCCATTGCTGCCGACTGGCTGGCCGGTAGGCAGCCGGAGGACGACGACGTCCCAATGGAGAACATGGTAGTCGACGATCCGGCGCCAACCCCCTCCTCCGCGCCATCCTCGCTGGTGCATTACACCATGACCATCGGCGAGGCCCGTGCCCAATATATGGACACGGTGAGGCAGAAGGGTGAGGAGCAGTTCCGGGAGGCGCAGGCCGCCGTCGCCTATAACCACCATCTCCTCCAGGAGCACCTGCAGGAAAAAGAAGCAGATCGCCGTGGAGCGGGCGGAGCAGGAGGCGCTGCTCGACTCGTACCGCTCAGCCCGAGAGGGCCGCCTCGAGCGCTGGCGGTACCGCATGTGGGTGGCGGAGGCTGCGGCCGCCTACAAAAAGGGCGATCAAGCGGGCGAGACCATTTTTGGCGAGACCGAGGACAAGGTAGAGGACAATGCTGGCTCCGACGAGTCCCTGCTCCGTTGGCGTCGACGAGGCCTGCTCCGCTGAGGCCCCGCGGCGCCAACAACGAGGCAGAGGACACCACTGGCTCCGCCGAGGCCCCATCCTGCCGGCAATGAGGGGGAGGATTCCCCCCGCTTCGCTGAGGCGCCGCCCGCCGGCAACGAGATAGAGGACATCGCCGGCTCCGCCGAGGCCCCGCCCCGTTGCCAACGAGGCCGCGCCACATAGAAAACGAGGAAGAGTAGAACATGGTAGGTCGCCGCCGCTCGGGTCCAAGTAAGGCCACCGCTGCCCTAATCGCTATGACAAGCTAGGCGGGTTGACCACTGACGGTCGGTTAGCTTCTTGGCGGCGACGTGGAGTCGGAGACCTATGTTGGAGAAGGATGCTGCTTCTACTTAACTGCTGTTGTAGTTGGCTGACTGACACGTGGGCCCAACAGGCATCTGGGCCACATGTCAGTTACGCAACTGCACTTGGAGTTAAGTCACTGAAGCTTCTGTTCGGCTCAGCCGGACACAGGTGGGTAATTTCGGTTAATTAATTATACCTCTAGCGCACCCCTTTTTAGTTGAAGAATGTATGAAATGTAATGAAATCCGATCGTGTAGGAATGAATTTATTTCAATTAGTTCGAATTCTTGTATCACTGGCATTGGATGAACATGCCAAAATAATACGTAGCATTATTCCCAGGGTGATCACCTCGTTTGCAGCAGTTTCACATGTACTCCCTCCGGTCCTTTCTAGTCTGCATACAAGTTTTTTCTACAGTCAAAGTATCTCTACTTTGACCAATCTTATAGAAAAAAGTATGCACTTTCACAATGTGCAAAGTAAAAAGGAACATAAGGAGTACAAAGAGTTTGAGCAGCTTTTTAGCGTTCCTGTACATTGCAATCAAACACACAGGCCTGGCAATTCATAGAGAACATTCAAAACAATCGATGACTATGCATCTTAGCAATTCACATGTCAGAGCAAATATTTACTTCACAACTAAAGAATAAATAAAAAATGGATCAACGCTGCTGACAGCAAAGGGCGTCCCATTTGAAAATATCAAACACATGTCTTCTTGCTAAAATCAATGAGCAAAATGTGACAAGGTTTTCCCATTCCAAAAAATCAAATGCCTATGATTGTGGAATGGGCAGGGTTTGCCATCAGTTCGGACATTGACATGGCACCTCGTGCTAAATAAACCAGCTGTTCTTTTTGTGCAGTTCCACCAAAGTCAACCAAATTCGCGCGTAGCTTGTATGATTTTGCCCTTATATGTTGCAATGCCTTGAACTTATCATCACCTCCTTTCTTGTGGTGGAAATGAATGATTTGATGTATTTATGAACATTTTGTGCAGTTCCCATTGAAATCAAGCTGAGCACCCCTGGTTGCACAAATACAAAAAAAGTGATTAGTATAAAGCAAACTGTACTATGAATTGATAGTTTAAACAGGCACCTACATGGTCCATGTAGAGCACACTTTTAGAAAAATGGAACTCACCGGAAAGAATCCTAGAACAACATTGTACTTGTGCATCACAACAAGAAAATGGAGATTTGTCAGTCCTTCTGAGCTGAAGTTAGTTTGGTCGTGTGGGGGGTAATGTAACCATCCTTCAACTGCTCCTTCCGATGAGAAGATAGACATGGCTTCTTCATCCTGGCATAATCGGAACTAGTCACTTCATGTACTCCATATTCTTCTTCAGGCCTTGTTCATTTAATCCTCCTCCCAAGGGGATTGGAGTGGATTGGAGAGGATTTTGGCTTGTAGGGGATCTAATCCCCCTCAAACCCTGCCATTCCCCTTCAAAAACCACCTCAACCGGACAAGGCCTCAGAGGAGGATGATCATGTTGTGCAAAGACAAGAGGATAATTAAATGCTAGCATCCCTGTTTGCTCGAAAAAAGGGAAGGAAATATTTAAAACAACACAGATGAAGCACTTCTCAAGGACAATACCACTTTTTATGACAGTATCTAAACAGTAGCACAACACCAATAAAGATGACAAAGCTCAATCATATCGATGAAAGCAGTGGGCGAGTACCAACCTTTGTCAAAAGGCTTATTGTGTAGAGCATACATATGAGGCACTTCTCCGGAACCATTTGTTGCTATCTACTGTGGTGGCCATGCTTACTATATACTCCTCGATTAGATTAATGTTTCCAACATCTTCTTGTGCAGTTCCACTAAAATATATGGTATCTTCAAAGAAGATCCCTGTTTGCACAAGTATAGATAATTTCGTATTACATTAAGAGTGGCATCAAATCAGTGGCAAAACAATTGCTCGTTCCAGCCATAGCAATAAATTAAGATGCAAAACTATATCATTACTTGTGTCATCATAGTTCTTGTGCTTCTTTACATCACCAGGAGTTGATTTTTGTTTTTCTTCCGCTTGTTCTTCCCCTTCATCACTTGGTTCAATAACAGACAAGCTTCGCCTTCAATGTGAAAGAAGGCTAGTACTGACCTCTCATGACGCGGAATTCAAATAACTCACAAGAAGAAGATCTGAACCAAATTTGCCAACACGGATAGGAAGTAAGATCTCCTCTTGTGCAGTTCCACTAAGATCAAGCAACCAAGCAACGTTGTCAGTGTAACATTTTGGTTGAACTGCACAAAACACTCTTAAAACAAAAGTGTTTTGTGTAGTGCAACAAAAGGTCACAATGGCAACGAGGTGAAGTAGATAACCCTGTTTACACAGAGGTGCAAAGGAAACAACTAGTGGTCAATAACGGTGGATGACACAGAAGCCAACAAAAAGAAGCATCTACTTATCTAAATGGGAAAGAAAGAAAGACAGTAGCATTTCTCAAACGGTGGCATTGATTAATATTAACAGAGAGATTATATTTACAATAAAATTCGTTAAACATGTAATTTGCTTTTAACTGTGGCATTGCATCAATTTTCCAGCGGCATTATTAGAGGGTGCTTGTTTACAGGGACATTTTGGTGGTGGGACTAAAAAAACTCCGTGTAATTCCCATCTAAACCAAATAGGAGGGACTTTTAGGGACTAAAAGTGGGCATTTGGGACTAAAGAAAGAAGACCCCAAGGGAGAGTCTTTTTGGGACTTTTTCCAAGAGTTGCCCCTGCCACGCATGGCACCTTGTCTCTATTAGTTCATTACTAGGGGTAACATGGTCTTTTAGCATGTCATTTAATAACCTCCAGTCCATGTTTAGTCCCTGGAACCAAGAAAGTAGGGACTAGGGAGTTTTTAACCAAACAGGGCCTTAGATTAACAACAGCTAAAGAGTTGCACGGGACAGTGGACGCACCAGCACCATGTGCATCTACCGATGTACTGGGGTGATGCACAGTCTGTTGCAACAAAGAACAAACAACCAAGGAGCATATTTGTGTTGGTACCAGTTTTGTTATATTTAGACACCTTTCCCTATGTGAGCGCAACAAATCTAGTCCTGCTCAAACTCTACAGCCTTGTCCCCCAAAACAAAAGATCAGTTCGTTATAGATGTGCGTACTGTGTTTGTTATTGTTTTCCCTTTTCGACCAACGGAGGTGTTGGATAGCCAGTCTGTACTAGTAATTTCCCCACTTCCTTTCCTCTGTGAACCACTTCCTAGATTTATGCTATACAACTTTCCCCACTACTTTCCCCCATTCCTGTCCTCTTTCAACCACGTCTTAGATTCATGCGATACAACTTTCCCCCTTCCTTTCCTTTTTGATCCACATCCTAGATTCATGCTATACAACTTTTCCCACTACTTTCCCCCATTCCTTTCCTCTTTGAACCACGTCCTAGATTCATGGTATACAACTTTGCCCACTACTTTCCTGTTTGATCCAACACCTAGATTCGAGTGCATAAGCGGAAAAAGCCCAGATGCAGCTAGAGCAATGCATGTGGAATAAGTAAATTATACCTTAAGGTTCTTGGGGTGTAGTTTGGTGGGCGACCGGAGGCCGTTCGACCCACACTATGTACAGCGGCGAAGAAGAAGGGGTCGGAGGCCTTCCCACGCCGCCGCTGGGTGAAAGTGAACAGCTACGCCGGTAGTGGATTCCCTCCCTTGCCGACGGTGACAGCGTTAAGCCTCCTTCCCTTCCCGACGGACGGATCCCGCCGGCTCTTTGACCAACAGTGAGGGGAGAGAGAGAGAGAGGCCAACGAAGTCTTTTTTAGATCTGGAGAGGGTGAGAGAGTGTGAAGAGAGCAACTACAAGTAGACCAGCAGTGAGGGGAGAGAGAGAGGCCAATGAAGTCTTGTTTAGATCTGGAGAGGGTGAGAGAGTGTGAAGAGAACAACTACAAGCGCCGAGGCTCCAGCGTGTATATATATACTGGAGAGAGTATGAAGAGTGCAAACCCTAGAAAACAAGCGCCGAGGCTGCAACTTATACGGGATGAGGTGATTATACGGTCACTACGAGATCGTATAGCTCCGTATCCATCCATTTTGACCAGTCAAAGAATCCTCCTGGCATGAATTATGCTCAAGTGTAGTTATCGAACCCGAGACCCCAAGTTTGATGAGCGAACAGGCTAACCAGCTACATAACCCTCCCGTTATGTTCAACGAGAGGAAAATAACCTTTTATGCATTCCTGCATTCATGTGACAAGCATGCCGTATTTTTCTGTGTGTGTGTGGGAGTCATTGGGATTTAAATCATAATCGTGTCATGTGGCTTTGGTGGTAAGACTATCCACAGTGGTGCAAAAATAATGTAGCCTTAGTCACCTTACCTCTCTGCACGTAGTACGTTGGGTCCCACCAGTGAGAGGATGAAACAAACAAATTAATAAGAAAAATTAAAAGCGCCAGCGGTGTATCTTACCTCACACATCTCGCTACTGCTCGGGAACACTGTCCAATTGATCCCTCTGTTCGCTCACGTACTATTTTAAGTGAAACCTTATTATAACATGCACACAATTTTGGGCACTTATATTCGACCTAAGTCAGTGTGCCACCGTATCTCGTACGACTCCCTCCGTCTAGGTGTAATAAGTCACGTTAGAAGGTGCAGCGGGACCAAGGTGCAAGCAGATTGGAGGAGAAGGAGCAACTTGACCGGTCATTCCTCCAATCAAAGCCCTGATTTCTGTCTCTAAACGCAACAATTGATCCAAACAACTAAGGGCCTCTTTGATTCATAGGATTTCCAAAACGCAGGAATAGGAAACCAGTGGGATTGGGGTGGCATGTCATCTTGAATTCTACATGATTCTATGAGTGTTTGATCGTGCACAGAAAAAACGTAGGATTCTTTCAAAGAGGTTAGTGTGGATTGAAAATTTCCTATGAAATATAGTGCAAATGAATCCTATGGAAAAGTTCCTATGGTTTCGAGTCCTATGAATCAAACAACCCACATAAGAAAAAATCCTAAGGAATTTAATCCTTCAAATTCCTTTGAGAATCCTTGGAATCAAAGAAGCCCTAAGAGATGCCGTTTTAGCTACCATGCAGGGCCACGTATTAACTCGCATGCAAGCCGACTTTGATTTCTTGACTAATCACCGCGTAGTTGCGCTCCATGCATTGGGTTTCCAGGGGAGATAACAAGGCAGAGTAAGGAGCATTTGGTTACATTGCTTAGGTTGGTCATAGTTTGTACGTACTCCTTTTGTATCTCACTTCCCGTGGCTTCGCACTCGCACGATTTTCCTATTCTATGAACCCGTGTGTGCGTGTGCGTGTTTAATAGCATGTGTGTGTTAGAGAGAGCGACAGATCGACCTACTCCTACAGAGAGATGGTGTGTAGTGTACGATTTTAGCCGCAAGAGTCGCTGCATCCTCTCGTTTTCGGGCGTCCGGTAGGGACAGGCGGACAGCTGCCACGCCCGCTCCTGACAAGCGTGGCCCACCCAAAGCCCCTCCATCGCCCGCGCGCGCTTCCCTCCCGAAATGGTCATCGCCACTCCAAAGAATCAGTGCCGCATTCATGCCCGGGCAGAGCGGACGCGACCTCTCACTGGTGCCTATGTTGAAGGGAGAAGCGGATTCAAGAGTGATGGTTGCTTCGTCCATCCAACTTACTGCTGGGTCTATGTGATTTGGCTGCTCATTGGTCATTATTGCTGAGGTGGTAGAACTGCTGGATGTCCCACACTTTTGGCGAAAGGAGGTACTACTAGATTACAATTTTCTCCATTCTTACGGTGGAGGAGTGCAAGAGCAGTGAAGACACGCTGGCTCAGTGATTACATGGCCCACCTCACACTATCACCATATTTTCTGGACACCGTTCGACACCTAAATCATTACATAGTACTCCCTCCGTTCTAAATATAAGTCGTTGTAGAGATTCCACTAGGTGGACTACATACGGAACAAAATGAGTGAATCTACACTTAAAATGCATCTATATACATCTGTATGTGGTTCATGGTGAAATCTCTACAAAGACTTATATTTAGGAACGGAGGAAGTACTTGTATAGTACGTACTACAATTTATCAGCGAGATAGTACAATGCTATTAAGCTTCCAGCTTCTGTTACATGTATCTTGCGTCCAAGGTTACCCATTGCAACATTTCATCAAATACAAAGGAGACTAACATGCATGCTATTGCATCTCAATGATTGACAGATCATAGAAAATATGTGCTCCCTCCGTTCCAAAATAAGTGTCTCAACTTTATGCTACATACGGAGCAAAATGAGTGAATCTACACTCTAAAATACGTCTATATACATCAGTGTTTGGAGTATGTACTAGTAGTTCATATTTAAATCTACTAAAGGACATATATATTCCAAACAATATGATAATCTCTCTAACCAAGGTAGTAGGGACGAGGAGTAAACGGAGGGAGTAGTAAAATTTTCTCCTCGTCCTGCGAGCCACCGCGCGCGTGGGTGAGGGAGCGGGCGTAAGGCGTAGTAAGCAAGCTTCACCTCATCCCGCGAGCCACCGCGCTTGTGGGTGGGGGCGACGGCGTACTAAGCAAGCTTCTCCTCGTTCTACGAGTTGACGGAGCACAAAAGTACTCCAGTGTATAGAGCCTTGCCTCTAAGGCAGGCCCCATATGGTTGACCTCTTTTTTAAAATAACACGTCAAGTTGCAATTTGTTTGTTCACCCGTGGTAGACGATCCTCCCTCCATCTAGTGGACAACCAGTACACGTGTCAAGTTACCACATGGGCTGCCTTTTCGTACAGAAATGAGCTCCACCGTGTACCCGCACGGGTGTGGTTGGGAAAGAGACGGGAGTACGTGCGCCGTGCATGCACCTCTTGTCTTCGTGCACGTCCCCCACCTACGTGGGTGTGTGTGAGAGATACAAACCTAGACAAATGGCTTGTGTGCGTTCATGAGTGTTTTTTCTTTGGGGGGGGGGGAGGTTGATTTCGTGAATGTATTTGTGGGAATATGTGTCGATGACATCTCAATTTTTTTTTTGCATGCAATGTGTGTGAAATGGAGGCCTATCCATATCATATATAGAGGGTCGGGCGATCCACGAGAAGAGAGGGAGGGGTCATAGATATCGATAGAGTCGAAGAGAGGATCAAGTGGGTGGGTGCAAGATCGCTGAAGAGAGCCA
>LR738710.1:703208330-703302066 GCA_902687465.1 Secale cereale | reverse complement strand
AAGTCAAAGATATAGGGCGGCTGACGTAGCTACCGGAGCGTCAGAGGGCACAGGTCAAGTTTGTGTGTGGCAGGGAGACATGACTAGAGCGCTCGATGTATCAGTGTGTGTGTGTGTGGGAGGGGTAGGCAGAGGCCTAACTATAGAGGTAGAACGACTCGAATATGTGTTGAGAAGGAGAGACCCAGCTATGTCTTGAGGAAGATCGGTCGACATCCATACATAACTGAAGGACGGGAAATAGGATGGGACAGTGTCGGGGTTTTGGTGCGACATATGCCAAAGGATGGCTTATCTTGCATGGGGACAAGAGTACGTCGCCGGGCCCTGGAAACGAGATAAGGCGATACTTAGGACGCCTGCGAATCTTACCCTGGTTCGGGGCTCTCCGTGGAGATAACACCCCTAGTCCTGCTCTGCGGGGGCTCCGCGTCAAGACTAATGTCAATATTGTAGCTACAAGGTTGCTCCTTGAGTTGTGTCTTCTAGAGGAGGAAGAAGGGAAAGGCTAGCTCTCTACTCTCGCTCTAGGGAACGGGAATGATCCCTAGGGTTTTCCCCTCTCGATCTCTCTGTGTCTATTTTGGGTCCAACCCCTCCATATGGAGGACCTTGGGGGGTTTATATAGGCCTACCACCCAGGGGTACAACGATAATCTAGGCGGAGTGGCCCCCGGTCGTCAGTGTCTCTGGGTGCCGGCCTCTCCGCCTGTCTGCGGGGGCACACCGTCTATGAGCCCGCGTGATTGTCTTTTACTGTTGGCGTCCCTCTGCTGACGGGAGCATTGTCAGGAGGGGAATGGCTACAGTGCCATCGCCTCTTGGTCGTACATTGTTACCACGTCCTGTCTTGTCATCTTGATGGGGTTCAGACTCCCAGGGCATGGTTAGCCGCCTGCTACAAGGCGGCTCATCCCCCAGGCCGCCTGCCAAAGGTTGCGTGCTTCTGGGTGGCCCACCGACGGGTGGGGTCAGCCGCCTGCTTGCCAGTCCGCCTTCGGATAGTGGGATCATGGCCTCCTCTGACCAGGGCTAGGTCATCAGTAACATGGCTATAGTGACACGCCGCTTAACGAGTGTCCGTAAGGTACACTCTCTCTGTAGCCATGCTTCTATAGATTCTCTAAAGACAGGCTTAACTGTAGCCATCCCTTAGTCTCGTCGCAATTCCCCAGCACACGTCCCGAGGGGGAGGCACAGGGACGTCTTCTGGACGCTGGTCGTTAGGCTGCCGCCTGTTGGAGCTCCCCCGCCTACTGGAAGCAGTGCCCCTGGGCGTTGCGGCCCCAGGAGGTGGCCTGATACGCAGGTGGCCAAAGGATGACAGGTGGCCCTTATTTGTCTTGAAACGTCATGGGTGGTCGATGAAGACACACGTGGTCAATATCTCCGACAGTAGTCCCTGAAGCTGGTGGAGCTCTGCGGTCGCAAGTGGGACTGCGGGGTTCCAGCAGCTTCCCACCCCAAGTAAGGTTTGGTTGTGCTTCTGGTCCGTCTTCTGGAAGGTCCGGCTGCTAGCAGCCGGGCTATTGCCTTCTGTAAGGGCCGGCTTCTGGCAGCCGGGCCTTTGTCTTCGAGTCGTTGGGGACAAGATACCACATGGATGGCGGGCTGCGGTGTGGTTTTGCCGCCCGTTGGCGGCGTTCCACGCGTCATCATCTCGCCAGGCCTCCCTGCTAGCCCATCCGCGCGATGGGACGCATCGGCTGGCCGAGGCCCACCACTATAGGGCCTCGGCGCGTGCGCTGATCCGTTGCAGCAGAGGCAATCAATTTCCCTCCCCACGCGCATTAAATGCGCACGGATTAGGCGCGAAAAAGGTGGGGGTCGTGCGGGGCGTGGCGCCGTTAATCCCCCGCCCCCGCCCCCTTGGCTTCATCTTCCAGAGCCTATAAGTAGGCGTAGGAGGGGGCAGGCGCTGCTCACGCGCACACTCCCGCTCCATCTTCTTCCTTACTCCCTCCAGCGCACCTCGCCACCGTCGCCCGCATCACTTCGCCGGAGCTTGTTCCCGCCCCAAGCCATGGCCGCGGAAGCGCAGGTCCACCGCTCCGGCGAGTGGGATGGCAGCGAGGTCCTCGACGAGCACGTGTTCTACTTCTGCCGCTCACGGCGGTTGCCTCCCGCCGACGGGGTCGCCGTGCGTCTTGTGCCGTCGACTGAGATCAGGCCGGCGCCGCGGCTGGATGAGCGGGTAGTCTTCCGCTCGTACTTCCCCCGCGGCTTCGGGCTCCCCGTCGGCGGGTTCTTCCGCTCCTTCCTCGACTTCTTCAACATGCAGCCCCCTCACCTTACGCCGAACACGGTGGTGACACTGTCTTCCTTCGTCGTCCTCTACGAGGGGTACCTCGCGATACTCCCCACGATTGAGTTGTGGAGCAAGCTCTTCTACCTGAAGCTCCGCACCGCACTCCGGGGCGAGGCTGCCCAGTGCGGCGGGTGCATCGCAGTGAAGCGCACCGGGACCAAGAACCACTTCCCGCCGCCTGCCCTTGTGCATTCGTCGAAGCTGTGACGAAAGACATATTTTTATGTCTCCAATGTCGACCCGGAGCACGACTTCATCAACCTGCCAGATTACGCTGCCGGGCCACCTGCTGAGCCCCGCGCCTCTTGGAAGTTCCGGCCCGTCTCCCTCACGCCTGGGGCCTCAATCGCTGTGAGGCGCCTTCGAGAGATGAAGGAAAATGAGGGCCTGGTATTCTCGGACCTCTTGGCCACTTTCGCGGAGCGCCGAGTGCTGCCGCTGCAGTCCCGCCCGCACCTGATCTGCGACATGAGCGGGCGCCGGGACCCGAGCCGGAACTGCACCAAGCAGATGCCGTACAAGGAGGCCGCCCTTCTAGTGAACTCCGTCTCCAACTGCAATCTCTCTGACTCGGGCTGGGCATTTGGCAAGCCGCCGTACAGCCGCAGCAACCCGCCACCTGCGGTGAGCCCCCCTTCTCTTTCTTCTTCTTTCCTTCTTCCGCCTGTCCCAGCCGCCTGACCCTCGTGCCAATTTGTAGATATTCCCCGGCCAGCCGGAGCCGGGCTCTGAGTAGCCGGGCCGCCCATTGTTGCCGGACCGCTCCCAGAGTGACACTAGCGACCCCGATCTCGGGGCGACCGCCATGGAGGAGGTCACAGGCGGCGGGGGCCAGCTAGCAGGCGGCTCGTCGGGAGGCGGAGTCAAGGACTGGCCGGACGATGACGAGGAGGAGGAAGCGCCGCCTCGCGTCCAAGAGGCGGACCCGATTGGGAGCAACAGCTATTCGATGGCGCCGCCAACCGCGGCCGGCGGATCGAAGCGCCGGGCCGCCGCCAGGACGACTGGTGGCCGGCCCAAGAAGCCCAAGGTCTCGGCCGCCACCACCAAACGCCGGGAGGCGGCCGCCAAGGCGGCCCTTCTTAGGGTCGCCAAGCCCAGGCCGACCGTGTCAGCGTAAGTGCTGCATCCTTTCTTTTTGTGCTTGTTTTAGTCCTTTTCCCTTTCCGTGGCTGATTTTACTGTCTTTTTTGGGGTCACTCGAATCAGTGCCCCGCTTTCCCTCTCGCGAGCTCCTATAGGCTCGGTGGTTGGGGGCGCGGACGCACCTTTTGCACAGCGCCGCGTGGACCCTACCGCCGCCCTCTGAGAGGTGACGGAAAGGAATACGCGAGAGGCGCGGGAAGAGCGGGAGGCCCCAGCCCGCGAGCAGGCAAAGGCCGATGCCGCAGCCAAGGCCGAAGCCGAGGCGGTTACCAAGGCGCACGCGGATGCCGCCGCCCGAGCCGAGGAACGGGAGGTGGCCCTCCAGCAGTTGGCGAGGCGCGCCGATCCTCACCACGCGGCTCCGCCAGAGCCGTCTGTTCAAGTGCCAACCGGCGGCGATCGGCCGACTCTTGACAAGGAGGGGGACGGCCACGTCATCATGGAGGCGGAACAGCACCCCCCGCGCCGCCCGCTGGGGCATAGGACAGCCGGCCCGCGGGGGCGGACGTGCCGCCGGTGAAAGGCATGCTGGTGGCAGGCCCGTTGCCAGCCACCCGAGTCCCAGCCCGTCCGCGTCCGACGAGGGCGGCCTCAGCCCTGCGGCAGGTAGAAGCCGGCGCTGCCAGCTCATCGTCGCCAGAGAACGAGGCCACCAGCGCAGCGCTGCCAGGCTGGACGCCCAGTGGCGGCGGCGTGCTGAACGTCGCGTCCCGGGATGTGCTTGATCGCTTCAACTCTTTGAGCGAGATCATGCACACGGTCTTGCGGGAGTTCTTGGCTACGCGGACTTCCGTCCGGGTATGTTGATTTCATGTTTTGATTTTTATTCCTTCAATATCTCTCGTGGGGGCGCGTCAGCGCACCCACTGGGTGTAGTCCCCGAGTTCCGAGCCAGCTGCTGAGCAGGCGGCTTGGAACTCCAAGGTGCTACTTTGTGAGCTAACTTATTTCTGGCCTTTCTGGCTGTAGGATTACCACAATCTTCGGGTGGCGGCCTACAACTCCCAGCATCAGGAGCTGATTCAGCTGAAAGTCGCCCTGGCTGAGAGCCCGAGTGAGCACCTCTCCATTTCCTCCTTACGGGGGCGTGTCAGCGCACCCGCTGGGTGTAGTCCCCGAGTTCCAGGCCGGCTGTTGAGCAGGCGGCCTGGAACTCTAAGGTTATTTTGTCTTCTTGTCGTTGCTAATGCTCCCTCCTCCTTTCTTGTCAGCAACCGCAACCGATCTCCGCAATCAGCTGGGTGGGGTCCAGGCCGAGCTCGCCGCCAAGGAGCGAGAGCGCAGCCTCGCCACCCAAGAGCGTGACCGCCTGGCCAAGGAGTTGGCAGACCAGGCGGCGACGCACAAGGCGGAGCTTAAAACGCTGGTAGACGCCGAGGAGCTTCTTCGGGCCGAGTTCGAGACTGAGCGCTCGAACTGGGCCGAGACCGAGACGGCCCTGGAGGACGGCTACGGGGCCATCGAGGACATGGTCGATGTTAAACTGCTTCCCTTGCTTTCACGTGTTTGCCTCCTGCAACAGTCGGCTTTCCTTTTCTAATTCTTTGTCTTCTCCTGGCGCAGAGTACTTCCCGGGCCATTCTGTTGCTGCCAGCCAGGCCATTGAGGCCCAACGCGATGAGAGGCGCCGGGCAGTCGGGTGATTGCACCTAACGCGCCCCGGACTCCCATGGAGCAATTCCTCGCTGTCAAGGCACGCCTCCAGCCGACCCACCGTTTGCTCCGCCACCTTCAACGCGCCGGGTCCCAGGTGCTGGCCGCCCTCTGGCCAGACATTCCGGCACCCCGCACTCCCAGCTAGGACGCCGAGTGGCTGGAGGCGACCGTCGATCCCTTCGAGGCTTGGAAGGGTGCCGCAGCGAGAGCCGGCACACGGACCGCCCTGGAATTTGCCAAGGGCTGGTACCCAGATCTAAATCTCGCCCAGCTAGCGACCTTCCGCCTGGAGGCCGAGCCCGAGCTGGCGGCTGTACGAGGAGATCTCATCAAGCGCGCTGTCGCGGTTGCCGAATATGCCAACACTACCGACTTCATCCCGGAGTTGAATGAAAATGGCCATGTGGTGCCGCTTGACAATTTTGGGCTGGACCTGGCGGCGCCAAAGGAGCTGGACGAGGAGATCGCTTCAAGCGACGAGGGTGAAGACATGGAGGACGACGACGAGGAAGGCGACTTTCTGGAGGAGGAGCCGCCTATTCGTCATCAGCCCGATCAAGCCTCGACGAGCGGACCCTGCGGGACTGCGCCCTCCGCCACGGAAAGCAGCCAGGCCGAGACCCACCAGGCGGCCCCCTCAGCAGCCAGCCCAGCAGACCCCGTCGTGCCACCTGCTCCACCTGCTGCACCTCTGTCCTAGGCGGCCATGCTACCTTCTATTTCCTGTTTCTCTTAAGACTTGGTAGAGTAAGTCTCGAACAATTCCACCCACTGGGTGTATTCGCAAACATTTGCTGGAAGGCGGCCGTGGAGGCCTTTTGCTATGTAAATATTCTTTTAATTCTGCATATGTTTATGCTATTTGCCAGGTTCTAGAGTTAGCACCGTCTTTTGTTCCTTCGGTCGTCTTTCTTTTGCCGCCGCCTTTAACTGCCGTCCGGCCAGCCAGACGGCCACTATGTGGTCTGTGGCTGGGTCAGGTACTTAGCTATTTTCTGGATAGGCAAGTATCCCATCCTCTAGAACGCGGTTTGGCTAAGCTAGAAACGGCTAGCCGGCTGCTCGGCAGCCAGCCACTTGTCTCAAGGGCCGTCTTGCCCTATGTTTATTTTTCTTCATCCATTTTTCATGTGGGCACCACTTCCTGCCTTTGACTCCCACCAGTCAGATAGCCGCGTTCTGTGAGTCTGTGACCTTTAGGTGGGAGAGGGCTTGGATGCCGGCACATTACTTGTCCGACTGTTGGAGAAAAAGCTTTAAACATAAGGCCAGGCGGCATGCCCCCGGGCCGTCTGTTCGGTCCTGGTGCTGGGCGAAGGAATGGAAATAACACATTAATAGGCATAAATCTTATCATAAAGATAAAGGAAGGGGCATTCCCCGAGAGCTCCTCGGGGTCCCGTTGTTTCTCAAAATACAGTAGATAGTATGATACATACTGCCTTTAGCTGTAAAAGCGGCGAAGGAGGTTTGCGTTCCACGGGCGCTCTGACTCCTTGCATGAGTCGTCTCTTTTGCGTGCTCTTGGCTTCTGCGCGTCGATAAGGTAGTAGGCATCGTTGCCTAGTACCTTGCTGATGATGAATGGCCCTTCCCAAGGGGCTGAGAGCTTGTGCTGGCCGGCTGTTCGCTGGATCAGCCGGAGCACAAGGTCTCCCTCGCGAAAAGATCGAGGCCTCACTCGCCGTCTGTGGTAGCGATGGAGACCCTGCTGGTACATGGCGGATCGGGGGAGTGCTACCAGCTAGGCCTCCTCCAGCAGGTCCACGCCATCTTCTCGTGCTTCTCTTGCTTCGGCTTCTGTGTACATGGTGACACGAGGTGAGTCAAACTCAACATTTGTTGGGATGACAGCCTCGGCCCCATAGACGAGGAAGAATGGAGTGAAGAAGGTTGATTTTTTCGGGGTTATTTTGAGGCTCCATAGGACAAACGGCAACTCCTCGATCCAGCAGCCGACCAATCGTTCCAAGGGCTCAACCAGCCAGGGCTTGATGCCGGACAAGATGAGGCTGTTTGCATGCTCAACTTGGCCGTTAGACTGCGGGTGGGCAATTGACGCTAAGTCCAGTCGGATGCCCTGTGTTGCGCAGAAATGGGCCAATGCTCCTTTGGCAAAGTTTGTGCTGTTGTCGGTGACAATGCTGTGTGGTACGCCATACCAGACTGTGATATCAGCGATGAAGGTCACGGCAGTTGGGCCATTGAGTTTCTTGATTGGCTTCTCCTCGATCCACTTGGTGAACTTGTCCACAGCCACAAGCAAATGAGTCAAGCCACCGTGTGCTGTCTTGAAAGGACCCACCATGTCCAGCCCCCAAACTGCAAACGACCATGTGATCAGAATGGTCTTGAGTGCAGAAGCCGGCAGGTGTTGCTTGGAGCTGAAGCACTCACAACCATTGCATTTCTTGATTAAGTCTTTGGCGTCGTCCAAAGCAGTCGGCCAGAAGAAACCGCGGCGGAAAGCTTTGGCGACGAGGGATCTTGAGGCCGCATGGTGGCCGCATTTGCCTTGATGAATATCTCTCAAAATGGCCAGACCCTTTTCTGCTTCCACGCAGCGCTGGAAGACACTGGTTGCACTGCGTCTGACAAGCTCTCTGTTTACTATTGTATATGCTGAAGCTCTGCGCTGAACTTGTCGTGCCAAGGTCTTATCTGCTGGCAACTCTCTTCCGAGCAGAAAATTGGGGATTGGCTGTGCCCATGATGGTGTTGTGACTCCTGTTACTTCTGCCACTGAAACCAGGGTGGTTGGGCTAGGAGGTGGAGGGCTGGGGTGAGCCGCTTGCTGTTCTTCTGAAGTCCCCGGGCCGGCTGCGACAGTCCCCGGGCCGGGTTCTGAAGTCCCCGGGCCAGGTGCTGGTGCAATAGTCCCTGGGCCGCTTGTTGGCGCTGCAGTTCCTTGGTCGCCTGCTGGAGCTCCTGAGCCGGCCGCAGTAGTCTCTGGGCCGGGTTCTGAAGTCCCTGGGCCGGGTGTTGGCGCAGCAGTCCCCGGGCCGGCTGCTGGGCTCTTTGGGCCATCTGCTCCACGGTCGGCTAGCATGAAGATTGATTCTGACTCTGGTGACAGCAAGATAGACGGCTTGCGCAAGCATTGGAGGGACACGCCGGCCGGTATTGCTTGCCTAGTTGATCAAATTCGTGCCAAGGTGTCGGCTTGAACGTTGTCAGCTCATGGTATGTGGAGGAATTCGCAGCCGTCAAAGTGCCCACTGATTTGCTGGACCAGGAAGTGGTAACTTGCCATGTTTTCATCTTTGGCATTCCAATCACCAGACGACTGTTGGACCACCAAGTCCGAGTCACCATAGCACAACACTCGGCGGATGCCAATCTCTTTGGCCATCCGGAGTCCGTGGATGAGTGCCTCGTACTCGGCCACGTTGTTGGAGGCGGCAAAATGGATTTGCAAGGTGTAATTGAGCTTGTCGCCTTTGGGAGAGGTGAGGACGACGCCGGCTCCCAAGCCAATGGGTTGAATCTAGAGTAGGCGGTAGGTACTGGGTCTCGGCCCAGTCGACGAGGAAGTTGGCCAATGCTTGTGACTTGATAGTGGTGCGGGGCTGGTAGAAGATGGTGAAGGGGGCCAGCTCAATGGCCCACCTTGCCACTCGGCCTGATGCATCTCTGTTGCCCATGATCTCGGCAAGCGGGGCCGTACATACGACCGTGATCGGATGCTCTTGGAAGTACTGCTTGAGTATCTTGGCGGCAAAGTACACACCATAGCACATCTTCTGGTAATGGGGATAATTCTGCTTGGAAATTGACAACACCTCGCTCAAGTAATAGAGTGGCCTTTGGACAGGCAAGGCTCTGCCGTCTTCTGGGCGTTCGACCACAATCACAGTGCTGACCACCCGGCTGGTGGCGGCTATGTAAAGGAACATGGGTTCCTTCTCTGTTGGCGCCGCCAGGACAGGCGGCGTGGATAGCACTTTCTTGAGCTGGTGGAAAGCTTCGTCCACCTTGTCATTTCACTCGATGCAGGTGGACTTCTTCATCACTTGGTACAGAGGGAGTGCCTTCTCGCCCAGCCGGCTGATGAACCGGCTGAGCGATGCCAGGCACCCAGTGAACTTCTGGACGTCTCGTGTGCAAGTTGGCCTCTCCATCCTCTCAATGGCCTTGATCTTGGCGGGGTTGCACTCGATCCCGCGTTCAGACACCATGAAGCCAAGGAGCTGGCCTGCTGGTACCCCGAAGACGCATTTCCGAGTTTAGCTTGATCTGAAAGCGACGCAGGTTTTCAAAGGTCTCTTGGAGGTCCTCCAAGAGAGTTCCCCTCTTCTCCGTATTCACCACGATATTGTCCATGTAAACGTGGGCATTTCTGCCAAGTTGCTTGAGGAGGCACTTCTGCATGCAACGCTGAAAAGTGGCGCTGGCATTTCTCAAGCCGAACGTCATGGTCAGGTAGCAGAAGGCCCCAAATGGCGTGAGGAAGGCGGTCTTTAGGCGGTCGACCGAATCCAATTTGATCTGGTGATATCCGGAATAGGCATCAAGGAATGACAGCAGCTCGCATGCGGCTGTGGAGTCAATCACTCGATCTATTCGCGGCAGAGCAAACGGATCTTTAGGGCAAGCTTTGTTAAGGTTGGTGTAATCAATGCACATGCGCCATTTGTTATTCTTCTTCATCACTAGGACAGGGTTGGAGAGCCATTCTGGGTAGAACACGTCCATCATGAAGCCGGCTGCTAGCAGGCGGGCGACTTCTTCCCCAACAACTCTTCTTTTTTCATTTGACATGCGGCGGAGTGGCTACCTGACCAGCTTCGCGTTTTCTCTCACATGTAGCTTGTTCTCGGCGAAATCCGTCGGGACACCCGGCATGTCTTTGGGGGACCATGCAAAGATGTCCCGATTGTCACGGAGGAAATTGATGAGCTCGCTTTCCTATTTGCTGTCTAGGTTTGAACCTATTACAGCAAATCGCTCCGGGTGTGACGGGTCCAAAGCAATCTTCTCGGTTTCCTTGTCCAGTTGGAACGAGCCTTGTGGTTCCGCCTCCTTTGGATCGGATGGTATGGCCGGCTGCTCGCCAGCCATTGCCACCAACCGACCAAGGCGGCGCTTCTCTTCAGCTATGACAAGGGACTCGGCAAGCCGGCTGCTGGCAATGGGACATGCGATGGACTTCTCATAGTCCCCGACTATGGTGATTATTCCTTTGGGGCCCGGCATCTTCGTCTTGAGGTAGGTGTAATGGGGCACTGCCATGAATTTTGCAAGAGCTGGCCGGCGCAAAATTACATGATAGGGGCTTTCTAGATTCACCACCTCAAACCTGACCGGCTCCCGCCGAAAATGCTTCTTGTCACCAAACATGACATCAACCTTGACCTTGCCGATTGGTGAGCAAGAGAGACCGGGGACGATGCCGTGGAACACGGTCCTGCTGTCGCCGTCTACCAGCACTCGGGAGAAATGACAGGCCCGCCTGTCGGTGGAGAAAGTTGCATCCAGAACCATGGCGTACGCTCCTGGCGAAGGCATGACAGCCGGATGATCCTCACGACTCCAGCTGATGGGCCTCTCGGACCAATGCATGAACTCTCGAGCTTCGAAGCAACTACATTGACTTCTCTGTGCTGCTGTCGCCGACCGTGCCTATCATCCGCGTGGCTAGTGAAGATGACATAAGCTTCATTCTCTTCTGGGAACTCATCCACGACCTGGCCGCCTGGACGAGCAGCCGGCGGCCTTGGAGGCAGAACCGCCTGCCCAGCAGGCGGTAGGTGCAGAGCCTCGCCTCTGGCAATTCGAGTGAGCCAGTGGCACTTTTGTGTGACATGATTGGACGGCTTCACGCCGTTGTGAAACTTGCAAGGGGCATCCAGGGCTTGCTCAAAGGAGAAGGCGGGATGCTAGGCCGGCTTGCCGCCCTTCTGGCGCTTGGGACCGGCTTGAGCTTCTGGCTGCTGGCCTTCAACTGCTGCCACCAGCCGGTTGTTTGCAGCTGGCAGGGGGGGCTTTGCGCTTGTTATCTGTCTACTGCTAGCACCGACTGTACTCTCCAGCCTGCGTTCTAGGAGCCGGTGGGGCCATCTTTCCGGAGGAATCTACGTGCAGCTCAGACTTCATGGAAGAATCTGCGGTGGCATACTTGTCTACTATGCTTAGCAGCTCGTCCAGCGTGGTGGGCTCGTCACAGAGGAGTTTGTGCTTGAGCAAGGTGCCTTCTCTGCACCCGGCCGTGAAGTACTCGATGGCTTGCACCTCATGCACCCCTTCACAAGAGTTGCGCAGCTCGGCCCAATGTGTCAGGTAGTCACGAGCGGACTCGTTCGGACCTTGGACGCATAGGGAGAGCTGCCGTGGCTTGGGCAGCCGCTTATAGGTGCTGGTGAAGTTGCGAGTAAAGACGTCGGTGAAGTCCAGCCAGCTGTTGATGTTGTTGGGCTTGAGGCTATTTTACCATGTCCGGGCCATGCCCTAGAGCATGAGAGGCACATACTTCACCGCAACGCGCTTGTTGCCGGTTGCTATGCTGACGGCCGTGGAGTAATCCACCAGGCAGTCCTCCGGCTTCATGGATTCATTGTACTTGGGGGTGTCTCTGGGGAGTGAGAAACCTTTGGGGAAAGGCTCATCACGGATACGGGGGCCAAAACAAGCTGGGCCGAGTGCGTCTTCTTCCTCAACCGCCTGGGACCGGGCCAGACGGTCAAGGCGGTGGCATGCATCATTCTCCCCAACTCCCTCGCGGCGGCCCAAGCGGCCTCCGAGGGACGGGTGGTCGACAAGCGGCGGAGACACATGCCTTTCTCGGCGAGGGGGAGGCGGGCGCTCGTTTCGCCGCTCTACAGCTCTTGAGCAGCCATCTTGATCGCGCTCGATGGTGATGCGAGTCTGCCTGCTGTGGCTGGCAGTCGGCTCTGAATCACGCCGGCTTCGAGTGCCGACTATTGGCGAATAGGACGTAGCCCCTTGCTCCCGCCGAAGAGGACGGTTGTCCGCCTGTGTGTCGGCTTCCAAAGCACGGCGGCGGGCCTCCTGTTGCTCAGCCGCCGTTTCCAGGAGCTGCTGTATGCGCTGTGTCATGCAGCGAAGCTCACCTCCTTCCAAGTGGTCCAGCTCATCAACTGCCTCCTGGGCAACCCTTAGGTTCTCCGACGGGGTGGCATATACCGGTTGTGGGGCCCCCAGCATGTCGGCCAGGACCCCGCCTCGGTCAGGGACGACGCCGGCTCGGCTGGGCTCGCCAGCAGACGGCCTTCCGCCTATGGAACGGTCCATCTCACGTCGGTAGGCTTCAGTGAGGCGCCAGGAGGCGGCTAACTTGTTGGCGTTGTCGAGGCGCGAGACGCGGAGTGCTTCCAGTGCCGCGCCGTCTATTCCCGCGGCGATGGGGGCGGAGAGGCTCTGCATGGCCGCCCGCAACGGGTCCTGGCCAGACCCATTGGAAGGTTCGTCGTGGCTAGCAGCCAGCACCTCCGTGACGGTGCTGATGCTAGTGTCGCAGGTCGCAGGGGGGAGGGGATCGTCGATGACCACCACATGGTCGGGGAAGGAGTCGGCGGACGCCGTGTCGAGGTCGACGATCATTTCGACGGGTGGATCAGAGGAGCCCACGGACTCCATGTCGGAGGCGCGCTCGTCGACGATGTGGATCTTGTCGAGGAGCTCGACGAGGCAACTCTCCGAGCCAACTGGTCCTGCGACCGGAGAGGGCTCGTCATGGAGGTGGATGCTGCCGAGAAGATCAGCGAGTCCGCTCGCGGCGCATGCGGCCTCAGCGCCGCAAAGCATCCCGGCATCCACGCCTACAGGCGTGCCGGGCTGGCTGTGCTCGCCAGGGAGGAACAAAGTTCCCGTCCAGAACATGTCTCCGGACGACGGTGCACCTAGCCCCACGGTGGGCGCCAAATGTAGGGGTTTTGGTGCGACATATGCCAAAGGATGGCTTATCATTAGACCTGGCCATGGGCAGCCCGGCCCGGCCCGACCCAGCCCGAAAAAGCCCGACCCGGCCCAGCCCGACACTGCTCCCGGGCCGGGCTCGGGCCTAGATATTCAGCCCATTGGCCGGGCCCGGGCCCGTCAAATTTGTGTTTTTCTGAAGGGGCCCGGCCCGAGGCCCGAGGCCTGTCGGGCTTTTGCGTGTTCGGGCCGGGCTCGGGCCCAAAAAATAGGCCCGGCGGCCGGGCCGGGCCGTGCTCGGGCCCAAAAAACAGGCCCGGCGGCCGGGCCGGGCTCGGGTCTAGGTTTTTTGCACAGGGCTTTGGTAGGCTCGGCCCGAAGCCCGGCCCGGCCCAAGGTTTGGCCAGGTCTACTTATCATGCATGGGGACAAGAGTACGTCGCTGGGCCCTGGAAGTGGGATAAGGCAATACTTAGGACGCCTACGAATCTTACCTAGGTTCGGGGCTCTCCGTGGCGATAACACCCCTAGTCCTGCTCTGCGGGGGTTCCGCGTCATGACTAATGTCAATATGGTAGCTACAAGGTTGCTCCTTGAGTTGTGTCGTCTAGAGGAGGAAGAAGGGCAAGGCTAGCTCTCTACTCTCGCTCTAGGGAACGGGAATGATCGCTAGGGTTTCTCCCTCTCGATCTCTCCATGTCTCTTTTGGGTCCAACCCCTCCATATGGAGGACCCTGGGGGTTTATATAGGCCTACCCCCCAGGGGTACAACGGTAATCTAAGCAGAGTGCCCCCCGGTCGTCAGTGTCTCTGGGTGTCAGCCTCTCCGCCTGTCTGCGGGGGCCCGCCGTCTATGGCCCCGCGTGATTGTCTTTTACTATTGGCGTCACTCTGTTGACGGGAGCATCGTCAGGAGGGGAGTGGCTATAGTGCTGCCGCCTCTTGGTCGTACACTGTTACCACGTCATGTCTTATCATCTTGATGGGCTTCAGACTCCCAGGGCATGGTTAGCAGCTTGCTACAAGGCGGCCCGTCCCCTAGGCCGCCTGCCAAAGTTCGCTTGCTTCTGGGTGGCCCACCGATGGGTGGGGCCAGCCGCCAGCAGGCCACTCCGCCTTCGGGTAGTGGGATCATGGCCTCCTCTAACCAGGGCTAGGTCATCGGTAACATGGCTACAGTGACACGCCGCTTAAGGAGTGTCCGTAAGGTAAACTCTCACTGTAGCCATGCTTCTATAGATTCTCTAGGGACATGCTTAACTATAGCCATGCCTTAGTCTCGTCGCGGTTCCCCAGCACATGTCCTGAGCGGGAGGCATGAGGCTGTCTTCTGGATGCTGGTCGTTAGGCTGCCGCCTGTTGGAGCTCCGCCGCCTGCTGGCAGCCGGCCCCTGGGCGTTGCGGCCCCAAGAGGCGGCCTAATACGCAGGCGGCCAGAGGTTGACATGCAACACTTATTTGTCTTGAAACGTCATGGGTGTTCGATGAATACACCCATGGTTAATATCTTCGATAGACAGTGAGAGAGAGGGGATAGAGAGAGGGAGGGAGAGGGGTAGAGTGCTGGAAGGGTGATGGAGTTGCTTCTCGAAGATGGTGGGAGGGGCCTACTAGACAAACTAAGTGTAACAACCCATATGTGATACCTTCCATATGTGGCAATAAAGCAATCATCAATTTGATCCTTGTCCTTTCCTTGGGGGTTCTTTTTAAATTAGGCATTCTTATTGTCATTGTCATTGCATTGTCATTTTATTTTTCCTTTTGCATTCATGCATTACTCCATCATCACCATTGCATCATGATCATCATAGCATTCTTTTACTTGCATACGTGATGATCCTTGTCCTAGCTTGTCTTGTAAGCTCATCTTGTTCTTATGTTGGTGGTGATAGAGACCATGGCCATGCTAAACCCTAACCCCCCCTCTTCTTCTTGCACCACTTCTTCTCCTCCCTTATTTTCTTCCTTTCTTTAAGCAATTTTGCAGGTGACTTAGCCTCTTCCTAAAATGTTCATCTCCTCCCCACTTCTTGGGTTCCTTAACATAAGTCACCTTGCAAAGCCTTGCCCCATTTTAAAATGTTTTGGTCAGGTTAAAAAATGATATAAGTTTGAACCATATTCAAATTTATTTTATTTTTCTACCTCCAAAAATGCCCAAGTCATTTTTATTAAATAGGGCATAAATCCAGGAGCTTGGGGATATTTTATTTTTCCCCCAAATTCCTTTTCTTTTAGCCTGAGCTTTTTATTTTGTTTTTCTGTCTGAGGAAAAAGATAAAAGAAAAGCCACAGCAGCAGCAGGCAGCAGCAGCGCAGCCCAGCAGCTACCTGGGCCAGCCTTCCCCTCGGCCCAGCGTCCAGTGCCTGCCAGCAGCCCAGCATCAGCCCGCGCGCGTCCCTCTCTCTCCCTTTCTCACCCGCGCCCCCGTATACCCCCACTGCTTCGCGCCCACGTGGCCAGGCCGACCCCACAAGTCAGCGTGTGCGCTGAGCTCCTTACCCACCTTTTCTTCCTCCTCCAGCGCACGCCATGGGGACCGCAGCAAAGCATGCCGTCGCGCACCGTCGTCGCCCTGGCCTCCCTTTTAACCCCTCGCCTTGTCCACCAACCCCCTAGGGTTCTCCTCTTCCTCCTCACGCCGCCTGGTGAGCTGAGAGCCACCAGATCCACCGCGCCATCGCAGTCCCGAGCGCATCTGAGCGCACGGGCTCGTCGCCGACGAGCCCCTCATGCTCCACAGCCTCGCCAAGCCTGTCCATCTTCTTCCTCGACGTTGGCTACATCGTCTACGACTACTACACGGAGCTGAAGGCCATGGTGTCGACCTCTTCTTCCTCGACGTCGACTCCGGCCACCACAAGCGTTTGCTCATCCCCGCCATCGACTCCGTCCACCTCCAGGCCAGCCGAACACACCGCCGTGTTCGTGGTGAGCATCCGCACCTCCCCATGCCCTTTTCCCCTTCTTATGCGCCGTCTAGCACCTAGTTCGCCATGCACCCGAGCGCGTCGCCGTCGGGCCTCGTCTCCGGCGAGTGCCCCGACCACCTTAGCCCCTCCGATGTTGCCCGTCACCTCTGCCGTGTCGCGTAGGTCCTGTTTATGCTCTCACCGCTCCACTAGGGCTCGTGTTTTGTCGCGCCGTTGTGCGCCGCCGCCTCTGTTGCTTGCCGCCGGTGACGTTGTAGTCATCATTAGGTGATGCAAGTTTTCGTCGTGGGTGCGGAGTTCCACCAGGAGCACACATCACCACTCGGCCGCCTGTATTGGTCGCCGGAGCAGCCCCGACGAGCTCCTCCGATGAGCTATGTTTCATCTCTCGTGTCTGCATCTTCAGTTAACACATAAGGCAACATGCCCCTCTTCTGTCAGTCAAACGCGCCTAGCTTAGTGGCATGAGCCTCTCCCTCGCAGCGAGCAGACATGGGTTCGAATCACACCGGGGCAGTGGCTTATTCCCCCTTTTTTTGCATTATATGTGCCACTGACAGGCCGGTCCTACCGGTCAGCCTCTCAACACCACTCCTACCCACACCCGCACCCACTCTGCCACCTCAGCGCCTCTGGACCCACGGGTCATCGTCTCGGGCTAGATCCAGGCTGGGTCCGTTAGCTCCGTTTTCTTTGTTTTTCTTTTCTGCATTTTCTTTTGCATATTTGTAACGTTTAATATATGCATCTGATGAAAATGCTTTATATATGATAATTGCCTAGTTTTTCATGTAAATATTAATATGCAGTTTGTCGCCATGTTAGCAACATTTAAAATGCTGTTTGATATTTATTTGTCTTTAAAAATGTTGAACTTGTAAAAATCATAACTAAATGACCCTAACTCCAAATTTGACAAACTTTATATGTATTTGGGGTGGAAAAATGTGTAGATTAATGTGGTGCTGTTACTTTGCATGTTTAACAACTTTAAAATATGACTTTGTCAGATCTGTCCTAATTGTATTTATATGTATATGGGAGTTTCCGGAAAATGTTGTTTGTTCTTTCCAGACCGTTTAAAATGGTAGCATGTTGCTGTTAGTCATAGTTGCACCCCTTGCCGTGTTAAACAACTTATAAAACTTGTTGGGTGCTTGTTTAAAACATCTATTTAACCACTTGTGGCCATGTTAGTTTTGTTTCCTTTTGCTTGGTTCCTACAGGTGTGTGATCTTTTTTATTGCCATGTTGCTTGTGCACTCTTCTTGTCCCTAGGAGTTGCATCATATCCTACCCATGTCCATATGCATCATATTTGTTGTGTTGGTTAGTGCTCGGTGACGATTCGGAGTTCGAGGTTCCTGTCGAGGCTGAGTTTAAGGAGCAAGGTTACGATCCCTCCGTGGACTCAACAGGCAAGATGACCATTCCCAGATATCACTTCTATCTTTGCCTATGCTAGATGTCTCATTCTTCAGATATTGCCTCGATGCCCATTCCTGTTTGTCAGCCCCCCAATTGTTGCCATGAAACACTCTAACCGCCTTCCTAGCAAACCATTGTTTGGCCAAGTACGCATCGCTCAGCACCTCTTCTAGCGTTGTTAGTTGCAGGTGAAGTTTTTGAAGACTGCTCCATGATGAACCTGTTATTGGGATAACACAATATTATACCTGTTAAACTAATCCACCTATATATTGGTAATGGATGGAAGGCTAAGTCTTTATGCTTGGTGTTTTGTTCCACTCATGCCACCTTAGGAACCTATAAACCGGTGTTATGGTCCTTGATTTTGCGTTCCTAACACGGTTGGGTTTTATGGACCCCCCTTGATAATTCGCTCAGTTTAAAGCTTTTCCAGCAAGGCCCAACATTGGTTTTACATTTGCCTAATAACTAAAACTTGCATAGGGCGTTGCAAACCCAAGTTCTTAATTAACAACCCGGGCCAGTGCTCCTCGTGAGTGTTGGTCCAAACTGGGCAGACTGCGGGGCCACCACGGGGAAACCCGAGGTCTGGTATATACCTGTAGGCTGACCTATCCGGTCGTGGGCTGAGACGAGATACGCACGGTTACTATCAGGGTGTCGGCACGCTGGGAGGTCTTGCTGGATTATTTTTACCTTTGTTGAAATATCTTGAGCACGGGATTCCAAGGATACTCGGGTGTTCCAACTTTGGAGTTGCGACTCCGTGGATCATGAGCTTGTGATGGGCTAAGTTGGGACACCCCTGCAGGGTTTGACCTTTCGAAAGCCGTGCCCGCAATTATGTGGCAGATGGGAATTTGTTAATATCCGGTTGTAGATAACTTGACACCTTATTCATAAGAATAGACTACCTGTGTGAGTAATCCTGATGGTCTCTTTCCGAAGGGCTTATGGAAGTGAACACGGTGGGGTTATGATTGATCGTGAGTAGTTAGGACCACTTCTTGATCAACTTGGCGATCATTGGCACTTGTTCTCTGCTCACTCTAAACTCGTAAAATAGTGCTAGTGCTTGCTGCAACCCTTGTTTATAGCCTTTCCACACCTAAGGCTTTGGTAGTTTTGATACCCGGGAACGGGATTGCTGGGTCCTCTGTGGCTCACAGATTTAACACACACCAGATGCAGGTATCGCTGAGACCAATGCAGGAGATGGTTCAGAACTTCACTGGGAGTTCGATGAAGAGCGTGGACGTTACTATGTTTCCTATCCTGACGATCAGTAGTGGTTCTTACTAGGAGGATCCGGGCTTGTGTTTTGGTATCTTTCTCATTTGGATTTTCGTTAGTAGTCGGACCCTGTGTTCTTGGATGATGTATGCTATTGTATTCATTGTGTGACGTGGCGAGTGTAAGCCAACTATCTTTTACAATTTCATCCCTGAATTTTACATGAGATGTGCAAAGATACCATACTTGAGATCATTCTTGTATGCGCTTATGTCTTTAAGTCGTGTCTCGACATGTGGGAGACATAGTCGCATACTGAGCATTACAAGTTGGTATTCAGAGCCTTCTCCGACCTAGGAGCCCCCTGATTGATCGAATCGCTGACGGTTGAGTCTAAGCACACACACAAAATGTTTTGAGTCCTATATATATATATATATATATATATATATATATATATATATATATATATATATATATATATATATATATATATATATATATATATATATATATATATATATATATATATATATATATATATATATCGGAGAGTGGGATTTCTTTTTACTCCTCATCCCTTCATCGCTCTGGTGAGGACTCCTGACGATGTTCTATCTCCTCTACTCTCAAAATTTCACTAATTTTTTTTAGGATCACGCGGGTATTGTTTGGATTGTTCCAATATCTTTGTTACGAGAACATTTTTCTTGATGCCTCCTGTCATTTAGGGGTTGTGGCAGTGTCCCGGGGAGTTGAGCTCCGAGGTGTTGTCCTTACAAATGTATCGTAGCGGTTCTAGAATACCAGAGTCGGTCGACATCGAAAACTCTTCTATGCATGTCTGGTGGTGAGATAACCCTGACGTCAACCAGTACTGAGGAGATAGTTCGGGAGTATTGCCACAGCTAGTATAGCGGATGCGTTTCGAACGTCTGGGGTAAACAGTTTCCGAGGATAACTGGTTATGTGTTGACGGATGGATACAACTGGATGTAGGTTTTGAGTTGAGTGCGCGGTGCTTCCCCTGTATGCCCAACACCAGATTGCATAACCGGAAAGCTTCGGGAATTAATAGGTGGGTTTCAAGTAGCTCGTAGGTAATCTTCCAACGAGTGCATGGTATGAGGTTTGGGGTTCAACATCTAGTGGAGAGGTTTCATGGGCGCTGTTCCAATTGGGAGTTGCATTTTAAAGGGTCCTTGGCTATGCTGATCCGGGGATTGCAACACCCTTTGTAACACGTACCATGGGGCATTCAGCACGAACATGTGGGACGAAACTTCTATCATGTATTTGTTCCATCTGCACCTTGTTATTTTATTTTATCTTTTGTTCTCCCAAGTGGCTTCTCGACAAGATTGTTGTACCATTAAGCTGTGGAATTCATTCGTTCTTTTTGTTCTAATGTTCATTGTGAATACTTTATGTTGCAAATATCTAGCCGTTGATTCAGCTTATCTATTTTGCATCAATGGCTAATAGTTGTCATCGTCTTCAGGATGGCTCCTAAGAAGGTTCCCAACCCAAACCAAGAGGGTGAAGAAGAGTGTCTTCCTGAATGTCCTCCTTCCCCTCATCCCCCGTCTTGAGGCATGGAGAGCGATCATGCAAGCAACAAACCAGAACACTCAAATTCTCATGCAGACGATGCAGAATTTCCAAGCCAATCAAGCGAATCAAGGCAATCATGGGAACCAAGGCCAAGGCAATATGTTCAATCAACCTCACTTTGCGACACTGAACGAATTCCTAGCAAACCAACCAAAGTCGTTCAGTTACTGTGTGGACCCGCTAGATGCTGAAGATTGGATCATAGACATCAAAAGTAATGTGAGGCCTGAGGATTATGTCAAGTTTGCCACTTTCCAACTCAAAGATCAAGCTGCTGATTGGTGGCAGCAGTACAAAGACTCCAGAGGTGATCGTGCGATCTCGTGGACTGACTTCTGCAAAGATTTCCGTTCTCATCACATTCCAACCAGTGTCATTGAAGGCATGTGTGAGCAATTCCGCAACCTGAAGCAAGGCACCATGTCCGTCTATCAATACAATGTCAAGTTCCAGAATCTTGCCCGTTATGCGAAGCAAGACATCCCCGATGCCAAGAGCAAGATATACCAGTTCCGAGGTGGTCTGAAGGATGAACTCCAACTAGCTCTCACCTTGTTCGAGCCGGATGAATTTGACCAATTCTACAATATGGCTCTCAAGCAAGAGGCAGCTTAGCTCAAGTGTGAAGCTTCCAAAAAGAGGATAAGAGATGCTGTCCACTCTTCCTCTTCCTCTCAAGTGGTTGCCAAGCAGCAGAAGTTCTGGCTACCGCCTCCTCCGGTGCTCCGTCCTCCAAGCAACAACAAGCACTGAGGTGGTCGTGGATTCTCCCACCCACCCAACCCAAGCAACCAGTCCAAGCCTCAGTTCCAAGCTCCAAGATCAAGTGGTCCTTATCATCAGCCTCTTTCAGGAGTTAGTTGCAACAAGTGTTCTCAGAAGGGTCACTATGCCAACAAGTGTCCCAACCCAAGGCGCCTTCCGCGTCCTCCACCTGTCAGCAATGCTATTGTCAAGCACAACCCCAAGTTAGCAAGAGTGAACTTGATGAATGCAGCTGAAGCAGAGAATTCTTCCGATGTGATATTGGGTAACCTCTTAGTTAACTCTATTCCTACAAAAGTTTTATTTGACTCTGGTGCATCACTCAGTTTCATATCAAGACCATTCTTTACCAAGCATAATTTCACTTCGACATTTCTGGATAAGAAGTTGTCAATTATTTCTTGGAGCAAACACATGACTTCTAATTTGGTGGCTCCGGATATATCTATTCATATGGGTGATTACAGTTTTCTGGTTTCCCGGTTGTTCTCGGCAACTCGAACATTGATCTTATTCTTGGGATGGATTGGGTCTCCAAGCATGATGCAAACATTGATTGTGCAAACAAGGAGGTCAAGCTAACTCATCCTAACGAAGACGTGATTATCTTCGCTTCTCGAGATAACACAATCAGGCTATTCACTCTCAATGACAAGGGCGAGATTAATGCTATTTCTCATATTCCGGTGGTTTGTGAATATGAGGATGTATTCCCTGAAGAGCTTCCAGGCATGCCTCCGAACCGTCTAGTTGAATTCGTCATTGAACTCGAACCCGGTACCGAGCCAGCATGTCGGTGTCCGTACAAGCTTTCTCCTGATGAGTTGAAGGAGCTGAAGAAACAACTTGATGAGCAAGAACGTATGGGTCTAATCATACCAATTACTTCTCCTTGGGGTTGTGGTGTTCTATTTGTCAAGAAGAAGGATGGCATGGAACGCCTTTGCCTTGATTACCGACCATTGAACAAGAAAACAATAAAGAATAAGTACCCGCTCCCCAATATCAATGAATTGTTCGAGCAGCTCAAAGGAGCCAAGGTTTACTCGAAGCTCGATCTCCGGATGGGTTACCATCAGATTCATAACCGTGAAGAGGATATTCCTAAGACCGTATTCGGAACGAGTTTTGACTCCTATGAATACACGGTCATGTCTTTCGGCCTTGCAAATGCTCCACCCACTTTCTCTCGGATGATGCACTTCATATTCAACCCCTACACCAATGAATTTGTTCTCGTCTATCTGGATGATATCTTGGTATTCTCCAAGAATGAAGAAGACCATGCCAAGCACCTCCGATTGGTCCTTGACAGGCTCCGTGAGCACTGGTTCTATGCGAAGTTCTCCAAATGGGAATTCTGGCTGGATAAAGTCCTCTATCTTGGCCATATTATCTCTGCCGAGGGCATTTCTGTTAACCCCGAGAAGGTTGAAGCTATTGTCAACTGGGAACCTCCGCAGAATGTCAAACAACTCCGAAGTTTCCTTGGTCTCACTAGCTATTGCAGAAGGTTTGTTGAGAACTTCTCCAAGATTGCCAAGCCTCTTTCCAACTTGTTGCAGAAGAATGTCAAGTACTCGTGGACTCCTGATTGTGATGTGCCATTCAAGACACTCAAAGAGAAGCTCATTTCTGCTCTGGTTCTTACTCCTCCGGATGAGTCCAAGCCTTATAAAGTCTTTTGTGATGCGTCATTGCAAGGTCTTGGTGGTGTTCTCATGCAAGACAAGAAGATTGTGGCATACACTTCTCGTCAGCTGAAACCAAATGAGAAGAATTACCCCACACATGATCTTGAGCTAGCCGCAGTTGTTCATGCCTTGATCATGTGGAGACACCTTCTGTTGGACATAAAAGTGGACATCTTCATCGATCACAAGATCTTGAAGTACATCTTCACTCAGCCCAACCTTAATCTTCGCCAGACTCGTTGGGTTGAAATGATTCAAGAATACGATCCAAGCATTGAGTATACTCCTAGCAAGGCCAATGTCATTGTAGATGCCTTGAGCAGAAAGGCGTATTGCAACAGTCTCCTTCTCAAACCGTTCCAGCCGGAACTTTGTGAATCATTCAGGAAGCTCAACCTCCAAGTTGTTCCGCAAGGCTTTCTTGCAAACCTTCAAGTTGCTCCTACCTTGTAAGATCAAATCCGTGAGGCCCAACTCAGTGATGCTATGGTGCAGAAAGTGAAACATGGTATTGCTAAGGGTACTCCCAAGTACAAGTGATATCGCATTGATGAGAAATACACCTTGTTCTTCGAGGATAGGATTGTGGTTCCCAAAGGTGATCTCAGAAAGCTCATAATGAACGAAGCACATGACTCACTCCTCTCGATACATCCAGGAAGCTCCAAGATTGAAAGCACATTTGCTCCCCGGGTGGTTTTGGTAATTAATGACAACATACTTTGTGGTTGGACTAATGCTTTTATCAAGTATGTTTCAGGAAATTCAATCACATTGGCATGGCAAAAGGACTAAAGAAGTGGACCCCTCAAAATGCTAAAGCAAGCATTGGCAAAAGCTCAAGACTCCATTTTTGGTTTAGTGATCCAAGATCACATTGAGTCCATAGGAAAAACCAATACTATTAAAAGGGGATGAGGTTATGATGATGATCTGGTTGCTCAAGTGCTTAGTGATACATCTCCTAAACTATCAGCAACTTTCACTGCCATATACACTCATAAGTAATCCCGGTCCCACCGATATTCCAAACTCAGTCACACCGAGATGAACCACCTCAGCCATAAGCCAAACCCTAGTAAACTCGGATTTTCCGATTCTGAACTCGGTCTCACCGAAACATGAGTTGCCAAGGTTCTGTAACCTTCTGTCATCAAATCGGTGTCACCGAGATGATGAAGTTGGTCCCACCGAAACTGGCATGCTCTTGTCATTGCATGAATCGGACTAACCGAGATTGTATATTCGGTCCCACCGAAAACCCCAACGTTCACATTACTTGAACTATCGGTCTCACCGAGTTGTCCACTTCGGTCCCACCGAGATTGCTCAAATGTGTGTAACGGTTGGATTTTGTGTGGAGGCTATTTATACCCCTCCACCCCCTCTTCATTCGTGGAGAGAGCCATCAGAAAGAACTACCACTCCTACCTTACATTTCTGAGAAGAGAACTACCTACCCTTGTGTTGAGATCAAGTTGCTCCACTCCCACCATATGAAGCTTGATCTCTAGCCTTCCCAAGTTGCTTTCCACTCAATCCTTTCTTCCACCACAACCAAATCAGTGAGGAGAGTTGAGTGTTGGGGAGATTATCATTTGAAGCACAAGAGCAAGGAGTTCATCATCATCTACAACATCTATTACCTTTTGGAGGGTGGTGCCTCCTAGATTGGTTAGGTGTCGCTTGGGAGCGTCCGTCGTCGAGATGTGGAGTTGAACCAAGAAGTTTGTAAGGGCAAGGAGATCGCCTACTTCGTGAAGATCTACCCCGAGTAAGGCTAGCCCTCCGTGGGCGTAGGCCATGATGGAATAGACAAGGTTGCTTCTTCGTGGACCCTTCGTGGGTGGAGCCCTCCGTGGACTCTCGCAGCCGTTACCCTCCGTGGGTTGAAGTCTCCATCAACGTGGATGTACGGTAGCACCACCTATCGGAACCACGGGAAAAATCATTGCGTCTCCAAATTGCGTTTGATCTTCTCCACTTCTCTTTACTACTTGTGCAATTTACTTTCAGCTGCCCATACGCTAGAATTGCATGTGTAGTGTGCTACTTGACTTGTGTGTTATGCAAAATCTGCCAAAATCTGTCCTTGATAAAAGACAGAATTTTTATCTTGTCTAGTAGTCTAATCACCCCCCCTCTAGACACTCTCACCTTCTTCGATCCCTCAATTGGTATCAGAGCTTTGGTCTCCATTGCTTTGGTTTACACACCATTGGAGGAAGATGGACGTGTCTACGTTTGGGAGTGTTAGCCATAGAGTGCCTATTCTTAATGGAGTGTCCTATAACTCGTGGAGGTTTGAAATGCTTATTATCTTTAAGACGTACAATTTGCACAAATATGTTGAGACCCCCTATGTGCCTCCATTTGACCCCTTGCACCCTACCATGGATGAAGAGCTTGATTTGCTTCGTCACCTTAGGACTGTAAATCTTATCATTAGAGGGTTACCCGATAACTTGCTTAAGCTCGTTACAAACTTTGAGTGCGCCTATGCTATGTGGAAGTTCTTGGAAAAACTTTATCCGGACTACTCTTTGAGAGGTCTTGATAAAATTCTATACAAGACAATTGAATTTGATATGATGCGCCCCAATGATCCCAACTTTGATAAATGCTTCTTTGAGCTTCGTGATCTTATGAAAAAGAAGGGTGATCCCGATCTTATCAATGTTTTAATTAGAAATGCTCTTGTATTGCATTCCGATGATTATTGTCACATTGACAAAACTAATGCAAGTAGTTATCAAATTGACCTAGGTGTTGATGATGAACAATCTATGGGTCAATATGATGATGAGCATGAGCATGATGATGATTACTCCGATTCGGACACCGAGCTAGACGAGATCATGAAGAGTCTCAATCTTATGGCAAATCTGAGAGACTACATGTCCGGCGGAAAAGAGTGGATTCTTGATAGTGGATGCACCGACCACATGACCGGAGACAAAGACATGTTTCGAGAGCTTGCAAAGAACGATGGTCCACGCAAGTATGTGACTTTTGGAGACAACTCCAAGGGTAAGGTACTTGGCCTTGGTAAGGTGGCCATATCTCATGATAGCTCTATTCAAAATGTCATGCTTGTAGAATCTCTTGGATACAATTTACTTTCCGTGTCTAGATTAGCTGACTTTGGATTCAATGTGCTATTCACCGAAGTAGATTGCCAAGTCTTTCGTCGTGACAATCATAACATGGTGTTTACCGGTATCCGTAGAGGTGATCTATATATTGTTGATTTCACCAAGAAAGCCCAACCTAGAGCTTGCTTCATTGCTAAATCCTCTAAAGGTTGGTTATGGCATAGAAGGCTTGGACATGTTGGTATGCGTAATCTAGACAAGCTGATCAAAGGTGATCATATTCTAGGCGTTAAAGATGTTTTCTTTGACAAATATAGACTTTGTAGTGCTTGTCAAGCAGGAAAACAAGTAGGTGGAAGTCATCCCGTGAAGAACATCATGACCACAAGGAGACCGCTTGAGCTTCTTCATATGGATCTCTTCGGTCCCAATGCTTACAAAAGCCTTGGTGGTAACTCCTTTGGTCTAGTTATAGTTGATGATTATTCCAGATTTACGTGGGTATTTTTCCTTGATGACAAATCGCAGGTTCAGAGAATCTTCAAAACCTTTGTCAAAAAGGCCCAAAATCAATTTGAGGTGAAGATCAAGAAAGTTCGGAGTGACAATGGAACGGAGTTCAAGAACGCCAATGTAGACTCTTTTCTCGATGAGGAAGGGATTCTACATGAGTTCTCGGCTACGTACACTCCTCAACAAAATGGAGTTGTTGAGAGGAAGAACCGAACGCTCATAGAGATGGCGAGAACGATGCTTGATGAATACAAGACACCGAAGCATTTTTGGGGGGAAGCGGTCGAGACAGCTTGTCATGCTATCAACAGGCTTTATCTTCATAAGCTCCTCGGCAAGACAACATACGAGCTCCTCACCGGTAACAAACCCCAAGTGGGATACTTTCGTGTCTTTGGTTCGAAATGCTATATCCTTGATAAGCATCGTCGGTCTAAATTTGCTCCTAAATCTCATGAAGGCTTTTTTCTTGGTTATGGATCAAACTCCCACACCTACCGTGTCTACAATAATTTCACCCGAAAGGTTGAAGAGACGGTAGACGTGAAGTTTGATGAATCTAATGGCTCGCAAGTAGAGCAAATGCCTATTGATGTAGGAGACAAGGACCCATCGGAAGCTATCCAAGATTTATCTATTGGAAAGATCCGTCCCATGGAAGTGAAGGAGAGTACCTCATCTACATATGTGGAGCCCCCTACCTCACGGCGAGATGAACCTCAAGGCAACATGGAGGCCTCCACAAGTGGAACTCACCAAGATGAGGAAGTGCAACAAGAAGATCCACCACAACCTCCTTCTCCACCGCCTCAAGACAACACCAACAACAATGAAGAAGAAGAAGAGGAAGATGAAGATGATGAGGAAGCTCAGCCACAACCTCAACAAAAGATATCCCGAGTCCGAGCAAGAGTCAAGAAAAATCATCCCGTGGAACAAATGATGAACGACATCAACTCCGGGAGAATTACTCGCTCTAAAACTCGCTTAGCTAACTTTTGTGAGCATTACTCATTTATCTCTAGTATTGAACCTATGAAGGTAGAAGAAGCACTTGAAGACCCGGATTGGGTGAACGCTATGCACGAAGAACTACACAACTTCGAGAGGAACAAGGTATGGACTTTGGTAGAGAAGCCCAAGGATGATCAAAACGTCATTGGAACCAAATGGGTGTTTCAGAACAAGCAAGATGAAGATGGACAAGTCATCCGCAACAAGGCTCGTCTCGTAGCTCAAGGTTACACACAAGTCGAAGGTATGGACTATGGTGAGACCTATGCCCCCGTTGCTAGACTTGAGTCCATTCGCATTCTTCTTGCTTATGCCAATCACCATGATATTACTCTCTATCAAATGGATATCAAAAGTGCTTTCCTAAATGGTGAAATTGAGGAGGAAGTATTTGTGAAACAACCTCCCGGATTTGTGAATCCCAAAAAGCCTAATCATGTTTACAAGTTGCACAAAGCTCTTTATGGTCTTAAACAAGCTCCTAGAGCTTGGTACAGATGCTTGACTAGCTTTCTTCTTGAAAAAGGCTTTGAGATTGGAAAGATAGACTCAATGCTGTTCACGAAAAGGGTTAATGGTGAACTATTTGTGTGCCAAATATATGTTGATGATATTATCTTTGGTTCAACTAACCCTCATTTTAGCAAGAAGTTTGGACATCTCATGTCGGAGAAGTATGAGATGTCCATGATGAGTGAACTCAAATTCTTCCATGGGTTGCAAATCAAGCAATCTAAGGAGGGTACCTTTGTCTCACAAACAAAGTACACCAAGGATCTCTTCAAGAAGTTCAACATGCAAGAAAGCAAAGGTATGAGTACCCCCATGCCTACAAGTGGACATAATGACTTGACAAAAGATGGAGAACCCGTTGATCAAAGGGTTTACCGATCTATGATTGGTTCTCTACTATATCTTTGTGCTTCTCGTCCTGACATAATGTTGAGTGTATGCATGTGTGCTTGATATCAAGCAGCCCCTAAAGAATGTCATCTTAAAGCTGTTAAAAGGATTGTGAGATATTTGATACACACACCAAACTTTGGCATTTGGTATCCTAGGAGGGCCTCTTTCGACCTTGTTGGCTATTCCGACTCGGACTATGCCGGTGACAGGGTTGATAGAAAGTCAACTTCGGGTACGTGTCAATTCCTTGGTCGATCCCTTGTATCTTGGTCCTCCAAGAAACAAAATTCGGTATCATTATCCACTGCCGAAGCGGAATATATTGCTGCTGGTTTGTGTTGTGCTCAATTGCTATGGATGACACAAACGCTTAAGGATTATGGGATACATGTGAGACATGTTCCCTTGCTTTGTGACAATGAGAGTACGATTAAAATTGGACACAATCCCGTGCAACACTCTCGAACGAAGCATATTGAAGTTCGTCACCATTTCATTTGTGATCATATTTCCAAGGGTGACATCAATCTTAAGCATGTTCGTACTGACAAACAACTCGCTGATATATTTACAAAACCTCTTGATGAGAAGGTGTTTTGTCGCTTAAGGAGTGAGTTGAACATCATTGATGCTTCAAACTTGGAGTGAGAACTCCATTGATGCATGCAAGGCATGAGCCCACTTGACTAATCCTTGATATTTCTCTTATGATGGTGATCATATGTCTTGGACACATTTGCCTCCTTGTATTGCATCTAACTCCTTGCAGGTACTTGGATGATCTACATTCCACAAGATTACCACACACTCAAATAATGAGTAATCTTGTCATTGACCAAGTATCTAGCCCTTTGGGATGTTGAGTTCAAGGAACAAAATTCCACATATCCTTTTTGACATCTTATACATCTAGTATTTCACTCTTGTCATCTTGGATATCCTTGAGTATTTCCTTGCTTGCCTAACCCATGTAGGAAGATGAACTACACAAGTGGAAATGGCGCTCCAACTTCACATTCAATGAGCACCTACATCAAGTTTACCTACATGAGCAAAGCAACAACAAGCCCAAGGTATGTTCTTCACATCTTTAAGGAGCTTTGCTCAAAGTCATGAGTACAAGCAGCTTCATAAGATGTGATCACATCGAATGCTTAATCGAAAAATGGCAACCCCGTTTTGAGCTTAAATGATGAGTATGACCTATGATCAAATGTCCTCATTCGACTCCTAAGTCAATATACTCAAACATAGGTGACCTTGTCGCCGACCTTTATCTAGATGAAGTACATATGTTTTGGAGTCTTTCTATTTTCTCTTATGTTCTCTCATTGAGTTTTCATTAAAAAAACTTCATCTAGGAATCTTTTTCATTTCTATTCTTCTGTCTTTGCGAATATCCTTCTGGCTCTGATCAATTCCTCGAAAATCTTTCACAAATTCATTGCAAATCCTTTGAAACATTCCTCGCAAAGTGAGCTGAATTATTTCTGTATTTCCTTGGAATTAAACTCGGCGTCACCGATTTAAATATTTCGGTCTAACCGAAAAGGATCTACCCTAAGTCCCTGACATTCGGACCCACCGATCCATCTTAATTCGGTGTCACCGATTTATTTCTTCCAGGATATCATCTTCTGCAGCTCCACTCAATGATTCTCTATGCATGTTCCTATTTGCCCTGTTGTGATTCTTAAGGATCCCACTCCTTTCTTTCCATCTTCCCTGACCTTCCTAGTTTGCTGTCCTTTTCGGCACTTGATGTCAAAGGGGGAGAAGACTTAGGGGGAGAAGAGAAGATTTAGGGGGAGAAGAAGAGCAATCTTACCTTAAGGGGGAGAGAATCACATCAAAGCTTTGCCGTGTTTTTCCTTATAAGAGAATTTCTTGCCGTGTTTTACATTGGACATTACAATTAGCGTCATTCTCATTTGGCATCATTCTTTTGATTTTGCTCTTTCCATCAAACCCCTTGATCTGAGAGAACTCAAAGGGAGAGGAATCTTCACAATTGATATCTTATGGAAAGCAAAATCTCTCAGAGTTCATTGAAAATCTTTTAGTTTCGGAGACATGTTTGCTGATTCAAGCTTGCGCTCAATATGAGACACTCTTTATACATGTCATCCCTGGCTTGGTACTCTTGATGTTCTTGCAGTTGGTTGAAGAAATACTCTTGTGTTATCTAACCTTGTTTTCCCAAGTTTATCTCTTCAGGTACAATGCCAAGGAACCTCAAGGCAAGTATATGCACTTTGCAGAATGTGCATGATGGTGACTTGCTTGTGAATACTTGTTTGCAAGAAATCACCATGCACATATGCATTATCACTCACTTTTTTTTTCATCTGCTCTGATGCATATAGCCAAGCTGCATGTAGCACATCTTGCTTATCTCTCTTGTGTGCTTGTGGTAGTCCAAAACCATAATTTATGAAAATCTTGCACACTTGTAGGGGGAGCCTGTGTACTACATGTTTGTCAAAGTTTTCGTGATAATTCTGTCTTTCTTTCAATAAGCTTTGATGTCTTGTTTAGTGTGTTGCCATCAATTACCAAAAAGGGGGAGATTGAAAGCACATTTGCTCCCCGGGTGGTTTTGGTAATTAATGACAACATACTTTGTGGTTGGACTAATGCTTTTATCAAGTATGTTTCAGGAAATTCAATCACATTGGCATGGCAAAAGGACTAAAGAAGTGGACCCCTCAAAATGTTAAGGCAAGCATTGGCAAAAGCTCAAGACTCCATTTTTGGTTTAGTGATCCAAGATCACATTGAGTCCATAGGAAAAACCAATACTATTAAAAGGGGATGAGGTTATGATGATGATCTGGTTGCTCAAGTGCTTAGTGATACATCTCCTAAACTATCAGCAACTTTCACTGCCATATACACTCATAAGTAATCTCGGTCCCACCGATATTCCAAACTCGGTCACACCGAGATGAACCACCTCAGCCATAAGCCAAACCCTAGTAAACTCGGATTTTCCGATTCTGAACTCGGTCTCACCGAAACATGAGTTGCCAAGGTTCTGTAACCTTCTGTCATCAAATCGGTGTCACCGAGATGATGAAGTCGGTCCCACCGAAACTGGCATGCTCTTGTCATTGCACGAATCGGACTAACCGAGATTGTATATTCGGTCCCACCGAAAACCCCAACGTTCACATTATTTGAACTATCGGTCTCACCGAGTTGTCCACTTCGGTCCCACCGAGATTGCTCAAATGTGTGTAACGGTTGGATTTTGTGTGGAGGCTATTTATACCCCTCCACCCCCTCTTCATTCGTGGAGAGAGCCATCAGAAAGAACTACCACTCCTACCTTACATTTCTGAGAAGAGAACTACCTACCCTTGTGTTGAGATCAAGTTGCTCCACTCCCACCATATGAAGCTTGATCTCTAGCCTTCCCAAGTTGCTTTCCACTCAATCCTTTCTTCCACCACAGCCAAATCAGTGAGGAGAGTTGAGTGTTGGGGAGATTATCATTTGGAGCACAAGAGCAAGGAGTTCATCATCATCTACAACATCTATTACCTTTTGGAGGGTGGTGCCTCCTAGATTGGTTAGGTGTCGCTTGGGAGCCTCCGTCGTCGAGATGTGGAGTTGAACCAAGAAGTTTGTAAGGGCAAGGAGATCGCCTACTTCGTGAAGATCTACCCCGAGTAAGGCTAGCCCTCCGTGGGCGTAGGCCATGATGGAATAGACAAGGTTGCTTCTTCGTGGACCCTTCGTGGGTGGAGCCCTCCGTGGACTCTCGCAGTCGTTACCCTCCGTGGGTTGAAGTCTCCATCAACGTGGATGTACGATAGCACCACCTATCGGAACCACGGGAAAAATCATCGCGTCTCCAAATTGCGTTTGATCTTCTCCACTTCTCTTTACTACTTGTGCAATTTACTTTCCGCTGCCCATACTCTAGAATTGCATGTGTAGTGTGCTACTTGACTTGTGTGTTATGCAAAATCTGCCAAAATCTGTCCTTGATAAAAGACAGAATTTTTATCTTGTCGAGTAGTCTAATCACCCCCCCCTCTAGACACTCTCACCTTCTTCGATCCCTCAAAGATGTACCATGACCTCAAGCAATCGTATTGGTGGACTCGCATGAAAAGGGGTATTGCCCAATTCGTGAACAAATGTGATGTCTGCAGAAGAGTGAAGGCAGAGCATCAACGTCCAGTCGGACTCCTTCAACCTATACCTATTCCCGAGTGGAAATTCGATCACATTAAAATGAATTTCGTCACCGGTTTTCCCAAGTCCAAGAAAGGAAATGATGCTATCTTTGTGGTGATTGACAAGCTAACTAAAGTAGCTCATTTTCTTCCCGTTAAAGAATCCATCAACGCAGCTCAGCTGGTAGAGCTGTACACGTCGAGAATTGTTTCTTTGCATGCCATTCCTCAAGTGATCTCCTCAGACCGTGGAAGCTTGTTCACTTCAAAGTTCCGGGATTCCTTTCAGTCAGCCATGGGCACAAAGATTTGCTTCAGCACTGCGTTTCACCCTCAGACTAGTGGTCAAGTTGAAAGAGTGAACCAAATCCCTTGAAGATATGCTCAGAGCTTGTGTCATCTCCTTCGGCATGAAATGGGAAGATTGCCTTCCATTTGCCGAATTCTCCTACAACAACAACTTCCAAGCAAGTGCCGGCAAAGCTCCTTTTGAAATCCTCTATGGCAGAAAGTGCCATACCCCTCTCAACTGGTCCGAGACTGGTGCACGTCAACTCCTTGGAAATGATTTGATCTCAGAAGCTGAAGAAATGTGCAGAGTCATACGTGAGAATCTCAAGGCCGCACAATCATGTCAAAAGAGCTACTATGATGGCAAGCATCGTGACTTGGCTTTCGACATTGGAGACCATGTCTATCTCCGTGTTTCTCCGATGAAGGGAACTCAGAGATTCGGTATCAAGGGCAAGCTTGCTCCATGATACGTGTGCCCTTTCAAGATTCTTGGCAAGAGAGGCGATCTAGCCTACCAACTCGAGCTTCCCTCCAACTTTGCAAATGTGCATGATGTGTTTCACGTGTCTCATCTCCACAAGTGCTTCAAGACACCTGAACGCACTATTCCTTTCGAAGAGATTGATCTTCAACAAGACTTGTCTTATCATGAGCACCCCGTTGCTATCCTTGAAGAAACTGAGCGCAAGACCCGCAACAAGTCCATCAAATTCTTGAAAGTGAAGTGGTCACACCATACCGACCGAGAAGCTACATGGGAACGAGAAGATCATCTCCGTTCCGAGTATCCCTCCTTCTTCCAGTCCTAGATCTTGGGACGAGATCTTTTTGTAGTGGAGGAGAGTTTGTAACACCCCATATGTGATACCTTCCATATATGGCAATAAAGAAATTATCAATTTGATCCTTGTCCTTTCCTTGGGGGTTCTTTTTCAATTAGGCATTCTTATTGTCATTGCATTGTCATTTTATTTTTCCTTTTCATTCATGCATTACTCCATCATCACCATTGCATCATGATCATCATAGCATTCTTTTACTTACATATGTGATGATCCTTGTCCTAGCTTGTCTTGTGAGCTCATCTTGTTCTTATGTTGGTGGTGATAGAGACCATGGCCATGCTAAACCCTAACCCCCTCTTCTTCTTGCACCACTTCTTCTCCTCCCTTATTTTCTTCCTTTCTTTAAGCAATTTTGCACGTGACTTAGCCTCTTCCTAAAATGTTCATCTCCTCCCCACTTCTTGGGTTCCTTAACATAAGTCACCTTGCAAAGCCTTGCCCCATTTTAAAATGTTTCGGTCAGGTTAAAAAATGATAGAAGTTTGAACCATATTCAAACTTATTTTATTTTTCTACCTCTAAAAATGCCAAGTCAGTTCTATTAAATAGGGCATAAATCTAGGAGCTTGGGGATATTTTATTTTCCCCAAAATTCCTTTTCTTTTAGCCTGAGTTTTTTCTTTTGTTTTTCTGTCTGAGGAAAAAGATAAAAGAAAAGCCACATCAGCAGCGCAGCCCAGCAGCTACCTGGGCCAGCCCCCCCTCGGCCCAGCGTCCAGTGCCCGCCAGCGACCCAGCATCAGCCCGCGCGCGTCCCTCTCTCTCTTTCTCAACCGCGCCCCCGCATACCCCCGCTTCTTCGCGCCCACGTGGCCAGGCCGACCCCACAAGTCAGCGTCTGTGCTGAGCTCCTCACCCACCTTTTCTACCTCCTCCAACGCACGCCATGGGGACCGCGACAGAGCACGCCGCCGCGCACCGTCGTCGCCCTGGCCTCCCTTTCAACCCCTTGCCTTGTCCACCAACCCCCTAGGGTTCTCCTCTTCCTCCTCCCACCAGCTGGTCAGCTGAGAGCCACCAGATCCGCCGCGCCATCACCGTCCTGAGCGCATCTGAGCGCACGGGCTCGTCGCCGACGAGCCCCTCGTCCTCCGCAGCCTCGCTAAGCATGTCCATATTCTTCCTCGACGTCGGCTACGTCGTCTACGGCTACTACATGGAGCTGATGGCCACGACATCATCCTCTTCTTCCTCGACGTCGACTCCGGGCCCCGCAAGCGTTTGCTCGTTGCCGCCGTCGACTTCGTCCACCTCTAGGCTAGCCGAACACACCGCCGTGTTCGTGGTGAGCATCCGCACCTCCCCGTGCCCTTTTCCCTTCTTCCGCACCGTCTAGCACCTAGTTCGTCGTGCACCCGAGCTCGTCGCCGTCGGGCCTCGCCTCCGGCGAGTGCCCCGACCACCTTAGCCCCTCCGCTGTTGCCCGTCGCCTCCGTCGTGTCGCGTAGGTCCTGTTTGTGCTTTTGCCGCTCCACCAGGGCTCGTGTTTTGCCGCGCCGTTGTGCATCGCCGCCGCCTTTGTTGCTTGCTGTCGGCGACGTTGTAGTCATCGTTAGGTGCTGCAAGTTTGCGTCATGGGTGCGGAGTTCCACCAGGAGCACACCGCACCACTCCGCCGCCTGTATTGGTCGCCGGAGCAGCTCCGACGAGCTCCTCCGACGAGCTCTGTTTCATCTCTGGTGTCTGCATATTCAGTTAACACATAAGGCAACATGCCCCTCTTTTGTCAGTCGAACGCGCCTAGCTCAGTGGCCCGAGCCTCGCCCTCGCAGCGAGTAGACCTGGGTTCGAATCACACTGGGGCAGTGGCTTGTTCCCCCTTTTTTGTATTATATGTGCCACTGACAGGCTGGTCCCACCGGTCAGCCTCTCAACGCCACTCCGACCCACACCCGCACCTACTCTGCCACCTTAGTGCCTCTGGACCCACGGGTCAGCGTCTCGGGCTAGATCCAAGTTGGGTATGTTAGCCTCGTTTTCTTTCTTTTTCTTTTCTGTTTTTGTTTTTCTTTTTCTTTTCTGCATTTTCTTTTGCATATTTGTATCTTTTAATATACTCATCTGATGAAAATGCTTTATATATGAAAACTGCCTAGATTTTCATGTAGAATATTAATATACAGTTTGCTACCATGTTAACAACATTTAAAATGTTGTTTGATATTTATTTGTGTTTAAAAATGCTTGAACTTGTAAAAATCATAACTAAATGACCCCAACTCCAAATTTGACAAACTTTGTATGTATTTGGGGTGGAAAAATGTGTAGATTAATGTGGTGCTGTTACTTTGCATGTTTAACAACTTTGAAACATGACTTTCTCATATCTATCCTAATTGTATTTATATGTATATGGGAGTTTCTGGAAAATGTTGTTTGTTCTTTCTGGCCCATTTAAAATGCTAGCATGTTGATGTTAGTCATAGTTGCACCCCTTGCCATGTTAAACAACTTATAAAACTTGTTGGGTGCTTGTTTAAAACATCTACTTAACCACTTGTGGCCATGTTAGTTTTGTTTCCTTTTGCTTGGTTCCTACATGTGTGTGATCTTGTTTATTGCCATGTTGCTTGTGCACTCTTCTTGTCCCTAGAAGTTGCATCATATCCTACCATGTCCATATGCATCATATTCATGCATCATGTTTTTGAGCATTGCATGATGATTGATTGTTGTTCCGGTGTTTGCATTGTTGTGTTGGTTAGAGCCCGGTGACGATTTGGAGTTCGAGGTTCCGTTCGAGGCTGAGTTTGAGGAGCAAGGTTACGATCCCTTCGTGAACTCAACATGCAAGATGACCATTCCCAAATATCACTTCTATCTTTGCCTATGCTAGATATCTCATTCTTTAGATATTGCCTCGATGCCCATTCCTGTTTGTCAGCCCCCCTATTGTTGCCATGAAACACTCTAACCGCCTTCCTAGAAAACCGTTGTTTGGCTAAGTACGCATCGTTCAGCCCCTCTTATAGCATTGTTAGTTGAAGGTGAAGTTTTGAAGGTTGCTCCATGATGAACCTGTTATTGGGATAACACAATATTATACCTGTTAAACTAATTCACCTATATATTGGTAATGGATGGAAGGCTAAGCCTTTCTGCTTGGTGTTTTGTTCCACTCATGCCACCTTAGGAACCGATAAACCGGTGTTATGGTCCTTGATTTTGCGTTCCTAACACGGTTGGGTTTTATGGACCCCCCTTGATAATTCGCTCAGTTTAAAGCTTTTCCAGCAAGGCCCAACATTGGTTTTACATTTGCCTAATAACTAAAACTTGCATAGGGCGTTGCAAACCCGAGTTCATAATTAACAACCTGGGCCAGTGCTCCTCATGAGTGTTGGTCCAAACTAGGCAGACTGCGGGGCCACCACAGGGAAACCCGAGGTCTGCTATATACCTGTAGGCTGACCTATCCGGTCGTGGGCTGAGACGAGATACGTGTGGCTACTATCAGGGTGTCGGCACGCTGGGAGGTCTTGCTGGATTAGTTTTACCTTTGTCGAAATATCTTGAGCTCGGGATTCCAATGATACTCGAGTGTTCCCACTTTGGAGTTGCGACTCCGCGGATCATGAGCTTGTGATGGGCTAAGTTGGGACACCCCTGCAGGGTTTGATCTTTCGAAAGCCGTGCCCGCGGTTATGTGGAAGATGGGAATTTGTTAATACCTGGTTGTAGATAACTTGACACCTTATTCATAAGAATACACTACCTGTGTGAGTAATCGTGATGGTCTCTTTCCAAAGGGCTTAGGGAAGTGAACACGGTGGGGTTATGATTGATCGTGAGTAGTTAGGATCACTTCTTGATCAACTTGGCGATCGTTGGCACTTGTTCTCTTCTCGCTCTAAACTCGTAGAATAGTGCTAGTGCTTGCTGCAACCCTTGTTTACAGCCTTTCCACACCTAAGGCTTTGGTAGTTTTGATACCCGGGAGCGGGATTGCTGGGTCCTCTGTGGCTCACAGATTCAACACACACCAGATGCAGGTACCGCTGAGACCAATGCAGGAGATGGTTCAGAACTTCACTGGGAGTTCGATGAAGAGCGTGGACGTTACTATGTTTCCTATCCCGACGATCAGTAGTGGTTCTTACTAGGAGGATCCGGGCTTGTGTTTTGGTATCTTTCTCATTTGGATTTTCGTCCGTAGTCGGACCCTGTGTTCTTGGGTGATGTATGCTATTGTATTCATTGTGTGACGTGGCGAGTGTAAGACAACTATCTTTTACAATTTCATCCTTGAATTTTACATGAGATGTGCAAAGATACCATACTTGAGATCATTCTAGTATGCGCTTATGTCTTTAAGTCATGCCTCGACACGTGGGAGACATAGTCGCATACTGGGCTTTACACTAAGGGTGGAACTGCAATATTATCAATAAGAGTGGGGATGTGTTTCTGTGTGTCCGTGTGTGTGATAGATCTGTCGGGACACATCCATGGATGATGAAGGGGAACCATGTGTTTGGTAAGCAAACCTAACTAGATCTGTAGCTCAATTGTGGTTTGTCGGAGGAAGGGAGAGACATAAGTAATGAGGTAGATCGATCGACGCGTGGGAAAAAACGAGTTATAAGGACCTAGCTAGCTATATGTATAGCGGTAGATCAGTCGGTGTACATCCATTTGTTAGAGGCAAATAAGGCCCTACGAGACGGATAGACAGAGAGAATGGAGCTAGGAGGTGGTGCGAGAGGCCCAGCTACTAGCTAGATAGGGGGAGGAGTGTGTGGTTGTGAGATCGATGAAAAGAGGGGCGAGAGTTTACACGTGTGTGGGACCGTATGAGAGACACGAGGCAAGGACACATAAAGGAGGAGATTGAAGGCGTGTGTGTATGTTGTAGGCAGACATCGCTGGAGAGGTTTATCGATCGGTGTGTGTGTCGGAAAGGAGTTGTGGAAACTTGGGAGAACGACCTAAAGAAAACAAAAAGAATATGCGCAATGGATAGAATGCTGAGGGAGGGGGAGGGCGAGAAGGGCGTGTGCATGCACGAGAGAAAGTTAGTGGTAGCTATAAAGGTTAGAGGATTGTGTGGGTGTAAGAGACTAACAAAGATCATAATTTGATATGAAAGTGGATTCATATATTTGAATAGGAGATCATAGTGTTTTAAACATATGCATGCATGAATATAGCGGTGATACGCGTGTTGTGGTTTTGCACATCTTATATACCATAATGTGACAATGGATGGCATTTGCAACTCACAGCTAAATGTCGAACAATCTAAACCATACTATACATCGAACAATCTCACATTTTATTTGAATTTGTGATAATGTGTGGCGTTTGCAGCTTACAACTAAATATCGAACAATCTAAACAATACTATATATCGAACATTCTCACATTTTATTTGAATTTGTGGTAATGTGTGGTGTTTGCTACTCACATCTAAATACTTGTAGGCATAGGGGGCGGGGCACCATACATAATGTGATAAACATATTATACATATGAGACATGGTTTAGTTTGTGAAGATCTAGCTAGAGCTTGAAATGTACTATGATTTGAAATCAACATAAAGTGGATTCAAAAAATGGAGTTCGAGTTCATATAGTACACATAGTTCATATGTAACTCGAGACTAATCATGTGGTGTGCTGTGAAGATAATACACAAACGATGGTTTAACTTGACAATAATGACGATTGTAGATCTTATTAAAATAGAGAAACGAATTCAAATACTTTGACTTCACAACAATCATTATTGTAGATCTTATTCAAATAGAGAAACGAATTCAAATTTAGTTCATATTGAAGAGGTAGTATATACTTTTGGAATGCACAAAAATGTTCATTTGAGTACTAGGTTGCATGCATTATACACGTAGCGAAATATTTTAGTTGAACATAACACGAATTCAAAGTTTTGAATGACATTTGTAGTGCGAATTGATTTGGTACATTACACGTTAGGCTTTTCCGGAAATTTCAACCCGCGCCTTGTTAGCCCGAAATATGTAAGATATATCTTTGTCTCATTGTGCTCCGACAACTCCCTCCATCTCAACCCGCGCCTTGCTATTCCAAAATTTCAACGCGCGAGAAAACACCCATCTCCTGTGAAATCCCGACACGCGAAATGCCCGTGATACCCCTGGACCGAAAGAACCGCCTCAAATCGGTGGGGGTACTTTCGTAACTTACCCCACATTTCAGACAAGCGCGTCCCTAAGCCATGGTTCCCCACTCTCATCCCATCCGCCCACACATTCATACACCGAGCCTGACAATACCCGCGAAGCACCACACCCTCCTCCGTCCGCCACACAGCCGGAGCCTCTTCCCCGACGACGTCGTCCACAAGAACACCTCGACGTCCCTCATCCACCGTACCGGATGACGATCCATCATCGATCTGGTCGTCCTGCCGGTTCAGCAACCCTGTCCTCCACCTCCAAGGAGCTTCCCCGACATTCCCCTCGTCTTTCACACCACCTCCATTCCCACACCACCATCTTCACCTGCACCACTGGAAGAGCATCATCATCACCGTTTCCTCGGATGAAGCTGTGGCCTAATCGGCGCCACCAAAGAGGTTGTACATTAATCGCCGCATTTTCTTCTTGATTCGATCTCACGGTGCTGCTGGCGCTCGATCCTGAGCCGACACGGTGCAGCTCCATCCACGACGGCATCGCCGGCACTTCCTCCATGGCGTCGCTCCCTTTGCGATGACGTCCACATCAGTAGAAGCTGCTACTGCTTTAGCTCTCGCTCGTGCTGCTGCTCTGTTCTTGCTCTCGGTCCCCTGCCTGGTCTACACATGCTCTTGCTCTTGCTCGCGCTGCTGTTCTCGCTCTTGCTCTTGCTTGCGATGCTGCTCCGATTTAGCTACACTTAAGTCGACTGAATCGACTTTTGGGTCAGTCGATTTTCAGGGGGTGGGGGCTCGCCGGAGTTAAGGAAGAACTAGCCGCAGCGGGGAGGGGGCTCGCCGAAGAGGTACCCCACTATCTATCTTAGGGTTCAGGGTGGGGGCGGTGGTCGCCGACGGTGGTGGGGTGGTGGCGTGGGGATCGCCGGAGAAAAAGCTCGGCACAGGGGGGGGGCTACGGGGATGGCCGGGGCGACAGCGGACCGACGGTGGGGGGTGTTTTCGAGGCGGGCGGGGTGGCCCACCGCCGGCCGCGGGCGGCGGGGGCAGCTGTTTGGCCAGTGGTGGCTGGCTGTTGGGGAACGTGGTATTTTAAAAATTTCCTACGATCACGCAAGATCTATCTACCAAATGTATAGTAATGAGAGAGGAGAGTGTGTCTACGTACCCTCGTAGACCGGGAGCGGAAGCGTCAAGTGACGCGATTGATGTAGTCGAACTTCTTCGCGATCCAACCGATCAAGCACCGAACGTACGGCACCTCCGCGTTCAGCACACGTTCAGCTTGATGACGTCCCACGAGCTCTTGATCCAGTTGAGCTTCACGGGAGAGTTTCGTCAGCACGACAGCGTGGTGACGGATATGATGTATCTACCGACGCAAGGCTTCGCCTAAGCACTAAAACGGTATGACCGAGGTGTGTTTCTGTGGATGGGGGCACCGCACACGGCTAAAACAATTCAACTTGTGTGTCCTAGGGTGCCCCCTGCCCCCGTATATAAAGGAACAAGGGAGAGGTCGGCCCTAGAGGGGAGGCGCCAAGTGTGGGGAGTCCTACTAGGACTCCCAAGTCCTAGTAGGATTCCCCTTTCCTTTCCGGAGTAGGAGAGAAGGAAAGAGGGGGAGAGGGAGAAGGAAAAGGGGGCTGCACCCCTTGTCCAATTCGGACCAGAAGGGGGGCGTGCGCCTCATTCCTTTTTGGCCTCTCTCTTCTATTCCCGTAACTCCCCGGTACTCCGAAAATACCCGAATCACTCGGAACCTTTCCGATGTCCGAATATAGTCGTCCAATATATCAATTTCTACGTCTCGACCATTTCGAGACTCCTCGTCATGTCCCCGATCTCTTCCGGGACTCCGAACTCCTTCGGTACATCAATACTCATAAACTCATAATAAAACTGTCATCGAAACCTTAAGCGTGCGGACCCTACGAGTTCGAGAACTATGTAGACATGACCGAGACACGTCTCCGGTCAATAACCAATAGCGAAACCTGGATGCTCATATTGGCTCCCACATATTCTATGAATATCTTTATCGGTCAAACCGCATAACAACATACGTTGTTCCCTTTGTCATCGGTATGTTACTTGCCCGAGATTCGATCGTCGGTATCTCAATACCTAGTTGAATCTCGTTATCGGCAAGTCTATTTACTCGTTCCGTAATACATCATCCTGCAACTAACTCATTAGCTGCAATGTTTGCAAGGCTTATAGTGATGTGTATTACCGAGTGGGCCCAGAGATACCTCTCCGACAATCGGAGTGACAAATCCTAATCTCGAAATACGCCAACCCAACAATTACCTTCGGAGACACCTGTAGAGTACCTTTATAATCACCCAGTTACGTTGTGACGTTTGGTAGCACACAAAGTGTTCCTCCGGTATTCGGGAGTTGCATAATCTCATAGTCATAGGAACATGTATAAGTCATGAAGAAAGCAATAGCAGTAAAACTTAAACGATCATAGTGCTAAGCTAACGGATGGGTCTTGTCCATCACATCTTTCTCCTAATGATGTGATCCCATTGATCAAATGACAACTCATGTCTATGGCTAGGAAACATAACCATCTTTGATCAATGAGCTAGTCTAGTAGAGGCATACTAGGGACACTCTATTTTGTCTATGTATTCACACATGTACTAAGTTTCCGGTTAATACAATTCTAGCATGAATAATAAACATTTATCATGATATAAGGAAATAAATAATAACTTTATTATTGCCTCTAGGGCATATTTCCTTTAGTCTCCCACTTGCACTAGAGTCAATAATCTAGATCACATCACCATGTGATTAACACCAATATTCACATCGCCATGTGACTAACACCCATAGTTCTCATCGCCATGTGACTAATACCCAAAGGGTTTACTAGAGTCAACAATCTAGTTCACATCCTCATGTGATTAACACCCAAAGAGTACTAAGGTGTGATCATGTTTTACTTCGTGAGAGAAGTTTAGTCAGCGCGTCTGTTACATTCAGATCCGTATGTATTTTGCAAATTTCTATGTCTACAATGCTCTGCATGGAGCTACTCTAGCTAATTGCTCCCACTTTCAATACGCATCCAGATTGATACTTAGAGTCATCTGGATTTAGTGTCAAAGCTTGCATTGGCGTAACCCTTTACGACGAACTCTTTATCACCTCCATAATCGAGAAACATTTCCTTAGTCATCCAGTTACAAAGGATAATTTTGACCGCTGTACAGTGATCTAGTCCTGGATCACTATTGTACCCCCCTGACAAACTCATGGCAAGGTACACAACATGTTTGGTACGCAGCATGGCATACTTTATAGAACCTATGGCTGAGGCATAGGGAATGACTTTCATTCTCTCTATATTTTTTCTGCCGTGGTCTAGCTTTGAGTCTTACTCAACTTCACAACTTACAAGTCAGGCAAGAACTCCTTCTTTGACTGATCCATTTTGAACTACTTCAAAATCTTATCAAGGTATGTACTCATCGAAAGTCTTATCAAGCGTCTTGATCTATCTCTATAGATCTTGATGCCCAATATGTAAGCAGCTTCACCAAGGTCTTTCTTTGAAAAACTCCTTTCAAACACTCCTTTATGCTTTCCAGAAAATTCTACATCATTTCCGATCGACAATATGTCATTCACATATACTTATCAGAAAGGTTGTAGTGCTCCCACTCACTTCTTGTAAATACAGGCTTCACCGCAAGTCTGTATAAATCTATATGCTTTGATCAACTTATCAAAGCGTATATTCCAACTCCGAGATGCTTGCACCAGTCCATAGATGGATCGCTGGAGCTTGCACATTTTGTTAGCACCTTTAGAATTGACAAAACCTTCTAGTTGCATCATATACAAGTCTTCTTTATTAAATCTGTTAAAGAATGCAGTTTTGTTATCCATTTGCCAGATTTCATAAAATGCGGCAATTGCTAACATGATTCGGACAGACTTAAGCATCGCTACGGGTGAGAAAGTCTCATCGTAGTCAACTCCTTGAACTTGTTGAAAAACTTTTGCAACAAGTCAAGCTTTGTAAACAGTAACATTACCGTCAGCGTCAGTCATCCTCTTGAAGATCCATTTATTTTCGATGGCTTGCCGATCATCGGGCAAGTCAACCAAAGTCCACAATTTGTTCTCATACATGGATCCCATCTCAGATTTCATGGCCTCAAGCCATTTTGCGGAATCTGGGCTCATCATCGCTTCCTCATAGTTCGTAGGTTCATCATGGTCCAGTAACATGACTTCCAGAACCGGGTTGCCGTACCACTCTGATGCGGAACAAACTCTGGTTGATCTACGAAGTTCAGCAGAAAATTGATCTGAAGTTTCATGATCATCATCATTAGCTTCCTCACTAATTGGTGTAGGAATCACTGGAACTAGTTTCTGTGATGTTCCACTTTCCAATTTGGGAGAAGGTACAATTACCTCATCAAGTTCTACTTTCCGCCCACTCACTTCTTTCGAGAGAAACTCCTTCTCTAGAAAGGATCCACTCTTAGCAACAAAGACCTTGCCTTCGGATCTGTGATATAAGGTGTACCCAACAGTTTCTTTTGGGTATCCTATGAAGATTTACTTCTCCGATTTGGGTTCGAGCTTATCATGTTGAAACTTTTTCACATAAGCATCGCAGTCCCAAACTTAAAGAAATGACATCTTAGGTTTCTCGTCAAACCACAGTTCATACGGTGTCATCTCCACGGATTTAGATGGTGCCCTATTTAACGTGAATGTAGCTGTCTCTAATGCATAACCCCAAAAGCGATAGTGGTAGATCGGTAAGAGACATCATCGATCGCACCATATCTAATAAAGTACGGTTATGACGTTCGGACACACCATTACACTGTGGTGTTCCAGGTGGCGTGAGTAGTGAAACTATTTCACATTGTTTTTACAGAAGGCCAAACTCGCTAACTCAAATATTTTACCTCTACGATCATATCGTAGAAACTCTTATTTTCTTCTTACGATGATTCTCCACTTCACTCTGAAATTCTTTGAACTTTTCAAATGTTTCAGACTTGTGCTTCATTAAGTAGATATACCCATATCTGCTCAAATCATCAGTGAAGGTCAGAAAATAACGATACCCGCCGTGAGCTTCAACACTCATTGGTCCACATACATCTGTATGTATGATCTCCAACAAATCTGTTGCTCGCTCCATTGTTCCGGAGAACGGAGTTTTAGTCATCTTGCCCATGAGGCATGGTTCGCAAGCACCAAGTGATTCATAATCAAGTGATTCCAAAAGTCCATCACTATGGAGTTTCTTCATGCGCTTTACACCATTATGACCTAAACGGCAGTGCCACAAATAAGTTGCACTATCATTATTAACCTTGCATCTTTTGGCTTCAATATTATGAATATGTGTATCACCACGATCGAGATCCAACAAACTATTTTCATTGGGTGTATGACCATCGAAGGTTTTATTCATGTAAACAGAATAACAATTATTCTATGACTTTAAATGAATAATCGTATTGCAACAAATATGATCGAATCATATTCATGCTCAACGCAAATGCCAAATAACATTTATTTAGGTTTTACACTAATCCCGAAAGTATAAGGAGTGTGCGAGGATGATCATATCAATCTTGGAACCACTTCCAACACACATCGTCACTTCACCTTTAACTAGTCTCTGTAGATTCTGCAATTCTCGTTTCGAGTTACTAATTTTAGCAACTGAACCGGTATCAAATACCCAGGGGTTGCTATGAACACTAGTAAAGTACACATCAATAATCTGTATATCAAAATATACCTTTGTTCACTTTGCCATCCTTCTTATCCGCCAAGTATCTAGGGCAGTTCCACTTCCAGTGACCATTTCCTTTGCAGTAGAAGCACTTAGTTTCAGGCTTGAGTTTTAGCTTTGGGTTTCTTCACGGGAGTGACAACTTGCTTGTCATTATTCTTGAAGTTCCCCTTCTATCCCTTTGCCCTTTACTTGAAACAAGTGGTCTTTTTAACCATCAACACTTGATGCTTTTTCATGATTTCTACCTTCGCCGACTTCAGCATCGCGAAGAGCTCGGGAATTCCTTTCGTCATCCCTTGCATATTATAGTTCATCACGAAGTTCTACTAACTTGGTGATAGTGACTAGAGAACTTTGTTAATTACTATCTTATCTGGAAGATTAACTCCCACTTGATTCAAGTAACTGTAGTACCCAGACAATCTGAGCACATGCTCACTGGTTGAGCTATTCTCCTCCATCTTGTAGGCAAAGTACTGTCAGAAGTCTTATACCTCTCGACACGGGCATGAGTATTAAATACTAATTTCAACTCTTGGAACATCTTATATGCTCCGTGGCGTTCAAAAAGTTTTTGAAGTCCCGGTTCTAAGCCGTAAAGCATGGTGCACTTAAACTATCAAGTAGTCATCATACCGAGCTTTTGTCAAAACGTTCATAACGTCTACATCTGCTCCTGCAATAGGTCTGTCACCTAGCGGTGCATCAAGGACATAATTCTCTGTGCAGCAATGAGGATAATCCTCAGATCACGGAACAATTCCGCATCATTGCTACAAACATCTTTCAACTTAGTTTTCTCTAGGAACATATAAAAAATAAACCGGGAACAACATCGTGAGCTATTGATCTACAACATAGATATGCTAATACTACAAGGACTAAGTTCATGATAAATTAAAGTTCAATTTAATCATAATACTTAAGAACTCCCACTTAGATAGACATCCCTCTAGTCATCTAAATGATCACGTGATCCAAATCAACTAAACCATGTCCGATCATCACGTGAGATGGAGTAGTTTCAATGGTGAACATCTTATGTTGATCATATGTACTATATGATTCACGCTCGACCTTTCGGTCTCCAGTGTTCCGAGGCCATATCTGCATATGCAAGGCTCGTCAAGTTTAACCTGAGTATTCTGCGTGTGCAAAACTGGCTTACACCCATTGTATTTGAACGTAGAGCTCATCACACCCGATCATCACGTGGTGTCTCGGCACAAAGAACTTTCGCAACGGTGCATACTCAGGGAGAACACTTGTACCTTGAAATTTTGTAAGGTATCATCTTATAATGCTACCGTCGTTTTATGCAAAATAAGAAGCATAATAAGATAAACATCACATGCAAATCAAAATATGTGACATGATATGGCCATCATCATCTTGTGCTTTTGATCTCCATCTCCAAAGCACCGTCATGATCACCTTCGTCACCGGCGCGACACCTTGATCTCCATCGTAGCATCGTTGTCATCTCGCCAACTATTGCTTCCACGACTATCGCTACCGCTTTGTGATAAAGTAAAGCAATTACATGGCGATTGCATTTCATACAATAAAGCGACAACCATATGGCTCCTGCCAGTTGCTGATAACTTTACAAAACATGATCATCTCATACAAAACCGTATATCTCATCATGTCTTGACCATATCACATCACAACATGCCCTGCAAAAACAAGTTAGACGTCCTCTACTTTGTTGTTGCAAGTTTTACGCGGCTGCTAGGGGCTTAGCAAGAACCGTTCTTACCTACGCATACAAAACCACAACGATGTTTCATCAAGTATGTGCTGTTTTAACCTTCACAAGGACCGGGCGTAGCCACACTTGATTCAACTAAAGTGAGAGAGACAGACACCCGCCAGTCACCTTTAAGCAACGAGTGCTCATAACGGTGAAACCAATCTCGTGTAAGCGTACGCGTAATGTCGGTCCGGGGCGCTTCATCTCACAATACCGCCGAAGCAAAGTATGACATGCTGGTAAGCAGTATGACTAGTATCGCCCACAACTCATTGTGTTCTACTCGTGCATATCATCTACGCATAGACCTGGCTCATGATGCCACTGTTGGGGAACATAGTACTTTAAAATTTTCCTACGATCACGCAAGATCTATCTACCAGATGTATAACAACGAGAGGGGAGAGTGTGTCTACGTACCCTCGTAGACCGGGAGTGGAAGCGTCAAGTGACGCGGTTGATGTAGTCGAACTTCTTCGCGATCCAACCGATCAAGCACCGAACGTATGGCACCTCCGCGTTCAGCACACGTTCAGCTTGATGACGTCCCACGAGCTCTTGATCCAGTTGAGCTTCACGGGAGAGTTTCGTCAGCACGACGGCGTGGTGACGGATATGATGTATCTACCGACGCAGGGCTTCGCCTAAGCACTGCAACGGTATGACCGAGGTGTGTTTCTGTGGAGGGGGCCACCGCACACGGCTAAAACAATTCAACTTGTGTGTCCTAGGGTGCCCCTGCCCCCGTATATAAAGGAGCAAGGGAGAGGCCGACCCTAGAGGGGGCGCGCCAAGTGTGAGAGTCCTACTAGGACTCCCAAGTCCTAGTAGGATTCCCCTTTCCTTTCCGGAGTAGGAGAGAAGCAAAGAGGGGGAGAGGGAGAAGGAAAAGGGGGCTGCACCCCTTGTCCAATTCGGACCAGAAGGGGGGCGCGCGCCTCCTTCCTTTTTGGCCTCTCTCTTCTATTCCCTTAACTCCCCGATACTCTGAAAATACCCGAATCACTCGGAACCTTTCCGATGTCCGAATATAGTCGTCCAATATATCGATTTTTACATCTCGACCATTTCGAGACTCCTCGTCATGTCCCCGATCTCTTTCGGGACTCCGAACTCCTTCGGTACATCAAAACACATAAACTCATAATAAAACTGTCATCGAAACCTTAAGCGTGCGGACCCTACGGGTTCGAGAACTATGTAGACATGACCGAGACACGTCTCCGGTCAATAACCAATAGCGGAACCTGGATGCTCATATTGGCTCCCACATATTCTACGGATATCTTTATCGGTCAAACCGCATAACAACATACGTTGTTCCCTTTGTCATCGGTATGTTACTTGCCCGAGATTCGATCGTCGGTATCTCAATACCTAGTTGAATCTCGTTACCGGCAAGTCTCTTTACTCGTTCCGTAATACATCATCCCGCAACTAAGTCATTAGCTGCAATGCTTGCAAGGCTTATAGTGATGTGTATTACCGAGTGGGCCCAGAGATACCTCTCCGACAATCGGAGTGACAAATCCTAATCTCGAAATACGCCAACCCAACAATTACCTTCGGAGACACCTGTAGAGTACCTTTATAATCACCCAGTTACGTTGTGACGTTTGGTAGCACACAAAGTGTTCCTCCGGTATTCGGGAGTTGCATAATCTCATAGTCATAGGAACATGTATAAGTCATGAAGAAAGCAATAGCAGTAAAACTTAAACGATCATAGTGCTAAGCTAACGGATGGGTCTTGTCCATCACATCATTCTCCTAATGATGTGATCCAGTTGATCAAATGACAACTCATGTCTATGGCTAGGAAACATAACCATCTTTGATCAATGAGCTAGTCTAGTAGAGGCATACTAGGGACACTCTGTTTTGTCTATGTATTCACACATGTACTAAGTTTCCGGTTAATACAATTCTAGCATGAATAATAAACATTTATCATGATATAAGGAAATAAATAATAACTTTATTATTGCCTCTAGGGCATATTTCCTTCACTGGCGCCTCATGGGGGTGGAGGTTGAAGATGAACTGCACGCCCTTGATTTCATATCCAACGGCTGCAAAATCGACTGACCTGAGATGAAAAACTCAGTCGACTGACATGTAGCCCCACATCTAGTGCGTTCAGTTTCGACAGTAAATTCAGTTGTGACAGCAAAATTTAGTTTCGACAGTTAAGTTCAGTTTCGACAGTTAAATTCAGTTTCGACAGTTAGGTTCAGTTTCGACAGTTAAATTCAGTTTCGACAATAAAGTTCAGAGATGGGCGGCTGATGTATACATCTCGCACTTTGTGGTTATGTATTTTACGTCATCTATTGGAGATGCTATTAGAATTCCACTCAGGTTAACGTTGTCTCTCTTGTCCTGCTTCAGCCTCAACGTCGTATAACTCACCGAAGCTGCTCCAACGACGAAACCCTCCATCACAGTGGAGGAGTACCTCGGGCTCCATCTCCAGACGCCTACGATCTTCTTCCCCTCCTCCGACAGCCAAGTCAGCCGGAGTATCATCACCGTCCAACCCAATCACGTTGGAATCGACATGGCTTTGCCAAAGAGGTCGTACACTTCTTGTGGTTTGACTTAATCTCACCATGCTTCTTTGCATCATGTGATCTTCCAATTCTTGTGAACCAAACACCCAGATTGGCAGAAATCCTGTGTTTTTAAATTCTCTATTTTGCACGTGCATTCCTATCCTATTCCTGTCTATTTCCGATCCCTGCATTGTTAGAATCCTCAAATTCAAACAAGCCCTTACACAATTACTTCTGTTACAGATATGTGTAAAGAAACCTTGTGTGGTTTGTCCTGCTCCTGTGGTGCTGTGTTCCACCACAGCTCAGCTGCTCCAATGACGGAAGGGTTCACCACAGCAAGGATCCGCTCTCGAGACTGCCTTTTGCCGCCTCAGATCTTCTTCTCCGCCGCTGGCAGCCACGAGAACTACATTATCGTCATCAACAGAGCAGATGACCTTGAGGACTACACGGGTTCGCAAGAGAGGTCACACTCTTCCGTGTCTGCTTACGTTATGCATCGCTTAATATGACGACATGCTACTTTATCGTCGTGTTCTCCTATTAGAATTCGACTTAGGTCCAAACTTATGCTGAAACTTGAGTTTTTAAATGGTTGCGGGGTACATATTGGGCCAGCAATTAGTACTATATGTCTACTATCTGGTTAATCTCGGGTGTCTACTATGAGTTTCATGTTGGGTGCAAACAAACATTAAAGGAGCCATTATTTGTGTTTTTTTAACTAAAGCTATTATCTGCCTGCTATCATTGGTTTTGGGTCTATCCACAGTTTGCTACCTTCACTCTGGATTTGTGCATGCACTCCTTACATAATCTCACTATGTTTTATTCCTATGCATGTAAGTTATTGTACACAATGGAACTGAACATGTAGAGCAAAAGAGACGAGCCTTGCGTGGCAATAAAATTTCATGCAGACGTCGCTCCATGGTGGGCGCAAAGGCAGCCCCCCTTCCACCCATTACGGATCGTAATCAAAAGGAAGATAACTCCTCAGAGGACAATTCAGAGACAAATGACCAGTCCTATCGCCCCCCCCCCCGAGGTGCATGCTCTAACTTGGTAGGGTTATGTTGCTCATATCGTGCGTATGGTATCTTCCATTGCTATGTCATTCGCTTAGTTTAGACATGATTTGTGTGAATGCCACCTGTTTAGTGTCTAATTACCATATATGTGAATTATGCAATGCCATCTTTTTGCAAGACATTATATATGTAAATTATGCAATGCTATCTTCTTGCAAGGCATTATATATGTGAATTATGCAATGCCATGTTGTTTAGCCAAGCGTCATTTATGTGAATTATATCATCATGTCCTTTTTTTGTATTTCTCATTGCTTTTGTCGACAATGTTTGTATATTCAACTGCTCTTCCTGTGCATCAGCCATTTGAATTGGTGATGGAGAAATCTGGAGTGAAAACAAGGTCTTGAGAGCAGACAATGCTACTTGGTGAAGCAGTTATCTTGTTGGTTACAGATAGCTCTTCAGAGGAGGATTCAGAGGCAGATGACCAGTCCTATTATCCCCCTGAGGTGTATGCTCAAACTTGGCAGGGTTATATTACTCATATCATTCATATGTTGTATTGCAATGCTTAGTTTTTACATCATATACACGATATTGAATGCCATCTCCTTAGTTGACACATCATATATGCGATTGCCCTCTGCTCACTTCCTTAGTATATAAATCATGTATTTGAATTATATCATGCCATGATGTTTACATAGACAGCATGTATCTAAATTATGGCATTCCAACCCATTTTCTAAAGACATAATATAATTATATCATCTCATCCTGTTCACATAGTAATCATATTTTGAATTATGTCATTCTATCCGTGAATTATATCATGCCATCATGTTTCCATCGACCGCATGTTTGTGATTTATGGCATGCCAACCACTTTAATAGACACATCGTATAGTTATATCATGTCATCCTGTTTACATAGTCATCATATTTTGAAGTATGTCATTCTATCATGTTTAGTTAGCCATCATACATGTGAAATTGTGTCATGCTATCCTGTTAATTAGCCATCATATATGTGAAATTATGTCCTGCTATTCTGTTTGGTTAGACAACATAAATGTGAATTATTTCATGCCCCGTTTTCTTCCCTACTATCCATTGCACCTGTCTATCTTACAATGTCTGTACATTCAATTACTTTTCTTGTTTATCAGCCATTTCAATTGGAGGGGTGATGGCAGTATCTGTGTGAGTAAAAACACTGTCTTCAGAAAAGATCATGCTACATGTCGATGGAGATAGAACCATGGTTGTACTGGCCCAAGAACCAGCCCCACCACACATAACCCAGACTCACGCAGATTGTACCCCTACCCAGTTGGACAGAGAACCAGCTACACCCCTTCTAACCCCAACCCTAGCCGATAGTAACCCAGTTCCCATTGACACAACACCGTCTCCACCACAGAGCACCCAAACATGATCAGTTAGTAAGGCAACTGCAGTGCCCAAAGCACGAGGACCACCACTCCGAACCCCAAGTCAACGCTTAAAGCAGAAGAAGAATTGTTCTCAGGTCAGGTTCTGTAGCTATGATTCATACTACTTTGCTCTTGCATCACTGTATTTACTCATACCAACTAATTTCAAATTTGAAGGATGCAATTGAAACTCCAATGGCGCAACATGTATGTTTTAAACCTATTTTTTAACGTGTTTGTTGTTGTAACTTGCTCTATGTTGATTTCAGTTTCAATTGAATAAACAATTATATTCTCATGCCATGCACCTTACAAGTGTTGTTATTGCTGTGTAATTTCCCACACTTATATTATGTCTAAGCTGCTTTGTCTTAAATAGATATGATTCGAACTGTATCTATCTTGATTTGGCAACATAAACTAGAATGATATAGACCATACTACATAGATATATGTTTGTTTCATGCTGTTATCCTGTCCACCTTACTACTGAACTGGTTTACCAAAATGAGTTTCATATACTACATTGTAAACCTGTGATGTGTTTATTTGTTTCTCTTTTAGAATGCGAATAAAATATTGGAGAAGAGTACCCCGTTATGCAATGGTACATGAAGTAATGCAGATAAGGTTCAAGATAGTGAAACATCCATGTTGGTCTCTAAGAAAGCTGATAAAAACTATATTGAAGACATTGAGACAACCCAAAATTACTGTCTTGATGTAGTGTTCGAGTTACTGGCTACTACTGCTGGCACCAGCTCTTCGAACTCGCTGCCTGAATCATTTCGGCTTCTTGAGTCTCAACTTCAAGTTGAAAGACATCGATCAGATGTTATGCGACAGGAAGCCGAAGGACTGAGGAAGTCCCTGCAGAATTCAGGTGCATACTTTCTGGTGCAACAACAAGTGTTGGAGGATTTAAGCGCCAAACAAGAGAAAGTTAATAAGCTTGCTAAGCATCTTGCCAGCATTATGGGTACCCAGGATATTGTTTCTTGAGCTCTTCTGAAGTGGTTTCAGTTCTGGATTTGTTTTGCTGCGGCGTTTATATGCTGCTTTGTTCCCTATATTTGCACTGGTGGCGAACTTTGATGCCCAGTGGATGTAATATGTGTAATAGCCGTGATAGCCTAGCGTAAGTTGCTAGCCTATTTATTTCCTTATTGTCTTGTTTATTTGTTTTGTTGTAGTTAGTGCAGTTCTTTTTCCATGATTTGCTAGTGGCCGCAATAGCCTATTTTTTAAAACTAGGCCACATTAACCATGGGCTACATATTTACTGTAGTTAACATGGGCCTCTTACGGGTCGTAGAAACAATGGGCCTTCTAAGGGTCGTAGAAACAATGGGCCTTCTACGGGGCGTAGAAACAATGGGCCTTATACGGGCCGTAGACACAGTGGGCCTTCTACGGGCCGTATGATCGGTTGGCCAAACATGGGCCAATAACAGACCACATTATGGCCGTAAATGGGCTAGAATTGAAATCGCCCGTTCATGGGCCGACCATAACGAGCCGTCGTTAATCGGCCGTATTTGATGACGCTATGAAAACGGCCCAACGTATTAACGGGCCACAAACAGGCCGACTGTAACCACGTGCTGAATTTGGCCCAGAAACAAAAAATGACAGTAACGGGCCGAAAGTAAACGAATGCTGGAAATGAGCCCAAGAATAAATGGGCCCTGAGAAGGCCGAAAGATAACATGGGTTGGAAATGGCCCAACGGAATAATGGGCCGTTAATGGGTATAAAGTGAAACACTATTCATTATGGGCCAGTTTTACCACGGGCCGCTAATGGGCCGAGGGTTACTAAGGACCTCATATGGGCCGAAAGACGTCATCGGCCATACATGGGCCAGAAGTTAAAACGGGATGGAATTATATTGGACGGCCCAGATGATGCTACTGGGCCTAATTTGGATAGGCCGTAAACGGGCCCTGGGTTAGCGGGCTGTATATGGGCTATATGCGAACATGTTGTTAACAAGCTTGCCGTGGGCCGGCCCGTCATGTTTTGACCAAGTCAAATGGGCCGGCCTTTTCACAGGAATTGGCCGCTGTTGGGCATTGTTCATTACGGGCCAGTTTTTTACCACGGGCCGTTAATGGGCCGATGGTTACTAAGGGCCTCATATGGGCCGAAAGACGTCATGGGCCGGAAGTTAAAACTGGCTGGAATTATATTGGACGGCCTAGATGAAGCTACTGGGCCTAATTCGGATAGGCCGTAAACGGGCCCTGGGTTAGCGGGCTGTAAATGGTCTATATGCGAACATGCCGTTAACAGGCTTGCCATGGGCCGACCCGACACCTTTTAACCAAGTCAAACGGGCCGGTCTTTTCACAGGAGTGGGCCTCTGTTGGGCCGTGCCACGTGTCGTGTCGATGTATCATAGGTGCTTTGGGTCCAATGAGTGGATGGCATATGTCCCAACGGCGAGCCAACACGTGTTCCCTCCAGCCAATGTTGATTTTACACGTGGAAAATCCCCATTGGTCGGGGCTGTTAACGGGTTATCGGATCCAAAACCGGACCCGATAGCTTAACGGCGATCTGTTACGGTGGATGCCACGTGTCGGTCTCCCTTGACGAAAGCACTTCTGTGACGCGCGATTTATCGTCACGGAAGTGGACACTTCCGTGATGATAATTTGGGTAATGTCATGGAACACTTCTATGATAGCACAGGTATGACTATCTTTATTCTGTCATAAATTTGTCATCGATGTACATGCATGACGGAAAACGTGACCTACTGTGACAAACACGTATCATCACGGAAGTGTATTTTTTTGTAGTGTTACCTTTTATGGGGGGGGTCTTAACTCGGTCCTTTGTTATGCCTCTCACCGGTGCCTCCCGCGAGGGAAGGTTATGGGTGTGCGCTACCCTGATCAGGTAGGCGGACATACCCCTGTGTGCTCGTTTTTGTTTTTTATGGTACCTTTGTCCCCGTTTGGGACCGTTTTGCCATGATGGTGGCCGTTGGTCTCTTTGGTGGACACGGGGCCACCCAAGACCTAGCCCTGAGAGGGAGTTGGTTGGAGTGGCCGAGAGGGTGCCATGACAAAGGGAGGGTTTCGTCGGAATGCTTTGGTCCACCCGAATGGGAGTGCGAAGCCTAGGTTCCGTAGTGTTGGTATAGTGTGCTAACCTCTATAGAGTGTGTGTGTGTTAAATCTATCGATAGCCGTGCCTGCGGATACGGGCCCAGTTCATGTCAGTCACACTGTGGGTCAACAGTAATAATAATAATAATAATGTGCTTAATAACAACCCTGGTTCGATGATGAAAGAAGTTGGTTGATACTTACGTGATCGTGAGAGGATCACTGTGGTATCGTGAGTACTAACTTGTTGGATATCTGGGATGTTATGTGAGAGTCAAGGGTAAAAGTCAAGCTTCTTGTGGTCATAAATGATCACTAAGGTATTGCTAATACCAAGCTTGATTGGATCCTGAGATGATCATGTGGTGTCCGTCCTGGTAAGTGATGCACGTGATGGTTACGAGGTAACCGAGCAGAGTAAGTTGGTGAATGGTATTGTCATCATGTTGCATGCTAGTATTATCATGTTCATGTGTTCATGCCATGTTCGTATTGTTCTAACTCTATCTTGTTGTACATGCCATGTTGTTCTGACAGTATCATGTTAATCATTGCTTAATAACCTGTAATTGCCATGCTATTGTTTGTCTTGATTGCTTTGGTTGATGTGAGCTTGCAAGTACATTTAATGTACCGACCTGGCGTGTCATGCCAGTTTTTTAGGTCATGCAGGATATGATTGCTTGTTTGCCGTGGAGTCCTTGTTCGCGAGCTAGGATAAGTGTTCTAGTCAGAGTCCCTGCGGAGTGGAGTTCACCACCGTTGTTGGTGTTCCGCTGCGAGTAGTCATTCCGCTGCTTCGTGTTGTTCTGCTGCTTGCATGGAGCAAACATGGCAGGCGTAGTTTTGTCGTGCCAAGGTAACCCCTTGTACCCAAATATACTGTAATAAAGAGCTGATTTGTTCTATGCTAAGCAGTGTCGTATTCTAGAAGACTTCTCCTTGATCTCTGGGCTGAAATATGGGGCGTTCCGGTTTCTCTAAGCCGGGGTGTCACACCAGAGTTAGCGTCGAGGAAGCATAACGAGTCATGTCCTCCTCTGATTATGCGTCAAGGTAGACTTAGATCTTTTATCAAGGACTACGTCGTCCTTGTCCACCGTGGATCGTAAGGTGGTTAGTTCTTCGGCCGCAAAGGCTTCGGATAGTGTTCGGCATGGGGTGCTCTGTCCGGATAACTTATGACTGTGATTATTCCATTTGGCCCTAGCATTTTAAGCTTCATGTACCCATAATGGGGTATGGCTTGAAAGCTTGAGAAAGCGTCTCGCCCTAGAAGGGTGTGGTATCCGCTGTTGAAGGGGACAATGTGGAAGAGCAGCTCTTCTGACCTGTAGTTCTCAAGATGCTGAATACTACGTCAAATTTAATACTTCCCGAACACCGGGCTTCCCGGCTGGGGATAATTCCTCAAAAGCTTGTGCTACTTTGCTCAATGCGGGTTTTATCGACTTGCATTTTTTCAAGCGTGTCCTAGTGTATGAGGTTGAGTCCATTGCCACCGTCCATGAGCACTTTGGTGAGGCGAAAGCCATGTACTATTTGATTTAGTACAAGAGCGGTTGGGGCTCGGACTGTCCAGACTCGTGGTTCATCATCGACAGTGAAAGTGATTGCCGCGTCGTTCCATGGGCTTGCAGCGGTTATTTGATGAACCTCGGCGAGCTCGCGCTGTGCTCTCTTGCGCCGGTTGTTTGAAGAGAAGGTCTCGAAGACCATGAGGACGTTAAAATTGTAATCCTCTGGAGTTGTGGTGGCGAGGATGGCTTCACCACTTTTAGCTACCTGCCGGAGTATCGAACATGCTCGAAGGCTATGGGTTGGGATCATGCCTGGGGTTGCATGTATCGGGCAAGGTTTATCTAAGAGTACGTCCAGAACGGACATGTGTCTTGTAAAAAAATTATGTTTCTTGCCGACGGGCATATGATCGGATGCCTGCTAGGGTATGTCCATTTTGCTTTAGCGGCATATTGTCCGAAGACAGGCTATTCCAGATGGGTATTTTGGGCCTTCCAAGTACTTTCCATGGCGCAGTACTTTCGTACTAAGTGCGACAACTCTGTAAAACTCCATACATGATGGCGGTTGAGGGCGTTCAAGACTCCCTCGTCTGTGGAATTGCGGTGAAAGATTGGAACCGAGTCTTCGTCGCAACAGTCCTTAATCTTATTTTTAACAAGTTGGAATCTGGCACAGAAGTGATGGACCGTGTCTTGGGGCTGTTGTCGCACGTACATTATGTCATATCTTGGGGTTGTTGCCACACGTACATTAAATCACATATGTCTGGAGGGCCAGAGTTACTTGGACAGTATTGATTGTGGTTGGTGGGTGTGGTAAAATTTGAATCCCGACCCAATATAGTGTCCGGGGTTTGCAAAACCTCCGGTGTCGACAACCCGGGCCTAGCAGGATCTGAGCGTTCCCCGGGCTCGATGTCTGTACCTGAGCTCGAAAGATGCAGAGTCCCGCCTGAAGGAAGGGTGTTCGGCTCAAAGGGTCCGGAGATCCGGACACAGCCGGTCTGCGGTTCATGAGGAGAGATGTCTCCGGCCCGATCCTCGACGACCGCCACCAGGTGAGTGATCGGGGTGGAATTATCTTCCTCCTGAATAGGTTTAGGCCCGATCTGATCATTGGATGCTAAAAGCCCCAGTGCGGTAATGCAATCCAGCAGCTCGTTTAAGGACGAGGAGTCCGCCAGATTCACGTTTTCGGAGTGTTCTGAGCCGATGTAGGAGTGGTGCTCGGTGACCGCTGATGTCTGATAGAACTACGTCGGTATTTCCCCAAAGAGGAAGGGATGATGCAGGATAGCAGTGGTAGGTATTTCCCTTAGTGATGGGACCAAGGTTATCGAACCAGTAGGAGAACCAAGCAACACAACGTAAACAACAGATGCACACAAATAACAAATACTCGCAACCCGACGTGTAAAAAGGGATGTCAATCCCTTTCGGGTAACAGACGTGATAGAGTTGTAAATATTGATAGATTGAATGCCAAATAAGATAAATTCCAGCAAGGTATTTTTGGGTTTTTGGTTTAATAGATCCGAAGATAAAATCAAAGGAAAATAGAGCGCAAAGGCAAATAATATAAAGAAGAGACCCGGGGGCCGTAGATTTCACTAGTGGCTTCTCTCAAGGAAATAACAAACGGTGGGTGAACAATTACTGTTGGGCAATTGATAGAACTTCAAATAATCATGATGATATCCAGGAAATGGTCATTATATAGGCATCACATCCAAGATTGGTAGACCGACTCCTGCCTGCATCTACTACCATTACTCCACACATCGACCGCAATCCAGCATGTATCTAGTGTATTAAGTTCATGGAAAACGGAGTAATGCAATAAGAACGATGACATGTAGACAAGATCTATTTATGTAGAAATAGACCCCATCGTTTTATCCTTAGTAGCAACGATACATATGTGTCGGTTCCCTTCTGTCACCGGGATCAAGCATCGTAAGATCGAACCCACTACAAAGAACCTCTTCCCATTGCATGATAAATAGATCAATTTGGCCAAACAAAACCCGATATCGGAGAAGAAATACGAGGCTACAAGAAATCATGCATATAAGAGATCAAAGAAGACTCAAATAACTTTCATGGATAAAAAGATAGATCTGATCATAAACTCAAAGTTCATCGGATCCCAGCAAACACACCGCAAAAAGAGTTACATCATATGGATCTCCAAGAGACCATTGTATTTATAATCAAAAGAGAGAGAGGAAGCCATATAGCTACTATCTACGGACCCGTAGGTTTACAAAGAACTACTCACGCATCATCAGAGAGGAATCAATGGATGTGGTGAATCCCTCCGTGATGGTGTCTAGATTGAATCTGGTGGTTCTGGAACTTGCACCGGCTAGAATTGATTTTCGTTGACTCCTCTAGGGTTTCGAGAATATTGGGGTATTTATAGAGAAAATAGGCGGTCCCGGGGGCACCCGAGGTGGGCACAACCCACCAGGGCGCGCTTGGGCCTCCTGGCGTGCCCTGGTGGGTTATGCTCCCCTCGGAGCAGCGCCAGGTGCTTCTTCGGCCCACTGGATGTCTTCTAGTCCAAAAAATTCCACTAAGAGTTTCGTTGCGTTTGGACTCCGTTTGGTATTGATTTCCTGCGATGTAAAGAACATGCGGAAAATAGCAACTGGCACTATGTCAATAGGTTAGTACCAAAAAATGATATGAAATGATTGTAAAACATCCAAGAATGATAATATAACAGCATGGAACAATAAAAAATGATACATTGGAGACGTATCAACCGCCGAGGATGTGGACGGCTTAAAGGCCACGCGGGCGCATATGGCGAACCCGCCGGGCTAGAGGACCTGGCCAAGAGCCAGGCTTTTTGCGAGGGTGATGCCGTCGTTGACGACGAGACGAGCCACCAATCGCTTCTCGTGAGTACACAGCGGAGCTCTCAATGAAAGCACCATTGTCGGTGTCAAAACCGGCAGATCTCGGGTAGGGGTGCCCAAGTTGTGCGTCTAAAGATCGATGGTAACAAGAGGCTAGGGACACGATGTTTACCCAGGTTCGGGCCCTCTCTATCGAGGTAATACCCTACTTCCTGCTTGATTGATCTCGATGAATATAGGGTTACAAGAGTTGATCTACCTCAAGATCGTAATGGCTAAAACCCTAGAAGTCTAGCCTATGTAATTGTGATTCTCCTAGCTCTACGGACTAAACGCTTCGGCTTATATACACGCCGGAGGGGGTTTAGGGTTGTACAAAGATGACTTGGGGAGGAAGGAATCATTACATCCGGACAACTATTTTGCCTTTTTACATACATAGAAGTCCTATCCGGACACGGGGGATAACCTTTTGCTTTTATCTTCACGGCCCATCAGTCCAGCCCAGCATCAGTTGCCCAGACACCCGAGGACCCCTAAATCCAAGACTCCCTCAGTGCTAGAGATGACTTCCCTTGTGGGGACTCCCCAAGAGGGGCTCTTACTCCTTCTTCTTATACATGGACTTGGGGTGTTTCTTGTGGAAGAATGTGGCCTATCCCCATTATCCTTATAGCTTGTGAAGGAGCCTCATCACCTACAACACTAGGAACAATTTGTTTAACACAGGAGCCGTTATCTTCATCAAACTCCACATTTACCGTTTCCTCAATGCATCCGGTGGATTTGTTGAGAACTCGGTAAGCATGAGAGGTTGATGCATATCCAACAAATATGCCCTCATAAGTTCTAGACTCAAACTTAGCTAACCGGGTTTTCTTGTTTAAAATGAAACACTTACAACCGAATACCTGAAAGTATTTGACGTTAGGCTTTATCCCGATTATGAGCTCATACGGGGTCTTGTTCTTGAGCTTGTGAAGATAAAGCCGATTTGAAGCATGACACGCGGTGTTGATGGCTTCGGCCCAAAGCTTGTATGGAGACTTGTACTCATGAAGCATGGTCCTAGCCATCTCAATAAGAGTCTGATTCTTCCTCTCTGCAACACCATTTTGTTGGGGAGTATATGGTGCGGCATATTGATGCTTTATCCCGTCTTCACTCAAGAATTCATCCATCATGTAGTTCTTGAACTCGGTGCCATTGTCACTTCGAATTGCCTTGATCTCACAATTATGTTGACGTTGAGCTTCTTTGGCAAAGTTGATGAAGGTTTCTTGAGTTTCATCTTTGATCTTGAGAAAGAACACCCACGTATATCTTGTGAAGTCATCAACAATGACAATGCAATACCTCCTCCCTCCCAAACTATCATAAGTTGGAGGCCCAAAAAGATCCAAATGGATAAGCTCAAGGGGCCTCAAAGTGGTGATGATAGTCTTCAATTTATGAGATTTTTCATGAAGCTTTCCGGCAATGCAAGCACTACAAGGACGATCTTTGCCAAAAGACACATTTGTTAGTCCAAGGATGTTCTCCCCCTTTAAGAGATCTTGTAAATTTCTCATGCCAACGTGGGCTATCCGTCGGTGCCATAGCCACCCCACGTCGGCCTTGGCCATTTGGCATGTTGCAAGATGAGTTTTATCTTTTGAGAAATAAACCACGTAAAGGTTGTCTTCAACATGCCCAACAAAGACCACTTTGAGATTGCTTCTCTTAAAAATGGTCACATGCAATTCACCGAAATGTGAATCATAACCGGCACGAGCCAATTGAATAGTTGAAAGCAAATTGTAGTGAAGGGATTGGACAAGCATGACATTTGAAAGTGAGGAATCATTAGAGATTACCACTTGCCAAAACCCAATACCTTGCCCTCGCTATTGTCACCAAACGAGATGTTTGAAGAGGCCTTGAGTGAATCAACAAAATCCACAAGCATATCCCTTTCTCTGGTCATATGATTGGTGCATCTGAGGGAGTCCTGGATCGAGGGGTCCTCGGGAGGCCAGATAACTCTTGGTGGGCCGGACTGGTGGGCCGTGAAGATCATAGTCGAGGATCATCTCTCGTATCTGGATAGGACTCCTGTATTCGTATAATGGCAAGTTTTAGGTTCGGGTGTAATCTTTCCTTCCTCTGCAAGATGGTATGTACAAACCCTAGGCCCCTCCGGTGTGTATATAAACCGGAGGCTTTAGTCCGTAGAGGCTAACGGAGAATCTCAAATCCTCATAGGCTAGACTTTAGGGTTTAGCCAATACGATCTCGTGGTAGATCAACTCTTGTATTCATATTCATCCATATTAATATAGCAGGAAGCAGGGTTTTACCTCGATTGAGAGGGCCTGAACCTGGGTAAACATCATGTCCCCAGCCTCCTATTACCATCGATCCTCAGACGCATAGTTCGGGACCCCCTACCCGAGATCCGCCAGTTTTGACACCGACATTGGTGCTTTCATTGAGAGTTCCACTATGTCGTCGACTGAAGGACTGATGGATCACGTCAGTAACAACGACGGCAACACTGAGGGAATCTTCCCTCCTGGACAGCTCTTCGTGTTCGGCGGCTTCGCGCTTCGCGCCAACACTGAAGGCCACCTTGAGTAGATCGAGAGCTACGCCACTGGCCATCAAGTCAGATTTGGAAGCTTAAACTACGTCACTGATATCCGCGGAGACTTGATCTGCGACGGATTCGAGCCCGCGGCAACCTCTCTTTGCCTTCACGATGAACATGATCTAGCTCTGTCATCGGATCAGGAAATAGAACCTGCAACAGTTCTAGCCCTCGATCCGGAACAGATCGCGTCGTCCAAGGACGGGAAACTCAACCCTGCCACGGAAGCCGCAGTCTCCACGGCGTTGGAGCCGCACACAGACCCAACTACAAGCGGGGTCTGTGTTATCGGAACCCCGGATCCGGCCTTAGATTCCGAATCACGCGCATCTATGCCCTTTAAGCCAGATCAGGCTTCTATCACCGAATTCAGTGTTGTAGATATCTTCCAGCACTCACCCTTTGGCGACATGCTAAAGTCATTAAGATCCCTCTCCCTAGAAGGGGACACACAGCCGCATTGTATCCAGTTCGAACTAGAGGCTGATGGAGAATTTCGCTCCCCACCCACCACCCAATTGGTAGCCACGGCTGAAGATCTAACCATCTACTTGACTACGCTTCCGAAGACTTCGAAGGGATGAACCTCGAAGCCGAAGCAGATACAGATCAAAGCCAGCCTGTAACCGGGCGGTGGGAAGCTACGTCTTCATACGACGTGTACATGGTGGATACACCTAAGGAGAAGGAGGGCGACGGTGAAAACAACCCCTTAGAGGACAAGCCTATCGAAGAACTTCCCAAACGTCGGCGTCCAAAGCGCCGAACCAAATCCCGTAAAGGAAAAGATAGTAACACTATCACTAACAACGGTGACACTCCGAAACAAGCCGAAGACCCCGAAGACCCAGCGATGGAGTGGGAGGAGTGAGAGGACGGCAAACAAAGTTCAAAGCCGCTGTCTGACGACAGTGATGCCAAAGACAGTAATTACAAACATGTCTTTGAAGAAAAAGTGATCCTGGGCAACGACGAATACATCATCCCAAGAGAACCCTCAGAATAGAATCCTTTCCATCGAAGGCTTATTGCCACCGCAAGGAGCCTAAAAAAGCAGCAGATACGGCTTCGAGCCGCACATGACACGCTCAATGATAGATGTGACGAGGTGCTAGACGCCGAACAAAACTATTGCCACAACGGCCTAACCAAACGCTATCCCAAGCGTAAACTCCTGCCGAATTCGACGACGAGGCCACTGCGCCCATACCGCCGATAAGCCGGATCGACCACCTCGCAGACGGGACAAAGTTGCTAGCAACGGTGTACACATGCCCGCACCACCACACCGTAAAGGTAAGGAGGATGCGGCTCAAGTCCGGAAACGTGATCTACGTGAGGACCTGAATAAAAAAGCTAGCAAGACCAGTTCTATCTACGGACCTAGGGACCGCGCTCCAGCATGGGAAGGCGGCTATCAAGCCAATCGCGCCGGTAATATAAGTTCGGGGTCAATACAGAACATCACAACCATCGGACATATGCCAGGACATAGCAAAATACAGAGGCGTCGCACACCCTCTGTGCTTCACCGATGAGGTGCTGGATCATGATTTTCCAGAAGGGTTTAAACCCGTGAACATCGAAGCGTACGATGGAACGACGGATCCTACCGTTTGGATAGAAGACTTTATTCTTCACATCCACATGGCTCGAGGAGATGATCTCCACGCCATTAAATATCTACCCCTCAAGATGAAAGGACCAGCTCGGCACTGGCTAAACAGCCTCCCAGAGAATTCCATTGGGAGTTGGGAAGAACTTGAGGATGCTTTTTCGGGCCAATTTCCAAGGGACCTATGTCCGGCCCCCGAATGCTGACGATCTAAGTCACATTATCCAACAACCCGGGGAGTCAGCCCGAAAGCTTTGGAATCGGTTTCTCACTAAGAAGAACCAAATCGTCGATTGTCCGGACGCTGAAGCCTTAGCGGCATTCAAGCACAGTGTCCGGGACGAATGGCTAGCAGACTCTCGGATAGGAAAAGCCGAGGACAATGGCAGCCTTAACTACACTCATGACTCGCTTTTGCGCGGGTGAGGATAGTTGGTTGGCTCGTAGCAGTACCAGCGACCCTGGAACATCTAAAGTCAGGGACGGTGTCGGTGTACTAAGGTAGGGGTACCCTAGTACCCCAACTTGTGCACGGGCAGCGGCCGCTCCCCGCGGCAGGGTTCACCACGCGCTTGCCGGAGACCTTCCTGCCCCTTATCTAGCCATTCAAAAACAAAGTATACAAGACAGAAGACCAAGACCCCGGCAAGAGGAGCTTGCCGGGAAGGCCGTCCCAGGCTCGAGATTGCTTAACTAGCACGAGGCCCTGGCAAGAGGAGCTTGTCAGGACGAATAGAAGATTTTATCTTAGAAGACCCGGCAAGGGCTCGGGGAGCGGCAAGCTTCCGGGCCCGGCAAGGTCGAGATCCCCGGCAAGGTGCTTGCCGGGGGAGGTGCGCTGTGTGCCCGCGCTCCAGCTCATCGGCCCACGCGTCGCCCTGGGGCCACTCCAGGGACGCGTGGCGGATGGCTGTGCAGCCTGGGGGACACGGTGGCACTCCACGGCAGTGGATCCATCGCCGTGGCAGACGGAGACGCAACGACGGGAGCTTTTGGGGTCGACGGCCAAAGATGTCGGGGGAAACTGTCCGCCACGAACACCTATGGGACCGGAGCCCCTTGTCTATGCGGTACGAGGGCGGAGGGAGCACAAAGAGCAGATCGAGACAGACGCGCGGGCAGTTTTTACCCAGGTTCGGGCCGCACGGATGCGTAAAACCCTACTCCTGCTTGGTTGTGTATTGAGTTGAACGCTCGGGAGCTTGAAGAAGCAGCTACACCGTGCGTGAGAGTAATCTAGGTTTCGAACCCCCTCCACGTTGTGCATGGGCCTCCTTTTATAGTGCAAGGGGTCACCGACAGGTGTCAACGTAGGAGAAAGGGGTAAAAATGTAAAAGAGGTGGTAGTTGTAACAGTGCGGGAACAGTGGAGCTACAGTACAGAACAGTGGTCTATACCTACTTTAACAGTGGGGGACAAGGGCATTTAATGCCCGTCGCCGTCGACCCCAAAAGCTCCCGTCGTTGCGTCTCCGTCTGCCACGGCGATGGATCCACTGCCGTGGAGTGCCACCGTGTCCCCCAGGCTGCACAGCCATCCGCCACGCGTCCCTGGAGTGGCCCCAGGGCGACGCGTGGGCCGATGAGCTGGAGCGCGGGCACACAGCGCACCTCCCCCGGCAAGCACCTTGCCGGGGATCTCGACCTTGCCGGGCCCGGAAGCTTGCCGCTCCCCGAGCCTTTGCTGGGTCTTCTAAGATAAAATCTTCTGTTCGTCCTGACAAGCTCCTCTTGCCAGGGCCTCGTGCTAGTTAAGCAATCTTGAGCCTGGAACGGCCTTCCCGGCAAGCTCCTCTTGCCGGGGTCTTGGTCTTCTGTCTTGTATACTTTGTTTTTGAATGGTTAGATAAGGAGCAGGAAGGTCTCCGGCGAGCCAGCAGTAAACCTTGCCGCGGGAGGCTGCAACTGCCCGTGCACAAGTTGGGGTACTGAGGCACCCCTACCTTAGTACACCGACAGGAGCCCCCGGGCCTGGGCCACACACGGTGCCGAGCGCTGTTGGGCCAGGCCCAAAACAGTGCACGGGCACCCGCGGCCCGCGGCGCGCCGAATCCACTTCCCTATCCGCCGCACCCCACGGCAACGGCACGCGTCGATTGCGGCGCCGTGGGATGGGACGTGCCCACGATTTCTTTAATGGGGAGGGCGAAACGCCCCCCCACTCCCCCATAAAAGCAGAGAGAGCGGCGCGGTTCCCCTCCCTGCGCACTCATTACCATCGTCTTCTTCCTCAGATTCCTCTGCTCTTTGCCTCTACTCCTCCGCCACCACCAAGCTCTTCGCCCCCTTCCTTCCACCGCGTCCGCCATGGCCCCAAAGACCGACAAGGCGAAGGCGGAGAAGTCCAAGCGGGAGAAGTCAGATCAGGCGGCGAAGCTCGTCGCGTTCCGGAAGGAGCACATCGTCAGCAAATCCGAAGAGATGCGGTTGCCGGAATACCACCCGGAGCAAATAACCCGCCACTGAGAATCTGCCGCATCCCGGGAGGCTTGCTCTTGACGGCTGAGTAATACCCGGGGGAAGAGCGTGGAGGGGAGTCCGCTCCGGCTGAATAAGAAGGCGGAGGAGCGGCTCCACCTCCACAAGGCGGTCGTAGAACTCGAGGACGTCGATAGGCTTGGGCGCAATCCACGTGCGCTCCACTCCATGAGAGTCGCACGCGGGCATCATAGCGACAAGGCGATCCCGGGCGCTGCTGGCGCAGAGCGGCACCACTCCCCGGGGAGCGCGGAACCACTCGGGGTGTGCCGGGTCGAACTTGAAAAGTTCCCTGACCATACCCCGCAGCTCGAGTGTTGTGAAGTTAAAATTGAGGCCGGGGCGCAGCCTCATGATGTCTGCCGGGCCGCCATATTGCCACGCCGGCCTCTTCCGGTCTTGGAGGGGGGCGATCCGGCGACGAAGAAAGTCCGCGCCCACTTCAGCGACAGACAGCGGCGCCAAACGAAGACGCATGATCCTGACGAGAGCGATATCCTTCAAAGTACCGACGGGAGGCGCCACCGTCGACGCACAGGACCTCCGTGGCCTTCTGGAACTCCTGCTCGCTGTTCTCGTCGTCCTCCATGTCTTCATCGTCGTCTTCGTCGTTGTCGCGGCCCCGGGGAGGTCGATCTCCTTGCCGCTGCTTGGCCTTGCCGCGGCGTCCTCCCCGGCCATTGAATGGCCGCTTCTTGCTGGGCTCTTCCCCGCCACCTTGGGCCTTCTCCTTGTCGCGCCTCTCGTACTCAGCCTTTTGCTGCTCGACGAGGTACTCGACGCGCTTGCAGTTGGAGAGGTCGTGACCCTTGGTGCGGTGAATCTTACAGTATTGCTTGTCGGAGCTACCCGGCTTGTCGGCCGCCGCCGCAGGGGCAGGCTCCTTGCCGGAGCCGCCAGCCTGCGCTTGCTTGGCGGGGGCCTCCTTGCCGGACTTCTCGACGGCAAGCACTTCCTTCTTGCCCTTCTTCCTGTTGTTCCGCCGCCGGCTCTTCTTTGCCAGGGCGGCGTCGTCGCTGTCGCTTCCCCCTGCGCCAGCATCCTCCCCGGGGAGTTTCCTCCCCTCTTCTGCACGGGCGCACTTGTCGGCAAGAGCGTAGAGCTCGCTGACGTCCCTGATCTTGGTCATCGCCATCTCCTCACGCATGCGGCGGTTTCGCACGTTCTGATGGAACGCGCTGATAACCGCAGCAGGGTGAACATCGGGGATGTTGTGCTGTACCCGGCTGAAGCGTTGGATATACTTGCGCAGGGGTTCGCCTTCCTTCTGGGACAAAATGTGGAGATCGCTCTCCTGACCATGGGGTTTGTGGCCGCCGGTGAAGGCGCCAACAAACTGATGGCAGAGGTCGGCCCAAGAAGAGATAGAGCCTTCCGGCAAGTGCATGAGCCACGAACGGACGTTCGGCTTCAGCACGAGCGGGAAGTAGTTGGCTAGGATCTTCTCGTCGCGCCCCCCGGCAGCTTGCACTGCTATAGTGTAGACGCTGAGAAACTCCGAGGGGTGCGTCTTGCCGTCGTACTTCTCCGGTACGTCGGGCTTAAAGTTCTTCATGCTGGGCCACTGGACGCGCCGCAGCTCGCGGGTGAACGCAGGGCAGCCTGCCGCGTACGGCAAGTCGCCTGGTTCACCGGGCGCGGGTGCGTCGACAGTGTTCCCAGCTCTCTTGTCGGATTGCCGCCGAGCTTCTCGGCGGCGCTCGATCGTGGTCCGAGCGTCTTCATCTCGCCGGTCGTCGAGGACCTGGCGCTGGTCCCGACGGGCCCGCGGGTCCGACGAGGCTGTGGAGCCGTCGTCGGGATTGTTCCGGCGGGGCGGCGTCTTCTGCTTCTGCGGCGGGGAGTGCACGCTTGTCGCACCCCCGGCAGTCTTGTCGCCGATAGCCTTCGTCTTCTCGGCCTGCCGCGGCCGTGAGGCCGACGGCTGCTGCGGAGAGTCGTTGTTGGCGAAGTCTATCAGGCTCCGGATAGTAGCCCTCCATTCCTCGGCCTTGTCGGCCGCTGGAGGAAAATCGAGGAGCAGCTGCGCCCTTGCGAGCGCTTCTGCCGGAGTAGTGGGGAACGCGGGCGAGCGGTGCGAGGAGCGGGATACGCTCGGACTTCTAACAACGTTAGAAGGAGCGGGGTCCCGCGCCGGCGCCTTCGCTTTGCTTGTGCCCGGACGGGGGTCCGGGGCGTCCCGCGAACCTCCAGCATGGCCTTGTCCCAGCAAGCGGATACCACCTCCCGTGGTATGGCGCTGCGGGGTCGTCGTATGTTGCGATGGACGTGGCGCGTCCACGGAGACCGAGGTCCGGTCGTCCGTCCTGTTCTTGGATCTGGTGGCACCGTGAGTGTCCTCGCCGGCAACCACCCTTCCGACGGCGTCTCCCCCGCCCACCGTTGGCTCTGGTGGCGGCGGGTGAGACGCGGACGGGCCTCCGACCTCCGAGGGCTTCTTCTTCGGGGCCATGGAGTTGTCGCTGATGAAGTTGTTGATGAAGCTGGAGAGGTTGATGAAGATTGCGCCCGCGCGAACGCCGGATCAGCGAGAACGCCGGTGGGGAGTGTCCATTGTTTGCCGTTTCAGCTTGTCAGGATCGACAAACCCCATGGCCAGGAGAGCGATCTCCACATTTTGGCCCAGAAGGAAGGCGAACCCCTGCGCAAGTATATCCAACGTTTCAGCCGGGTACAGCACAACATCCCCGACGTTCACCCTGCTGCGGTTATCAGCGCGTTCCATCAGAACGTGCGTAACCGCCGCATGCGTGAGGAGATGGCGATGACCAAGATCAGGGACGTCAGCGAGCTCTACGCTCTTGCCGACAAGTGCGCCCGTGCAGAAGAGGGGAGGAAACTCCCCGGGGAGGATGCTGGCGCAGGGGGAAGCGACAGCGACGACGCCGCCCCGGCAAAGAAGAGCCGGCGGCGGAACAACAGGAAGAAGGGCAAGAAGGAAGTGCTTGCCGTCGAGAAGTCCGGCAAGGAGGCCCCCGCCAAGCAAGCGCAGGCTGGCGGCTCCGGCAAGGAGACTGCCCCTGCGGCGGCGGCCGACAAGCCGGGTAGCTCCGACAAGCAATACTGTAAGATTCACCGCACCAAGGGTCACGATCTCTCCAACTGCAAGCGCGTCGAGTATCTCGTCGAGCAGCAAAAAGCTGAGTACGAGAGGCGCGACAAGGAGAAGGCCCAAGGTGGCGGGGAAGAGCCCAGCAAGAAGCGGCCATTCAATGGCCGGGGAGGACGCCGCGGCAAGGCTAAGCAGCGGCAAGGAGACCGACCTCCCCGGGGCCGCGACAACGACGAAGACGACGATGAAGACATGGAGGACGACGAGAACAGCGAGCAGGAGTTCCAGAAGGCCACGGAGGTCCTGTGCGTCGACGGTGGCGCCTCTCTGCACACCTCCCACCGCCAGCTGAAACAGTGGGTGCGTGAGGTGAATGCAGCGGAGCCGCCCGTGGAGTCGCGCAGGCTCCTCAAATGGTCCAGCACGCCCATCATTTTTGACCTCGAGGATCACCCTGACCGCACCACGGCGGTCGGGTGCTTGCCGATGCTGGTTTCCCCCACCATCCGCAACCTCAAGGTCACCAAAATGTTGGTTGACGGCGGGGCCGGGCTGAACTTGATCTCCTCTGCTGTGATCAAGAAACTCCAGATTCAGGACGGCGAGCTCGAAGAGACCGGTTCATTCCAAGGAATCAACCCGGGAAGGAGTAAGCCCAAGGGAAAGATTACTCTGCCGGTGACCTTTGGCGGGGAGCTCAACTTCAGGACTGAGCGCATCACCTTTGACGTTGCCGATATTCCATTGCCCTACAATGGGATACTCGGCCGTCCCGCCCTCGCCAAGTTCATGGCAGCTTCCCACTATGCCTACAACGTGCTGAAGATGCCGGGGCCGATAAGCGTCATCACTGTCCACAGCGACAAGAAAGATGCGCTTATTTGCGCCGACAAGATTTACCGGGATGCGGCAGCTGCGGCCGAGAAGGATACTCTTGCCGCTGAAGCTCCCGGGGGGAAGAAGACGAAGACCAAGTCCGGCAAGTGCTCTGGGACCCACTCCGGCAACCGCACCTCTTCGGAGTGCTGCGCCGCCGTCGAGGACGTTCCATCGAGCTCCACCGGCAAGAGCAAGAAAGGAATGGCTGCTCCTCCGGCAACCAAGAAAGTGTCCGCAAAGGAGGATGGCACTGGTGGTACCTTCACCATCAGTGCCACCCTTGACAGCAAATAGGAAAGCGCGCTCGTCGCCTTCCTGCGGGCGAATGTCGATGTGTTCGCTTGGCAACCATCTGACATCCCCGGTGTTCCCAGGAAGGTGATTGAGCACAAGCTTGCTGTCTGCCCTCATGCGCGGCCCATTAAGCAAAAAGTGAGGAAGCAAGCCGTGGAGCGCCAAGAGTTCATCAATGAGGAGATCAAGAAACTAGAGGCAGCAGGCCTAGTTAGAGGTGTGATCCATCCGACGTGGTTGGCAAACCCAGTCGTCGTGCGCAAGGCCAACGGGAAGTGGAGACTGTGTATAGACTTCACTGATGTCAATAAAGCATGTCCCAAGGATCCCTTCCCTTTGCCGCGCATTGACCAGATCGTTGACTCCACTGCCGGATGTGAGCTACTCTGTTTTCTTGATGCATACTCAGGCTATCACCAGATTTTCATGGCTAAGGAAGATGAAGAGAAGACTGCATTTATCACTCCATGTGGCACCTATTGCTTTATCCGCATGCCATTTGGACTGAAAAATGCAGGCTCAACTTTTGCAAGGGTAGTGTGCACTGCTTTTGAGCCACAGATCCACAGGAATGTAGAAGCCTACATGGATGACATCGTGGTGAAGAGCAAGAGCAAAGAAACACTGATTCAAGACTTAGAAGAAACGTTTCAGAACCTGCGCAGGATACAACTCAAGCTGAACCCCGAGAAGTGCGTCTTTGGAGTTCCCTCCGGCAAGCTTCTCGGGTTCTTTGTATCACAGAGGGGGATTGAAGCCAACCCCGACAAGATCAAAGCCATCGAGCAGATAGAAGCCCCGAAGCGCGTCAAGGATGTCAGAAGGCTTGCAGGTTGCGTTGCTGCCCTCAGTAGGTTCATTTCAAAATCCGCAGAACGCGCCCTACCTTTCTTCAAAATCTTGAAAAAGGCAGGTCCCATGGAGTGGACACCGGAAGCGGAGGCGGCGTTGCAGGATTTGAAACGGTACCTGTCCTCCACTCCTATACTTGTCGCACCTAAACCACAGGAAAAGTTGTTGCTATACTTAGCGGCAACCAACCAGGTGGTTAGTGCTGCGTTAGTAGCGGAGAGGGAGTCCGACGAGGAGACAGCATCACCGGCAAGCGAATCTAGCGACAAGCAGGGGGCTGGCCCGACAAGCTCTGGCCCCGACAAGGAAGACTCTGCGCAGGAACAAGGAGAAGTGCGGAAGAAGATGGTGCAGCGCCCAGTGTATTTTGTAAGTTCCCTTCTCCAGGGAGCTAGATCAAGGTACTCTGGTGTGCAAAAATTGCTTTTCGGCCTCCTCATGGCTTCAAGAAAGCTGCGCCACTACTTCCAAGCCCATGAGATAACGGTGGTCACTCGCTTTCCATTGAAGAGGATATTGCACAATCCAGAGGCAACAGGCAGGATCATCGAGTGGGCACTGGAACTGTCAAGCTTCGGACTCAAGTTTGAAAGTACTTCAACCATACAGAGCCGAGCTTTGGCAGATTCATTGCTGAATGGACCCCAACGCCCGACGAGGAAGTTCCAGAAACAAGTGTACCCGTACAAGAAGCTACAAGTGAATGGGTAATGTATTTTGATGGTGCCTTCTCATTGCAAGGCGCCGGTGCTGGCATGGTACTCATCGCGCCCACCGGAGAACACCTCAAGTATGTTATCCAGATGCACTTTCCCAGGGAGCAGGCGACAAACAACACCGCAGAATATGAAGGCTTGCTTGCCGGCCTCAGGATTGCGGCCGAACTTGGGATCAGGAAGCTGATTGTGCGGGGCGATTCTCAGTTGGTGGTCCGACAAGTCAACAAGAGCTACCAGAGCCCTTTGATGGAAGCATATGTAGATGAAGTGAGGAAGCTTGAAGAACACTTTGAAGGTCTGCAAATGGAGCACATCCCGAGAGCTCAAAATGAAATTGCAGATGGCCTTTCAAAGTGTGCTGCGATGAAGTTACCTGTGGAACCAGGGACCTTTTTGCTCAAGCTGACTCAACCATCAGTTACACCATCAATTGGGCAATCCGAGAAGAGAAAGTTGGTCTCCGGCAACTACTTGCCGGCGGATCTTCCTGAACCCGCCGCCAAAGTTCCCAAGATCAACGATAACGCTGAGGAACAGTTTGCTCCTGCGAGCCCTCGGGCTTGTGCAGTTGAAGCAAGTGTTCCCGACAAGCCTCGCCCCGGCGAGCTTGCCGGGGGACCGACAGCTCCGACAGGACCAGAGGTCTTTGCCGTAGAAGCTGAGGTTCCCGCAGCAGACCTCGAGCCTTTAGTCCTTGCCGTCGAGCCCCGAGCTCCGGCATGGGCACAGCAGATCGTCCGTTTTCTACAAACTGGAGAACTTCCCGACGACCCTCAAGAGATAGAGAAGATAACCAGGCAGTCAAGTATGTATCAGTTTGTGGATAACGAGCTGTACAGAAGAAGACTCAATGGTGTCAGGTTGAAGTGCATCTCCAGGGAAGATGGACAGAAGCTGTTGGCAGAAATACACGGAGGCATATGCGGCCACCACATTGGCGCAAGGGCACTTGTCGGGAAAGCTTTCCGGCAAGGGTTCTTTTGGCAAGAAGCCCTCCAAGATGCAACTGCACTAGTAACCAAGTGTGAAGCGTGCCAGTTCCATGCAAAGCAAATTCATCAGCCAGCTCAAGCTCTCCAAACAATCCCTTTGTCATGGCCCTTCTCGGTCTGGGGGCTCGATATCCTCGGCCCTTTCCCTCGCGCTGTCGGGGGCTTTGAGTACTTGTACGTTGCAATCGACAAGTTCACAAAGTGGCCAGAAGTGGAGCCAGTGAGAAAGGTGACAGCACAGTCAGCAGTCAGGTTCTTCAGGTCGATTGTTTGCCGTTTCGGGATCCCTAACAGGATCATCACCGACAACGGTACGCAATTCACTAGTCGCACCTTCATGCAGTACGTCCAAGACCTTGGCGCCAAGGTCTGTTTCGCTTCTGTTGCTCACCCGAGGAGCAACGGCCAGGCGGAGAGGGCAAATGCTGAAGTGCTGCGCGGACTCAAGACAAGGACCTTTGACAGGCTGCGCAAGTGCGGAAGGAATTGGATAGAGGAGCTCCCGGCGGCCCTTTGGTCAATCAGAACGACACCAAGTCGGGCCACCGGACAGACACCCTTTGCTCTAGTCTATGGAGCAGAGGCAGTTCTCCCCACGGAACTCGTATACGGATCTCCTCGGGTACTCGCTTATGATGAGCTCGAGCAAGAGCAACTGCGGCAAGATGACGCATTGCTCCTTGAGGAGGGACGTCTCCAGGCTGCTGTACGAGCTGCTCGATACCAGCAAGCTTTGCGCCGCTACCATAGCCGCAAAGTCAAGGCCAGGAGTCTCGAGGAAGGCGACCTTGTTCTTCGGCGTGTTCAGTCCGCCAAGAATTCCAACAAGTTGACGCCGAAGTGGGAAGGCCCTTATCGGGTGAGACAAGTTACGAGGCCCGGCGCCCGAGAAGTGGGCGGAGCAGCTGCTCCGCTCCGAGAAGATCCTTGCCGGCTCGGTGCCGGCCTGCGGGACGCCTCCGTCGTGGTCCGCGCGCGCGGGGCCTCTGCCGTGGCCGGCACGCCGGTCGCCCTTGGCACGGCTTGGCTCGGCCGGGGAGCTGCCCGGCGAGCTGGCTGTTGCCGGGGCGCTCGCGCCTGCTCCCCCGTCGCCGCCTTGCGGAGACGCTTCAATGGGGACTGCTTCGGGCTCGCCGGGGGCGGGGAGCTCTCCGACGAGGAGAGGTCGTCGGCGTAGAGCTCGGTGGATCCGCCGGTGTCTTCCTCCTCCCCCTCCTCTCCCTCGGCCAGTTCGCTGGCCCCAGCGCCTTGCACTGCGGGCCCCTTCCCCTTGGTGGCCCCGCTTCGTCCGGCGCCTTCGCTCCTCGCGGCACCCCTGCTTCCTCCGGCTGTGCCCTCCATTTCCGCGGCCTCCGTCGCGATCCCATTGATCCCGGAGTGCCTCAGCGAGGGGACCCCGGCGAGCGCGTCGGGAGGGAGCTCTAGCAGCTTGCGAATCTCCTCCTTATCCGCCTGGCTGGAGGCATCCGCGGCTTCCGCCTCCGCGGGTGTGTATCCAAAGTTTCCCGCCGCCGCGGCTGCGGCGACTTCTTCAGCGCGAGAAGCCATGTAAGCAATCTCTTGATCGGTGGTGGCCCGCGTGTGCAGCTTGAGATCGTCCGTCTTCTCCAACACCTCCACAAGGTTGTCGTAGAACTCGAGGACGTCGATAGGCTTGGGCGCAATCCACGTGCGCTCCAATCCATGAGAGTCGCACGCGGGCATCATAGCGACAAGGCGATCCCGGGCGCTGCTGGCGCAGAGCGGCACCACTCCCCGGGGAGCGCGGAAGTACTCGGGGTGTGCCGGGTCGAACTTGAAAAGTTCCCTGACCATACCCCGCAGCTCGAGTGTTGTGAAGTTAAAATTGAGGCCGGGGCGCAGCCTCATGATGTCTGCCGGGCCGCCGTATTGCCACGCCGGCCTTTTCCGGTCTTGGAGGGGGGCGATCCGGCGACGAAGAAAGTCCGCGCCCACTTCAGCGACAGACAGCGGCGCCATCCGAAGACGAAGGATTCTGACGAGAGCGATATCCAGCTTGGAATCGTCGGAATCGAAATTACTCCAATCCCTGCCGCGCACGATGGGCGATGTGCGCGGCGCGGTGAAGTGTTGCGGCCGCTCCTCGACGACCCAGCACCACTCCGCGCGCCACTCTTCCCACTTGCCGCGGAGCTCCCCCGGCAAGTAGGCTGATTTCTTATTCAGCCTAAACACCCAAGAGATTCCTCCGGAGAGGGGGGCGTCGGCCTCTACTCTGGGGATGAAAAAGTGCCTAAAGAGAGCTACGTTGGGCTGGATTCCTACAAAGTTTTCGCACATGTGTGCGAAAACGGACATGGTGAGGATGGCGTTGGGAGTGAAGTCGAGGAGGTGGAGGCCATAAGTATTCATGATATCGCAGAAAAAGTTTGAGAAGGGAGGGCACAGACCGCAGTGGAAGAAGGCTGCGAAAAAGTAATACCCGCCGGGGTAGTGGTCCTTGGCGACGGCCGGGTAGACGCGCGTGCGGGGGTGCGCTGGGGTCTCCTTGGCCCAGAACAAATAATATTTGTTCCAAAGCTCCCGCACGCCGAGCTTCGGCGCGAAGACAATGTGCTCCTTCCGGTACGCGGCGAGCTTCGCCGCCTGATCTGACTTCTCCCGCTTGGACTTCTCCGACTTCGCCTTGTCGGTCTTTGGGGCCATGGCGGACGCGGTGGAAGGAAGGGGACGAAGAGCTTGGTGGTGGCGGAGGAGTAGAGGCAAAGCGCAGAGGAATCTAAGGAAGAAGACGATGGCAATGAGTGCGCAGGGAGGGGAACCGCGCCGCTCTCTCTGCTTTTATGGGAGAGTGGGGGGCGTTTCGCCCTTCCCATTAAAGAAATCGTGGGCACGTCCCATCCCACGGCGCCGCAATCGACGCGTGCCGTTGCCGTGGGGTGCGGCGGATATGAAAGTGGATTCGGCGCGCCGCGGGCCGCGGGTGCCCGTGCACTGTTTTGGGCCTGGCCCAACAGCGCTCGGCACCGTGTGTGGCCCAGGCCCGGGGGCTCCTGTCGGTGTACTAAGGTAGGGGTACCCTAGTACCCCAACTTGTGCACGGGCAGCGGCCGCTCCCCGCGGCAGGGTTCACCACGCGCTTGCCGGAGACCTTCCTGCCCCTTATCTAGCCATTCAAAAACAAAGTATACAAGACAGAAGACCAAGACCCCGGCAAGAGGAGCTTGCCGGGAAGGCCGTCCCAGGCTCGAGATTGCTTAACTAGCACGAGGCCCTGGCAAGAGGAGCTTGTCAGGACGAATAGAAGATTTTATCTTAGAAGACCCGGCAAGGGCTCGGGGAGCGGCAAGCTTCCGGGCCCGGCAAGGTCGAGATCCCCGGCAAGGTGCTTGCCGGGGGAGGTGCGCTGTGTGCCCGCGCTCCAGCTCATCGGCCCACGCGTCGCCCTGGGGCCACTCCAGGGACGCGTGGCGGATGGCTGTGCAGCCTGGGGGACACGGTGGCACTCCACGGCAGTGGATCCATCGCCGTGGCAGACGGAGACGCAACGACGGGAGCTTTTGGGGTCGACGGCCAAAGATGTCGGGGGAAACTGTCCGCCACGAACACCTATGGGACCGGAGCCCCTTGTCTATGCGGTACGAGGGCGGAGGGAGCACAAAGAGCAGATCGAGACAGACGCGCGGGCAGTTTTTACCCAGGTTCGGGCCGCACGGATGCGTAAAACCCTACTCCTGCTTGGTTGTGTATTGAGTTGAACGCTCGGGAGCTTGAAGAAGCAGCTACACCGTGCGTGAGAGTAATCTAGGTTTCGAACCCCCTCCACGTTGTGCATGGGCCTCCTTTTATAGTGCAAGGGGTCACCGACAGGTGTCAACGTAGGAGAAAGGGGTAAAAATGTAAAAGAGGTGGTAGTTGTAACAGTGCGGGAACAGTGGAGCTACAGTACAGAACAGTGGTCTATACCTACTTTAACAGTGGGGGACAAGGGCATTTAATGCCCGTCGCCGTCGACCCCAAAAGCTCCCGTCGTTGCGTCTCCGTCTGCCACGGCGATGGATCCACTGCCGTGGAGTGCCACCGTGTCCCCCAGGCTGCACAGCCATCCGCCACGCGTCCCTGGAGTGGCCCCAGGGCGACGCGTGGGCCGATGAGCTGGAGCGCGGGCACACAGCGCACCTCCCCCGGCAAGCACCTTGCCGGGGATCTCGACCTCGCCGGGCCCGGAAGCTTGCCGCTCCCCGAGCCCTTGCCGGGTCTTCTAAGATAAAATCTTCTATTCGTCCTGACAAGCTCCTCTTGCCAGGGCCTCATGCTAGTTAAGCAATCTCGAGCCTGGGACGGCCTTCCCGGCAAGCTCCTCTTGCCGGGGTCTTGGTCTTCTGTCTTGTATACTTTGTTTTTGAATGGCTAGATAAGGGGCAGGAAGGTCTCCGGCAAGCGCGTGGTGAACCCTGCCGCGGGGAGCTGCCGCTGCCCGTGCACAAGTTGGGGTACTAGGGTACCCCTACCTTAGTACACCGACAGGAGCCCCCGGGCCTGGGCCACACACGGTGCCGAGCGCTGTTGGGCCAGGCCCAAAACAGTGCACGGGCACCCGCGGCCCGCGGCGCGCCGAATCCACTTCCATATCCGCCGCACCCCACGGCAACGGCACGCGTCGATTGCGGCGCCGTGGGATGGGACGTGCCCACGATTTCTTTAATGGGAAGGGCGAAACGCCCCCCACTCTCCCATAAAAGCAGAGAGAGCGGCGCGGTTCCCCTCCCTGCGCACTCATTGCCATCGTCTTCTTCCTCAGATTCCTCTGCTCTTTGCCTCTACTCCTCCGCCATCACCGAGCTCTTCGTCCCCTTCCTTCCACCGCGTCCGCCATGGCCCCAAAGACCGACAAGGCGAAGTCGGAGAAGTCCAAGCGGGAGAAGTCAGATCAGGCGGCGAAGCTCGTCGCGTTCCGGAAGGAGCACATCGTCTTCGCGCCGAAGCTCGGCGTGCGGGAGCTTTGGAACAAATATTATTTGTTCTGGGCCAAGGAGACCCCAGCGCACCCCCGCACGCGCGTCTACCCGGCCGTCGCCAAGGATCACTACCCCGGCGGGTATTACTTTTTCGCAGCCTTCTTCCACTGCGGTCTGTGCCCTCCCTTCTCAAACTTTTTCTGCGATATCATGAATACTTATGGCCTCCACCTCCTCGATTTCACTCCCAACGCCATCCTCACCATGTCCGTTTTCGCACACATGTGCGAAAACTTCGTAGGAATCCAGCCCAACGTAGCTCTCTTTAGGCACTTTTTCATCCCCAGAGTAGAGGCCGACGCCCCCCTCTCCGGAGGAATCTCTTGGGTGTTTAGGCTGAATAAGAAATTATCCTACTTGCCGGGGGAGCTCCGCGGCAAGTGGGAAGAGTGGCGCGCGGAGTGGTGCTCGCCCTTGGCGGGGTACTCTGCCTTGGCGGAGTACCCGCCCTTGGCGGAGCGCTCTCCCTTGCCGGAGAGTTCTCCCTTGCCGGGGACGGCGGGGCCTGCGGCTCCTCGGTGACGGTCTCCGGGCGCTCTTCCCGCTGCGGCTCCACCTCTGCACAAGAGAAGATAGAAGAACTAAGACATTCAGAGATCAAAGCCCTAAGCGCGCCCCGACGAGCAAAAACAGTAAACCTCTAACTTACGTTGGGGGCTGCGCTGGGGGCTGCTCCCCGGAGCGGCGCTCGGGTCCGGCAAGCTCGGCTCCGGCGCGATCCCTGCTTCCGCGACGGATGGGTCTCCCACGACCTCAACTGTGGGCACCTTAACCCTCTTCGCGCGCTGCTCCAAGGTCCTGCAATCACAAGCAACAAGCAAAGTCAAGCGTCAGCAACAATCGAGATATAAAAATCAAGAAGGAGTAAGGTCTCGGGTCCTTACTCTTGGTCCTCCTCGTCGTCCTCGCTCAGCGCGGAGAAGTCAAACTCCACGGTGGGCGCGTCGGCGCGAGGAGCGGAGGATGAAGATTCCCTCGCGCGTTTCGGGGCCACCGGGGCTGGGGGCTGCGTAGGCCCAGCCCCTGTGGTGGCCGGCGCCCGAGAAGTGGGCGGAGCAGCTGCTCCGCTCCGAGAAGATCCTTGCCGGCTCGGTGCCGGCCTGCGGGACGCCTCCGTCGTGGTCCGCGCGCGCGGGGCCTCTGCCGTGGCCGGCACGCCGGTCGCCCTTGGCACGGCTTGGCTCGGCCGGGGAGCTGCCCGGCGAGCTGGCTGTTGCCGGGGCGCTCGCGCCTGCTCCCCCGTCGCCGCCTTGCGGAGACGCTTCAATGGGGACTGCTTCGGGCTCGCCGGGGGCGGGGAGCTCTCCGACGAGGAGAGGTCGTCGGCGTAGAGCTCGGTGGATCCGCCGGTGTCTTCCTCCTCCCCCTCCTCTCCCTCGGCCAGTTCGCTGGCCCCAGCGCCTTGCACTGCGGGCCCCTTCCCCTTGGTGGCCCCGCTTCGTCCGGCGCCTTCGCTCCTCGCGGCATCCCTGCTTCCTCCGGCTGTGCCCTCCATTGCCGCGGCCTCCGTCGCGATCCCATTGATCCCGGAGTGCCTCAGCGAGGGGACCCCGGCGAGCGCGTCGGGAGGGAGCTCTAGCAGCTTGCGAATCTCCTCCTTATCCGCCTGGCTGGAGGCATCCGCGGCTTCCGCCTCCGCGGGTGTGTATCCAAAGTTTCCCGCCGCCGCGGCTGCGGCGACTTCTTCAGCGCGAGAAGCCATGTAAGCAATCTCTTGGTCGGTGGTGGCCCGCGTGTGCAGCTTGAGATCGTCCGTCTTCTCCAACACCTCCACAAGGTTGTCGTAGAACTCGAGGACGTCGATAGGCTTGGGCGCAATCCACGTGCGCTCCAATCCATGAGAGTCGCACGCGGGCATCATAGCGACAAGGCGATCCCGGGCGCTGCTGGCGCAGAGCGGCACCACTCCCCGGGGAACGCGGAAGTACTCGGGGTGTGCCGGGTCGAACTTGAAAAGTTCCCTGACCATACCCCGCAGCTCGAGTGTTGTGAAGTTAAAATTGAGGCCGGGGCGCAGCCTCATGATGTCTGCCGGGCCGCCGTATTGCCACGCCGGCCTTTTCCGGTCTTGGAGGGGGGCGATCCGGCGACGAAGAAAGTCCGCGCCCACTTCAGCGACAGACAGCGGCGCCATCCGAAGACGAAGGATTCTGACGAGAGCGATATCCAGCTTGGAATCGTCGGAATCGAAATTACTCCAATCCCTGCCGCGCACGATGGGCGATGTGCGCGGCGCGGTGAAGTGTTGCGGCCGCTCCTCGACGACCCAGCACCACTCCGCACGCCACTCTTCCCACTTGCCGCGGAGCTCCCCCGGCAAGTAGGCTGATTTCTTATTCAGCCTAAACACCCAAGAGATTCCTCCGGAGAGGGGGGCGTCGGCCTCTACTCTGGTGATGAAAAAGTGCCTAAAGAGGGCTACGTTGGGCTGGATTCCTACGAAGTTTTCGCACATGTGTGCGAAAACGGACATGGTGAGGATGGCGTTGGGAGTGAAGTCGAGGAGGTGGAGGCCATAAGTATTCATGATATCGCAGAAAAAGTTTGAGAAGGGAGGGCACAGACCGCAGTGGAAGAAGGCTGCGAAAAAGTAATACCCGCCGGGGTAGTGGTCCTTGGCGACGGCCGGGTAGACGCGCGTGCGGGGGTGCGCTGGGGTCTCCTTGGCCCAGAACAAATAATATTTGTTCCAAAGCTCCCGCACGCCGAGCTTCGGCGCGAAGACAATGTGCTCCTTCCGGTACGCGGCGAGCTTCGCCGCCTGATCTGACTTCTCCCGCTTGGACTTCTCCGACTTCGCCTTGTCGGTCTTTGGGGCCATGGCGGACGCGGTGGAAGGAAGGGGACGAAGAGCTTGGTGGTGGCGGAGGAGTAGAGGCAAAGCGCAGAGGAATCTAAGGAAGAAGACGATGGCAATGAGTGCGCAGGGAGGGGAACCGCGCCGCTCTCTCTGCTTTTATGGGAGAGTGGGGGGCGTTTCGCCCTTCCCATTAAAGAAATCGTGGGCACGTCCCATCCCACGGCGCCGCAATCGACGCGTGCCGTTGCCGTGGGGTGCGGCGGATATGAAAGTGGATTCGGCGCGCCGCGGGCCGCGGGTGCCCGTGCACTGTTTTGGGCCTGGCCCAACAGCGCTCGGCACCGTGTGTGGCCCAGGCCCGGGGGCTCCTGTCGGTGTACTAAGGTAGGGGTACCCTAGTACCCCAACTTGTGCACGGGCAGCGGCCGCTCCCCGCGGCAGGGTTCACCACGCGCTTGCCGGAGACCTTCCTGCCCCTTATCTAGCCATTCAAAAACAAAGTATACAAGACAGAAGACCAAGACCCCGGCAAGAGGAGCTTGCCGGGAAGGCCGTCCCAGGCTCGAGATTGCTTAACTAGCACGAGGCCCTGGCAAGAGGAGCTTGTCAGGACGAATAGAAGATTTTATCTTAGAAAACCCGGCAAGGGCTCGGGGAGCGGCAAGCTTCCGGGCCCGGCAAGGTCGAGATCCCCGGCAAGGTGCTTGCCGGGGGAGGTGCGCTGTGTGCCCGCGCTCCAGCTCATCGGCCCACGCGTCGCCCTGGGGCCACTCCAGGGACGCGTGGCGGATGGCTGTGCAGCCTGGGGGACACGGTGGCACTCCACGGCAGTGGATCCATCGCCGTGGCAGACGGAGACGCAACGACGGGAGCTTTTGGGGTCGACGGCGACGGGCATTAAATGCCCTTGTCCCCCACTGTTAAAGTAGGTATAGACCACTGTTCTGTACTGTAGCTCCACTGTTCCCGCACTATTACAACTACCACCTCTTTTACATTTTTACCCCTTTCTCCTACGTTGACACCTGTCGGTGACCCCTTGCACTATAAAAGGAGGCCCATGCACAACGTGGAGGGGGTTCGAAACCTAGATTACTCTCACGCACGGTGTAGCTGCTTCTTCAAGCTCCCGAGCGTTCAACTCAATACACAACCAAGCAGGAGTAGGGTTTTACGCATCCGTGCGGCCCGAACCTGGGTAAAAACTGCCCGCGCGTCTGCCTCGATCTGCTCTTTGTGCTCCCTCCGCCCTCGTACCGCATAGACAAGGGGCTCCGGTCCCATAGGTGTTCGTGGCGGACAGTTTCCCCCGACAGACGGCAATGGAAAGCCAGGACGTAACAAAATAAAACATCGGAACAACGCTGGAAGCCCTGATGATATAGCGGTAAACGCTGGATTCAATGGCTCCAGACCAGGTCAACGAAAGAAGCCATTTAAAGGCAACAAAGAAGGTCCAACTAGTCTGGACAAAATATTAGATAGGCCCTACCAAATTGTGGGGACCCCGACTTGTAAGTCATGATCACCGAATGCACGTGTACAGTGATCCCAGAGACCAATGCTCACTGAACACACAGAAGCTGAATAACAAGAGTCTTACAGCCATACATACCGTGTTACACAAATAGGACCATAATGGTCAAGTCTTGAGTATATCATCGCAGCGGAAAATCTTCAAGACAACTGGGACCCATGCCATCTGCCTTAACCCTACAGGCATTCTGACTGGGAAGCGTCCTAGCTCGCATGCTCGTCACCAAGAGATCTTCATCGTAACCTGCTCTCATGCCTGGCCAATAAAATAACCAGTGGCAAGCCAATGAGTACATTGAATGTACTCGCAAGCAACCCAAGTGTGATAACAGAATAAATATGCAAGGCTCTACTGCTAGGTTGGCAGTTTTGCGGAAAGCTAGTTTTTCATATGCAAGTATGATCAACATATAACAAGGATATGCATGTGTCTGTAACAAGTATCAGGAGGTCACAGACATCAATATCGAGAAAGAGTTGTAATCAACACATGCACAAGCTCATTGTGACTTCCTCACAATCACATCATCAATATCTCTGAATCGTGTTGTTTCCCAAAAACTTATGGAGATAGTCTAAGTAGCACCACCCAACTGTCCTTGACCGCGGACACGGCTATTCGAATAGTTTGACACTCTGCAGAGGTTGCACACTTTACCCACTAGATCCGGGGAACTTCCGTGTCATCCATGACCCGCGGTACCTCAAGTACCCGGGGTAAGCACCCGATCACTATCTTTCCCTAGGTGACACTAATATGGGGTCCACTCGATTGGTAACAGCCCCGTGCCAAACATTTCACATCTCAAGGCTTGTGGAGACTCGCTCCGTATTCATCACATCCCTCAAGCACGGGGTACCAACGGTGTGTCCGATGCCCTGTGAAAACAGTCATGGCCGCCTATCCAAGCACGACCCCGTCCCGAGAGTGACCTCATGTCACCCCCGTCACTAGTAATGCGGGCACCATGCTAGTATCGACCTAGGTAATCAATAATGCCCTTTCCCATATAAGGGTAGAGTGGTTGCGCATGTTTGGTTGGGACGGTAGTCACACATAAATCTAATCCATCTCTGTAAACAACACTTTCGTCAAGCCTCGGCACACTACTTCTTCACCAAGTAGTGCCCTAGCTCTTCATCAACTCCCAGGGGCATTAGTGGCACCCACTGGGTCATTTGCAAGTATGTCAGACCACACTTGTTTCACTCAATGCATAACCCCGACCCATTTTGCGTAGCCAACTACTATAGCATACATCTATCTACTCCCACCCACATAACCCTCATAGGAAGGTAGGGTCATGTTTGATGCAAGTCTCAACAGTAAAGTAACAGGGGTAGCAACCAAAGTGGTTTCCAGCTCAACATGATCCCGATGCATTGAATATAAAGGTGCTATGAGACATGCATAAAAAGGTTCTTGAACATGGTCAAAGGGCTGCTTGCCTTATTCTTCAGAGTCTTCAAATCTTCTGGTTCATCTCCGAATACTCCGTTTATTACGTCAACTAACGATGGAAACAATCATAATAAGCAACACAATCAAAGCAAAAATAAAAGTGCTCTAAAAATAGGAGTTGGACTTTTCTAGGATACCTCTGGTCATATGAAAAATAACCAAGGTGGTTTCATAGGTGTTGGATCAATAGGTAGATGGGAACATTTCAATATGATGGAACCAAAGGGTTTATGGTTTTGGAAGAAGTATACAGAAACATTTCCTTGAATGATGAGCAAAGGTACCCATCATCAAGTCATGATTTTAGAAACATTTAGGAGTTGGTTTCACTGGATTTGGATTTGAAATAAATTTCCTAGGATTTTGCAAAGCTGATAAATAGGAAGAAATGGCTCAATATTTGGTGGGGTACAGAAACTATTATTAAAAATGTTCCAAAACTAAGTTTGGACATGACAAGCATCTAGGAATTTGAATCACTGCATTTGGATCAAAAATGAGCTCTGTGTGATTTTCTAAAGTTAATCACAGAAAGTGGAAAATGGGCATTTGATAAATATTTGTGTAGGAAAAGTTTCTGGAATAATGTGCATGTTGCACCATGTGATAGAGCATGATTTATGGAGCCATAGGAAATTTGAATCATGCAATTTGGAGTTCATATGAATATTCTAGGCATTTTTGAAGTTGACAGAAAAAGGGAAAAAGGAAAGGAATAGGGGTTATACCCTTATGCTGCACACAGGGCGAGACTTAGTGCTGCTGTGCACTGGGCCGGCCCAGCGGCTGGGCCTCGCGGATGACAGGGCGACGTCGAAGGCGCATTACCAGGGATGCGCTTCCCTGCGGGGAAGGCAGAAATCACGGGGCGCCTCCACTTAAACAGCGCGGGCCCGGCGCCGACCCGCTGACGTGCGGGCCCCACGTGGCCCCTTGCCACCCGTCGTCGTCTACCTCTGGACGACGGACGACAGGGCTCTGGACGCCGTTCGCTGGCGCTCGCCGGCGGCACGAGCCGTCCCAGGCGGAGCTCGGACTACCGCTGGGATCGGGAGGACACGCCGGTGCCGTTCCCGCCGACGGAGCGCGCTGGAAAGCCCCAGAACGGCCGCCATCTTGCTCGCACCCGAGATGGGTTTCCACGCTGGGCATCGAGCTGCGGAGCCTCCCCGGACGGTTTGATGCGGGCGGGAGGCTGCGGAGACTCCCAGGAAGCTCGGAGGCTTCGAAGGAGAGGAGGGGAGGGCTGGAGAGCACGAATTTGAGTGGGGGGCCGCGGCGGCACTCCGGCCATGGAGGAGGTAGGAGGCCACGGGAGGGAGGTTGGGGATGTCTGGGAGGTGCACGGGGAAGAGGAGGATCCAGTAGAGGCAAGAGGTGCTCGGGGGGAGGCCTTAAATAGCTGCAGCCACGGTGCACCGTGAGCGACGTCCATGGACGCGCTCGGGCGTGCTCGTGGAGAGAGGAGGAGGGCCGGGGAGGATAAGACCGACAGCCCGGCAGGTTGCGAACGTCGAGGGGACCTCGATGGACACGCCCACTCTGCCCAAGACCGCCTGGAAGCCTCGGGAGGGCCGAGCTACAGTGCCTTGGTGCACTGTAGCGTGCTCCAGAGCGCGTCTTTGGCCGGCATGCTCAAGTCTTTGCTCTCCAGGCCGTGTCCCCTAGTGTCCAGTAGTGTCCAGCAGTACTAGGGTATAGTAAACAATGGTGTGGGGGTCTTGGATGCTCTGGGGAACCACTAGGATGAGGAGGGAGGTGAGGGAGAGGGTGAATCCTGCTGTCCAGCAGTGTAACTTGGGGTTTTACCCCCTCCAATAATTGAGATAAGGCAGAGGAGAGTTACTGGAGGTAGAATAGGACTAGGGGAAGCTGTGGTAAGAATTTGAGGCCATGGAGAAAAGTAAAAGAGGTTCAACCACTAGTTTTGGTAATTGGACAGAAGGTGTTTGATCAGGGTTTGGTCAAGCAAATGACATCCACTTGACATGGGACTTAACAGGATCAAATGTCACACATAATTAGGCCTCTCCACCAAATTTGAGCTCATTTGGGCAAAGTGGCCAATGTAACTTTAGTGAACCCTAGAAATGAACAGAAATGGTTTCATCATATTGGAGTTAAGCAAATCATCTCCCCTTGATGCACCACTTGGTGCAGCATCATTATTTGGGGTTATGAACATGCCCACAAAGTTTGAGGCTCCAGATAAAAAGTTGTCAATGTAAAGTTGTTCAAATTTGAATTTGAACAGAAGTGGTTTTGGGGTGATCTGATCAAGTTGCTCTATTCCAAATCTTGTGCCATTTGGTCTAGATGCCTTATTAGGCCATTCTAGCATGTGCACAAAATTTGACAGCATTTGGACAAGTTTGGCAATGTAGAGTTGCTCAAACTTCAAATATGGGCAGAATGGTTTTGAGGAGATTTGAGGATGTTTCCTTGATCTTCAATGCATGAGGCTTTGCAAGATCATCAAATATGTCATATATGACATGATAGAATTTCCCTGGAAGTTTTGGAGAATATTTCCTATGTAAATATTTCAAAAGCTTGAAATATCCAGAAAGGGTTTTGGAAGGATTTGTCCAATATTTTGAACATGACCATGTGCTGAAACTCTTATATATGGACAATATATGTCCCATGAGTCTCCCTGAATTTTGGCAAATATTTTTGAAATGATTAAATAATTTTTCCCTATTAAAGACCATTTCTGGCCTTAAGAAAAAGCTTTTAAATAAAATATAAAAATAACTTTTAAAATTATACTTTTGTGGTTTCTGGGAGTCCTATACCTAATAGGATTCAAATATACTTTTTGAAAGATTTTTCACACCCTAAATAAGGTACTTGCAGTGCAAACCTCAATTCAGGGGTTTTTGGAAAACTAATTTTAGGAAATACCATTTGGCCAAAATATTTTTATAAGAAAATTCTATACTGGTCTATACACATGGCATGATCATTGAAAAAAGGTTTTGGGTCAAGGAGATGAAGTATAAGAGTTGGGGGATTTATTTGATTTTCAGAGCACTAGTAAACAGCAGACAAGAGTCAAATCAATCAAAGTCAAAAGCACTCAAAAGTTTTTGCAAATCCACATTTTTAACATGAAAATTAGCTTAAGCAATGTGACATGAAAATCAGGGTGTGACAGACCTACCCCCCTTACAAGAATCTCGTCCCCGAGATTCCCAGACTAGGCGTGGAAAGAAAGGCGGAGTCTTGGATACGGGGTAGTCTTCACTTCTTCTTGTTGGTTCTGCTTCCGAGCGGTGCTCCTTTGAATCTTGAAGTGCTTGATGGTATGGCTTCTTGCTTGATGTCGTCCTTGATGGAGGTTGCTGAGGGGTCTCTTGCATAGGTTAGGTTGGGTTAGCTATCAAAGGCTCGGTGATCGATGTCCTTGCGGGCATCGGGCTAGCTAGGAGGTAAGAAGTACTTCCAGAGTGGGGGCTCTTGGAAGATTTGGTGCACGAAGAGTATCTCAGGTGGTAGACCTAGCTGGGGAGCCGTCTACCACATGACTTGTAGTGAACTCAAAGGGTCCGATGAACCTTAGTGCGAGCTTCCCCTTGACGTGGAAACGCTTGGTTCCCTTCAGAGGGGTTACCCGCAGGTACACGTGGTCCCTGATATGGAAACTCATGTTCCGACGGTGAGTATCAGCATGGCTCTATTGCCTTGACTGGGCTGCCTTCAAACGTCCTTTGACTAGTTGGACTTGCTCTTCCGCTGCGCGGAGAATATCCGGTTCAAGGACTAGCCCTTCTCCAGTCTCTGACCAGTTGAGGGGTGTGCGACATCTGTGTCCGTACAACACCTCAAATGGTGCCCTCTGAAGGCTCGACTGGTAACTGTTGTTATAGAAGAACTCGGCAAAAGGGAGACAATCCTCCCACTTGGCTCCATATGCCAAGACACAGGCTCGGAGTCATGACTTCGAGAATCTGATTGACTCGCTCAGTCTGACCTCCGGTCTGTGGGTGGAAAGCCGTGCTGAAAGATACTTGGTTCCCAAGGCTCCTTGGAACTTCTTCCAGAACCTAGAGGCGAACTGGGTTCCTCGACCTGACACAATCTCCTTGGGAACGCCGTGAAGACTTACGATTCGGTCGATGTAGAGAGCTGCCGGCCGGTTGCCATCATAAGGGGTCTTGTCAGGAATGAAATGGACTACCTTGGTCAAATGATCGACTATGACCCAGATAGAGTCATGTCTTCTATCCGACCTTGGTAATCCAGTGACGAAGTTCACTCCGTCTTTATCCCACTTTCACTCAGGAGCCTTGAGTGGTTGAAGCAATCCAGCGGGTCGCTGATTTTTAGCTTGACCCTTTGGCACACATCACACCTTGCAACATAGGTTGCAAAATCTCTATTTTCATCATGTGCCACTAGAATTGTGCCTTCAAGTCTTGATACAACTTGGTGTGAGCGTTCCTTTGACACGGAATTGCTCGGTTCCTCCGGGAGGAGTGGTTTGCAGATACGCCCGGTCTTCGACGCGGAAGTTCTCTTCTTGATGACGGTGGTCGGTGTAGATCTTCCTTCTTGACAGGGCAGTCTTCAAATGTCTTCTATCCAGCTGTCCGTCTCTTCTTTGTCTTCGGGTAGTCAAGTAGGCCATCAAATAATGATGTTACCTAACTTGTCCAATTGCCCCATGAGGTCTAAGGGGTACACAAGGTAAGCTGGGGTATTGGTGGTGGTCTCGGTTGAGTATTTGCAGAGGCCTTCCTGACTCTGAGTCAAGGCCCGTGGTCGGAATCTGACCAGGTTGTGGCTCGGTGGGGCTTAAGGGTTTCAAGGATTCTAGTGAGTGAGTGAACTTATATCATCTTATCCTTAAGCACAGTTTCTGAGATGCCAATAGCTCTATCTAGTACTCCAACCGAAAAAGCATCTTCTCGCATAGACCAACTTCAATCACCACTCATGGCATACATATCCTCATGACTCTCAAGAGACGGTCTAACAAAATTATACTTGTCTACGATCCCCAAATCCATATGTATGCCTGCCTCTAAAATCCAAAGGTAGATCATACATGCTGCTAAGCTTAAATTAAACTCCATAATCCAAGCACTCAACCTAATCTTGCAAGGCTCACGATAATGCATCTCTAATCTAAGGAAACACGTCATATGCCACTCCAAGATTTGTTTCCTTCCTATAGATCACCTCCAATAGCCCGGTAATTACCATTAATCACCACTTGATCCAACAATTCTACAAATCCGATGTCTATGGTGTTCCGCAGGATCTCAAGTCCTTATAATCCCCAAATACTTGGAAGGACTACGCATCACGATAGTATGTCCACCAAATTCTCATCATCCGGGTTAAGTAAACTCCAAGATCACGACTATATAGATCTCTAAATCATCTCCGGCAAATAATCCAATCTCCTAGGTTATTGTCCACCGAGAAGCATGATATCATAATCAGGATCATAGGCCTAAATCCAATCTTACTCGAAACATGCAGACATATCCAGCATTATACAAACCAGAATCACCTACATAAATCCAAATCTCATGTCTAACGGGTACTCCTACATGCCTTCCCAAAGTCATGATTCCACCAATATGAAAACCTCACAATCCATCAAGGTCTCAGATAGTTCCTCGAAGTCACTGATATAAACCACCAAGTCATCTGTCCAATATCCTCGAACTGGTCTATCTATGGCATCGTCAGACCTCGTGCTATATTAGGATGAGAATGTGCTTGTTCATCGTGTCCACTAGTTCCTTTACGAACCCAGTGTTGTGCAAGGTTATAAAGGCTTAACAGGTTCTCTCGCCTTACCATGGGTTAGGCACACGGTTAAGGATTCGTGCTGGAGTGTCTCGGGAAGTCTCAAAGGGTCTAGGAATGGGGTTACTGGTCTGGAGGGTTAAACATACTCTGCGGGGTTGCAATAGATCGTGGAGGTTGTAGCAGAAGTCTTCAGTGCCAGTTGGCTGTCGAGGTAGAATCCTTGGTGCATCTTGTCTTGCGGGTGTTTAATTGGGGGGAGAGAGAGAATAGAGGGAAGAAGCAGCGTAGAGGAGGGAAATGCCTAAAGGGGGTTCTATAGTGCAGGTGCAACAAACAGGTGCAAAAAGGTCGAAACAAAAGAAACAAGGCAAGGGAGGTGATATAGCCATGCACTTGTTGCCTGGGGAAAAAGTGCGACTTATATCAAAACACAAACGAATAAAAGCAAACAACACACAATCATGGTTCTATCTGAACCATCATATGGACTCGACTGCGCATAGGGGGGTACACGACTCATCCTACCCTAGGGGTTCTCGGACTCTGTGCCGTGACTTGTGCCTCGTGCAGTCTTCTGAGCTTCCTCGGATGTTGCTATGCCCCTTGTAGTTGCTTGATGAATGATCCGGGTTGAGCCTGAAGAATCTTCAACATCTTCTCGCCTGCTGAGGTGATGGGGTGAAGGTGCCTCCTTGTAGCTGGCGTTGACTTGGTCTTCACTTGACTCTTTAATCATGGCGATCCCTTGTGCCTCCTGGGACGTCGAGGGTACCAGGTAGGCAATCCATATGTAATGATTATAACAAGGCATAATAGAGGTCCAACATGTCGGTTTCGTTGATGAAAACATCGACACCAAGAGCGGGGGACGAAGAGAACCGTTTTCCTGCTCACTATAGTGAGGCGGACCAAATGGCAAGGTTCTCGTCCACCGGTGGTTGTCGATACAACAACGGTAGTGACATGATTACTCTATTAGCGGTGTATATCATGATTTTGCATAACCTATACCCTGGTCACCATAGGCTAACGTTACATCTTCTTGGGGCTCTTGTCAAGGGTGTCCCCCATCTTCTGGGTCTTCATGTCCTCACTCATCGAGGGTGTAGTTTCTGTTGGTATGTTCTTGTCGTGGTGTCTCCAATCTTGCGTGCAAGAGTGGTGGGTGAGCGTTTGGCAAGGTGCACTCCACGAGGATTCCAGAAAAATCCAGTGGTCTGGGGCATAAGGGTTCTTGCGACCAAGGTTTTGAAGGGGGAGAGATCAAGTATAGCCTAGTTTTTCGAAAAACTGAGAAGCGAAGAGAAGTATAGATAGTTTTGGAAACTAGTAGTAGTTTTGAAAACAGTTTTACCCTAACTAACGACCATGCTAACTAAGGATTCCTACAGTCAGGATGGCTCTGATACCAGCTCTGTGGGGACCCCGACTCGTAAGTCGTGATCACCGAATGCACGTGTACAGTGATCCCAGAGACCAATGCTCACTGAACACACAGAAGCTGAATAACAAGAGTCTTACATCCATACATACCGAGTTAGACAAATAGGACCATAATGGTCAAGTCTTGAGTATATCATCGCAGCGGAAAATCTTCAAGACAACTGGGACCCATGCCATCTGCCTTAACCCTACAGGCATTCTGACTGGGAAGCGTCCTAGCTCGCATGCTCGTCACCAAGAAATCTTCATCGTAACCTGCTCTCATGCCTGGCCAATAAAATAACCAGTGGCAAGCCAATGAGTACATTGAATGTACTCGCAAGCAACCCAAGTGTGATAACAGAATAAATATGCAAGGCTCTACTGCTAGGTTGGCAGTTTTGCGGAAAGCTAGTTTTTCATATGCAAGTATGATCAACATATAACAAGGATATGCATGTGTCTGTAACAAGTATCAGGAGGTCACAGACATCACTATCGAGAAAGAGTTGTAATCAACACATGCACAAGCTCATTGTGACTTCCTCACAATCACATCATCAATATCTCTGAATCGTGTTGTTTCCCAAAAACTTATGGACATAGTCTAAGTAGCACCACCCAACTGTCCTTGACCGCGGACACGGCTATTCGAATAGTTTGACACTCTGCAGAGGTTGCACACTTTACCCACTAGATCCGGGGAACTTCCGTGTCATCCACGACCCGCGGTACCTCAAGTACCCGGGGTAAGCACCCGATCACTATCTTTCCCTAGGTGACACTAATATGGGATCCACTCGATTGGTAACAGCCCCGTGCCAAACATTTCACATCTCAAGGCTTGTGGAGACTCGCTCCGTATTCATCACATCCCTCAAGCACGGGGTACCAACGGTGTGTCCGGTGCCCTGTGAAAATAGTCATGGCCGCCTATCCAAGCACGACCCCGTCCCGAGAGTGACCTCATGTCACCCCCGTCAGTAGTAATGCGGGCACCATGCTAGTATCGACCTAGGTAATCAATAATGCCCTTTCCCATATAAGGGTAGAGTGGTTGCGCATGTTTGGTTGGGACGGTAGTCACACATAAATCTAATCCATCTTTGTAAACAACACTTTCGTCAAGCCTCGGCACACTACTTCTTCACCAAGTAGTGCCCTAGCTCTTCATCAACTCCCAAGGGCATTAGTGGCACCCACTGGGTCATTTGCAAGTATGTCAGACCACACTTGTTTCACTCAATACATAACCCCGACCCATTTTGCGTAGCCAACTACTATAGCATACATCTATCTACTCCCACCCACATAACCCTCATAGGAAGGTAGGGTCATGTTTGATGAAAGTTTCAACAGTAAAGTAACAGGGGTAGCAACCAAAGTGGTTTCCACCTCAACATGATCCCGATGCATTGAATATAAAGGTGCTATGAGACATGCATAAAAAGGTTCTTGAACATGGTCAAAGGGCTGCTTGCCTTATTCTTCAGAGTCTTCAAATCTTCTGGTCCATCTCCGAATACTCCGTTTATTTCGTCAACTAACGATGGAAACAATCATAATAAGCAACACAATCAAAGCAAAAATAAAAGTGCTCTAAAAATAGGAGTTGGACTTTTCTAGGATACCTCTGGTCATATGAAAAATAACCAAGGTGGTTTCATAGGTGTTGGATCAATAGGTAGTTGGGAACATTTCAATATGATGGAACCAAAGGGTTTATGGATTTGGAAGAAGTATACAGAAACATTTCCTTGAATGATGAGCAAAGGTACCCATCATCAAGTCATGATTTTAGAAACATTTAGGAGTTGGTTTCACTGGATTTGGATTTGAAATGAATTTCCTAGGATTTTGCAAAGCTGATAAATAGGAAGAAATGGCTCAATATTTGGTGGGGTACAGAAACTATTATTAAAAATGTTCCAAAACTAAGTTTGGACATGACAAGCATCTAGGAATTTGAATCACTGCATTTGGATCAAAAATGAGCTCTGTGTGATTTTCTAAAGTTAATCACAGAAAGTGGAAAATGGGCATTTGATAAATATTTGTGTAGGAAAAGTTTCTGGAATAATGTGCATGTTGCACCATGTGATAGAGCATGATTTATGGAGCCATAGGAAATTTGAATCATGCAATTTGGAGTTCATATGAATATTCTAGGCATTTTTGAAGTTGACAGAAAAAGGGAAAAAGGAAAGGAATAGGGGTTATACCCTTATGCTGCACACAGGGCGAGACTTAGTGCTGCTGTGCACTGGGCCGGCCCAGCGGCTGGGCCTCGCGGATGACAGGGCGACGTCGAAGGCGCATTACCAGGGATGCGCTTCCCTGCGGGGAAGGCAGAAATCACGGGGCGCCTCCACTTAAACAGCGCGGGCCCGGCGCCGACCCGCTGACGTGCGGGCCCCACGTGGCCCCTTGCCACCCGTCGTCGTCTACCTCTGGACGACGGACGACAGGGCTCTGGACGCCGTTCGCTGGCGCTCGCCGGCGGCACGAGCCGTCCCAGGCGGAGCTCGGACTACCGCTGG
>LR738710.1:703158950-703208320 GCA_902687465.1 Secale cereale | reverse complement strand
GGATGAGGAGGGAGGTGAGGGAGAGGGTGAATCCTGCTGTCCAGCAGTGTAACTTGGGGTTTTACCCCCTCCAATAATTGAGATAAGGCAGAGGAGAGTTACTGGAGGTAGAATAGGACTAGGGGAAGCTGTGGTAAGAATTTGAGGCCATGGAGAAAAGTAAAAGAGGTTCAACCACTAGTTTTGGTAATTGGACAGAAGGTGTTTGATCAGGGTTTGGTCAAGCAAATGACATCCACTTGACATGGGACTTAACAGGATCAAATGTCACACATAATTAGGCCTCTCCACCAAATTTGAGCTCATTTGGGCAAAGTGGCCAATGTAACTTTAGTGAACCCTAGAAATGAACAGAAATGGTTTCATCATATTGGAGTTAAGCAAATCATCTCCCCTTGATGCACCACTTGGTGCAGCATCATTATTTGGGGTTATGAACATGCCCACAAAGTTTGAGGCTCCAGATAAAAAGTTGTCAATGTAAAGTTGTTCAAATTTGAATTTGAACAGAAGTGGTTTTGGGGTGATCTGATCAAGTTGCTCTATTCCAAATCTTGTGCCATTTGGTCTAGATGCCTTATTAGGCCATTCTAGCATGTGCACAAAATTTGACAGCATTTGGACAAGTTTGGCAATGTAGAGTTGCTCAAACTTCAAATATGGGCAGAATGGTTTTGAGGAGATTTGAGGATGTTTCCTTGATCTTCAATGCATGAGGCTTTGCAAGATCATCAAATATGTCATATATGACATGATAGAATTTCCCTGGAAGTTTTGGAGAATATTTCCTTTGTAAATATTTCAAAAGCTTGAAATATCCAGAAAGGGTTTTGGAAGGATTTGTCCAATATTTTGAACATGACCATGTGCTGAAACTCTTATATATGGACAATATATGTCCCATGAGTCTCCCTGAATTTTGGCAAATATTTTTGAAATGATTAAATAATTTTTCCCTATTAAAGACCATTTCTGGCCTTAAGAAAAAGCTTTTAAATAAAATATAAAAATAACTTTTAAAATTATACTTTTGTGGTTTCTGGGAGTCCTATACCTAATAGGATTCAAATATACTTTTTGAAAGATTTTTCACACCCTAAATAAGGTACTTGCAGTGCAAACCTCAATTCAGGGGTTTTTGGAAAACTAATTTTAGGAAATACCATTTGGCCAAAATATTTTTATAAGAAAATTCTATACTGGTCTATACACATGGCATGATCATTGGAAAAAGTTTTTGGGTCAAGGAGATGAAGTATAAGAGTTGGGGGATTTATTTGATTTTTAGAGCACTAGTAAACAGCAGACAAGAGTCAAATCAATCAAAGTCAAAAGCACTCAAAAGTTTTTGCAAATCCACATTTTAAACATGAAAATTAGCTTAAGCAATATGACATGAAAATCAGGGTGTGACACAAATACATGGCACCCCAGAGAAACCTGCAAACCGTACCAACCTTAGTTGTTGGTTCTTCAAGCAGGCCGGCAAGCTCAATGCCGAACACAAGGGGAAGGAGCCTCACAGCGAAGATGAGGACGTACCTTGCCAGCTGAATACAGGGGGACAGAAGAAATTTTCACCAGAGGTTAAAACAGTGAACATGATATAGCCACTCATATCCCAAAGAGGGAGCGCAAGCGCGCACTCCAAGATGTCTACGCCGTTGAGCCTGTTGCCCCCCAATTCAATCCATGGTCGGCCTATCCGATCACTTTCGATCGTAGGTATCATCCGACTAGTATTCGTCATGGGTGTTCGGCTGCCCTAGTGATTGACCCAATAATCGATGGATACCATCTTACCCGAGTCCTCATGGCGGCGGCAGCAGTTCTAATCTGATATATCAGGATACTGTCCGCAAGATGGGGATAGTGTAACACCCCGGACACACCCGCCGGTGGTTGTTCCTCCTGGCAGGATCTAGACTGGCCCCACATATCAATACTAGTCTTTTCTGCGCACTTTGTCCTCACTCGTGCGCACCTGGGAGCAACTTCCCGGTCGGTCACCCATCCTGAAAATACTCCAAGCTGAGCGCACTTAACTTTGGAGTTCTATCCGAATGGGCTCCCGAAAAAGAAGGAATTCCTTATTGATATGAGTAGTCTATCATCCCTAATAAGCCAGGCTATCACAGATAGACCTATAAAGAATCAAGCCAAGTAGCACGCCCTTTAAAGGAGTGATACCGGGCGTGGAAGCCCGCTGCATAGGCTCTTTAACATTGGAAGTCGTATTCGACTCTCCTGATAACTTTCGAAGCAAAGAGTTAATCTTTGACATAGCTCCATTCCGAAGTGGCTATCACACCCTGCTCGGCAAAATGGCCTTCGCCCGCTTTAATGCAGTCCCGCATTATGCTTATCTAAAGCTTAAAATGCCTGGACCACGTGGCGTCATCACGGTCAATGGAAATATGGAGCGCTCTCTCCATACGGGCGGCGCTGGTGGCACACTTCATATAGTCCATAGTTCGGCTTGAACCTATTCGAACTCAAAACCTATCTTTTTTAGTTCATTAAACGAGCCAGTCTTGTCATGGCCACACTAGATTTCTTTATCCTTTCCAAGTTTATTTCTTTTTACAGAACGAACATCATACTCCCACCCCTGCAAGGACACATTATAGAGGAGGAAATGGCGCAGACGTGCAGCAGGCACTCGGGCTAAGGTTTCTTTTTAGATCAAGACCCTGCGTAAACCTTTTTTCTCTTTCATATTATATACTTTTCTGGCATGTAAAATGTCCAAGAAAGCCATCGGCATTATCTGTAAGCTTACAGCTCGCCGTATTATAAAGGGATATTAATAGAGCAGCTTGATTCACATTATGTTCGGAGTTTTTTCACTCACCATAAATGTTCTCTCCCCACAGCAGATTGCCATATGTGTCTTGTCCATAAGGGTCCATTACCAGGGGTTGTATTCAGCCCGGTATATGTCGAAAAGACCGAACACCTATAGGGAGTGTTTGGCGTCCTGGATGTTTGCCTTATATGCATCAGTTCTGAATCATGTCTTGGGTCAATAGTTGGGTTTCGTCTCCTGTGCTTACCCCTACGTCCCCGATTGTTCGGCTAGGGTGTAAAGGGAGAACTACTGCGATTGTACTTCTGGCTTGTCCGGTCAAGTACCTCAGTAGAGAAAGCCAAAAACTGACCGTCATGATAGGCGAGAACCTGGTCTACAATCCGGTCACTTAGTTTTATACTACGATCGATAGATATCTACCCCGTGTTATACGAAGGGTTGCTTTTTTCGCCAAGCCAGGTGCAATTGGATACCTTAAGTCCGCACTAGGGGCTAGTACCTAGCCCCACATGTCAAACTCCAACGACTAATGAAAGCAATAACGCCGCATAGTCTGATTGCCTAGTTCGCTCCGCATACACCTCCTATATAGACCAAGACGTTGGATAAAGAGTGTACAAGCATATGACCGAACACACCAGTACTATATACATGAGGGCTGAAGAAGACGACTTGAAACTTTCAGATTTAAATAAACAGTCACACAGGAGGTAAAAGACGCTTATATTATAATAGCGCAAAAGTCATATACATCAGATTCATAAGCCTCGGCCTTTACATCTGGATACAATTACTCGAAGACAACATCCTTCAAGCACTGGCCTTCTACAAGGCGGGCGCCCTGAGTGACGTCCTCGAAGTACTTCTCCGGCTTGAGGTGCTCCTTGCCGGCGGGTGGACCAACAGTGGCAATGTGCCCCGCATTCATCTTCGCCCAGTGCACTTTCACACGAGCGAAGGCCATCCGAGCACCTTCTATGCAGGCCGAACGTGTCAATGCATCGACCCGCGGACTCACCTCGACGAGCCGCTTCATCAATCCAAAGTAACTACTTGGGATCGGATCAACGGTCCATAGCCGGACTATTAAGTCCTTCATGGCCGAACCCGCCATGTTGTGCATCTCGACCAGCTGCTTCATCTGGTCGTTTAGGGGCACTGGATGTTTTGGCGCATAGAACTGCGACCAAAACACCTTCTCCGTGTCGTTACCCTCCTCGACTCAGAAGTACTGGGCAGCGTCAGCACTGCACCTTGGAAGATCAACAAACACGTCTGGAGAACTCCATAACCGTGTCAGCCCAAGATACTTCTGCCCCCCGAAGATGCTTTGTAAGAGAAATGTCCTACCAAATGCTATCTGTCGCACATGCTTGATTTCCTCACAGGCGCTACGCGCCTCGCGCATCCTGGGTAGTCTTCACTGCCGCAGTAAGCTCGGATGCCTGTTCCGAAGCCTTCTTCTCCAATGCCTCACATTTGAGAATGGCATCTTTGAGCTCGACCTCGACTTCGGGAACCCGAGCCCGGTACTTCTCACACTCAGCCTTTTCGGCCTCGAAATCGGCAGCCGCTTTGTCAGCGGCCACCTTGTTCGCCTCGGCATCGTTCTTGGCCTTGGCAACCTCGCCCTTGAGGGCCTCGAGCTTAGTGGCACCAACTGACAATACAGAATACCATATCATAGTTTATAAACATACTCAATCAATCTTAATTACTCTTATTGACATCTTCAAATCCGCATACCTTGCGTTTCATCTAAACGCCGATTGATGCGGTCAAGGTCCGCGTTGGCCAACAAGAGCTTTCGGTTTAGTTCGGCAACCTCTGCATCTCGCGCAGTTGCCGCAACTAGTGAAGCCTGCACAACAGTTTAGCTGTGTAAGTATGCTATATTCTGGATACTTCGTCTGATTTTTCTCAGAATCACACAAAGCATCAGGGACAACTGGTTATATATGTATATTTAAAACAAACAAAGTTCTATAAAGAACATTACATTGCTTACATCAAAGCCCGTTAACAGGCCGTTGAATGCATCATTCAGTCCGCCTTTGACAGACCGAATCTTCTTCATCACTGCACCCATCACGGTGCGGTGTTCCTCCATAATGGAAGCACTTTGAAGTGCCCCCTCCATAGAGTCTGGCGCTTAAGGATTGACTACGGGCGCCGTCGTGTCCGCCCCTGCCTGGGGGGTCCGGTCCTCGGACCCCGGAGGCGCACTAGGCTCCGGGTCAATGTTCGGGAGGGCCCTAGATTGTTCGGGCCCCCCGTCTCTAGTTTCCATGGGAGTTGTCTCCCCATGGTCAGCGGCGGCCGAGGTATTACCCCCGGTCGCCCCATCACCTGCCTCGCCCTCATCTCCTTGGGCGAATGATACCCGCTAGGAGGACACTTTGGTGTCCCCGCCGATCATGGGCGATGGAGCTCGGACCGGCGGGTCACTCTCCGTCTCTCCGGGCGCTAGAGAGTTCCCCTCCGATGATGAGGCATCAGGGTGTCCACCAGGAGGGCTGTAGGTCAGCAGGTGAGAAATACTAAGTAAATACTAAAGAAACAAAGGTGCAGCAGTTAATCCGAACAAACTTACGATTCGGGCAGGGGTTTCTCCCTGGGCTTCACCACGAAGCTATGTTCGGACGAATCCGAACTAGTAGCGAGGTTTAGTTTTGTCCAGGGTGCGGCCATGCCTGCGTCAGCAGCGCTCCCCTCTTTGTTCCCCCTGCCTTGCGCAGGGGGCTCTTCTTCTTCTTCCTCCTCTTCATCATCTTCCTCCACCTCGTCAGAGGAGAGGATGTTGATCTCCTCAGACTTCTTGTCTGCAGGGCGGGGGCTGTCTCCGGCCCCCTTGCCCTTCTTCTTGGGCTTCTTGATCGGCGCCTTATATGGCGCCAAGACCAGGATTGCTGCCAATTGAGGCGATTCTGGGTCTTCGGGCAAAGGTGCCGGACACTTAATCTGGGTCGCCTTCTTCGTACAGCCCTGTATATCACGCAAAAACTCCAATTCATGTTATCATTAAATAAGGGATGAAATATGTGTTTGGCAAAGTTTTCTATTACCTTTGGGGTGGAGAGCGCGGTGTTAAAGCCCGCGTCCCCGGTTTCTACCGTCCACTCCTTCTGGCTCTTAAAGAGATGCTTACCAATCTCCTTGTGTGTAAAGCCGAAGAGATGCTTCAGCGGCTTGTCTCCTGCCGGATAGAACTGCCATAGGGAGGAATCCCGGCTTTGGCAAGGGAGGATAAGCCGGGTCAGCATTACCTGGACCACGGACGAGAGCTGGTGCCCTTTGGAAATCACGCCGGATACACGGCTCTGGAGTGTCGACACTTCAGTTTGCGACACCCAGTCCAGACCCTTTTTGGTCCAGGAGGTCAACCTCTCTGGGGGTCCGGATCTGAAAGCAGGCTCCGCCGACCATTTGGTGTCACGGGGTTCGGTGATGTAGACCTTATTCGTCTATACGAATGACCCTTTGGGCCAGGTCGCATTCGAGAGCTTGCTAATCATGGCGCCCCCGCACTTCGCGTGGTGTCCGTCCACCACCTTCGGCTTCACGTTGAAGGTTTTGAGCCATAGGCCGAAGTGTGGAGGGATGCGGAGGAAAGCTTCACATACTACTATGAAAGCGGATATGTGAAGGATTGAGTTTGAGGCTAGATCGTGGAAATCTAGCCCGTAGAAGAACAACATACCCCAAACAAAGGGGTGGAGTGAAAACCCTAGCCCCCTAACAAAGTGAGATTTAAATCAATCCAAAAATGATGAACTTTTCCAAAGGGCATTTTGTATTCATTGAAAAATATTTTAATTTGACCCTAGTTGAATTCATTTGGTGCTAGGGTTTGAACATCCCCATTTCCAGTTTCTGAGAAAAATTAAACATGATGCAACAGGCAAGTGCTATCCTAGGGCAAGGCAAAGCTAGGGATGTGACAACTCACCCCCACTAAACAAGAATCTCGTCCCGAGATTCAAGACGTGAGGTAAGAAATCAGATGGGACACTAACTAACACAATCTTCATGATCCAAGTGTCCTTCATATGAATGTTGATTGCTTGCAACATGTTGATTTCGAGATCTTTGTCCAACACGGTGACGACGAAAGAAACACTACAAAATTGATCTTCTGAAAGATCGAGCAACTCAAGATCACTCATGGAGTGAGACGTTGAACCATCTCTTGAGCTGAGACACGGAACACACATCCGGACGGATGGATTGAAACAAATGATGAAGGTTCACTTGATAGGCAATAATTCGACAGTTACAGAAGATAGTGATCGATGTCACCAGACGGGGCACCTTAGAGAAGGTGACTCGTAGAGTTATTCCCTTAAGTGGCAAAAAGAATTACTTTTGATACATAGATCATTGAAACTCTCTATACCAGCCTGAGGTAAATCACAATCGATCGTTTGACGGAGCCCGAAAGAATGACATTCTCGGGTCAGAATGGATGATGTGGACTACCTTGTTGAAGACAACACAAGGGATGATTTTGCTTATCATTGGAAATGGATGGGACCCATGGCAAGTCCACTTCTGAAGATAATCCTGAACAGCAGTGGCTGAGAAGGGCAACCCATGAATAAAATTGGCACAATGGTGGTGCAAGCCGGGAACAAAATGCAAATGCTGGGAATGATTCTGGTAACTGGGAAGAAACCCAATAGTAGAGAGTGAATCTACTCTTTGAGAGGTTATAGCATAACCAACAACACTGGGAGCAATCCCGGTTAGTGTCAGTGATAACACCTAGTGCTTGTGCGTGCTCTCAAGAACTTGAGCATTCCCATATTCATCAAGGTTTTACCAATATCCGTGTCAATGATCCTGGCAACAACATACGACCATGATGAATAGCGATGGACGATGCAGATGCAAAGGAAGATACCACTTTCTCAGATTTCACCTTAGCGGAGTCAAGGGCAAAATCTGGATGATCGACCGAGAGACATTTAGCACTCCGCTTCTAATGTTCTCCTTAGTGTACTAGGTACCACGGTCAATGCTTAAAAGCATCAATATGGCCATCAAGTAAAGGTTGGACTTCGGGAGCACAAAAGTCCATAAGGAACAACTAGGGAGTAAATCCTACGAAATCCTTATGGGGAGGTGGCCAACTTCTTCAATCAAGATTCTACAACAATAGGTCTTCCGGCTGGGTGTGTTGGCCACGACATCCACTTTACCGGTTATTGGGAGACCAATATTATAATATTTGGAACACGTTCCAACCATCATATCTGCCTGAGATTCAGATCTGGTTGGTGTCAGAATAATTCAGACTCATCGAGTCTAGAAAGAAAAATGAAAGTTTGCAACCCAAATCGACGAGGCGACGTTGCGAGATCCTCGGGAATGAACTACGATAGCAGCTCCAAAACATGAGCTAGTTCTGCTACGTACCTGTGAACACGTTGTCCCAGACAAACGTGACCACATAGTAGTCTTATAATAAAATACTACCGAGTTCTGATTGGGAATCATCATTGAAGATAGCGAAGTCATGTGCATGACCTAGGATTAGCACAACAGACTTCTTTTTCTTGAACAGCTCAATCAGTGGCTTGGTGTGCTAGGGACACATATGGAATGAAGATGATCAGTCTATCAGACCATAGAATACTTCGCACGTATGCATGACTGAATTGGGATGATTCCAGAGGAGGTAAAAACAAACTTTCTCAAATTCATGGTGGCAGCTTACATCAATTACACGTGAGTTAGGGGAGATCACTTCTCTCATCCAAACATATACCTCATCATCGGAACATGAAGGCCATGTTTAAAAGTTTCCAATACTAACTTAAATGTTCAACATGAATCGTGGTCAAGATAAACGATGTTGATGGGCTCAACAACGGGTCATCGAGATATCGATGGAGATGGAATTCCACAATTTATATGAACAAGGTGGTAGCATTGGTCAGACCAAGAGATATAACGATGTATGCTCGAGGGATCAACCACGAGTAAGACAACATTACAAATATCATTGGTTCTGATTTGATTTGAGGATAGCCCACACTCAAATCAAAGTTTTGGACAAGACAATAGATCCAACAATTGATCACAAGGATCAACCGATCAAGATATCATCTTTCTTCAACACACACACAAACGCAAGATATCCCTTTGGAAATGAACTAAGCTAGGCAAGCTTTTATCTTCCAACTCTCCAAGTTGTTGTTTAGCTTAACTAACTTGCTCAGGGTATCCGACACAGATTATTGGAGAAAGGGTGGTTTACAAGAAAACCAACTTGATCACAAACTCAACACAGCGGTCAGGGAACAACCTGGTAATACTTCCGAGAATATAACCAGAAAATCACGAACCACCGATATGTTACTAAGCTCGAGAAAAATCTTGCTTTTTAGGGCAAGACGATATGATCAAATGAGCGAGGACTTAATAAAATCCTAACTCATCAACCAAGGAGTGCACCAGGAAAGTGGACTAGGTAGCACGATCAACCTTAGGGTGATGATTCAATAATCAACTCGCTAAGGATGAGGTTATTGTCCATTTAACTACCAAGCAACGGAGTTGCTAGGATTATTGATTTCACACATCACAATTCACTTGTCGGTATTCCGGTTACAATAACATGGAGGCCGAGAATGAACGATGATGGCGAGAAGTATTACTGTCTCAAGAGTTCATAGGAGGTGGTGCAACCCCCATGACATTCTTGACATAAAAGGGGGTAACACTCTAAGGTAGAACAGAAAAAAAAGCCGGTTTGGCATTTTGATCTGCATAATACAACTACTTTGACCCAGTCCTGGATATGGATAAGGTACTAGAGTTTGTTTCTCCTAGTCATTCCGAAATAGAATGGATTGACGGATCACAAGAGTATAGGCATCGATGAACACGAATGCACAACTACTCCTGACTATCAACTGATAGAGGAAGGCCGGAATACAACTAAAGGGAGACAACTCAAGAACATATAGCCTTTTGAGTTGTGGGTGCATAGGTTAGCATGTCGAACTAGTTCAACATATTTCTTCCAGATAACCCATGCAGAAAGGTAGAATTGACAGAGTCACAATATATAATCCAGAACTCCTCAAGAGTACTCTTATTGTGATATTTTGGTTCGGGAGAACTTCTGCCAAGGATGGTTCATGGTATTGGAAGAATGATATACCACGAACCTCGAGGACTATCACAAGGTTACTAATATCCTAAAGGGACGAGCAAATACTACCAACATGAAGTAAGTAGAATGAACCTTGGGTTTAGGAACCCATAAATAGAATGCCTACTAACTAAATGGCATCACGGGATGCTTTCGAGAATGATGGCCAGAATCATCACACTGGGAATACAGAGTATTGCTAGATTACTTGGTGATACTTTAGACACCTAGGGTCATAATAATAACTCCAACATATATGTCGAGGTAACAGAGTATCTCAATACACTGGCTAGTGTGGTTAATCTGGCCCAAAGGAGCATCGGGAACAGGAAGGAAAGATTTGCAAATGCATCAGACTATTTAGAAACCTGGGATGACTCGGACATCATAACGGCTGTAAATGCTCGAAAATTACCTTTGAGACTCATGCACAAAGATAGCATAACCACTCAACATCATAATGTCAAGGTTCTGAGACCAACAGTTGAACAAACAGAAGTAGTAGAAACTGATATGAGGGTTGAATCCACAATTAACGTGATCCTGATAGACTGAAGAGGAAACCTAGTTCCTTAATTCCCGTAGAAAGAAGAGGATGACTCGGATCAGAAGGTCATATGGTAAAGGAGTAAAAATAGCCTTACGTTCCCTTCCACAATCAATTCCCTTATTATAACTAAAGAGTTTCTAGACACGACTTCAACTAGTTTGGCTTACTAATCCTACAGGCAGTCAGGCTCTGATACCAAAGCTGTCAGGACCCCGATCCTAAGTCACATAGGTCTAGCCTATAACACATCATATCACTTTGCGGCCTCACACACGGTATCCCCATGGGTGCCACCTTACCTGGCCCGGGACCGTTTGTGCATTTTGGCACACGTATATGATAGTGTCGCTAGCATCCATATGACAGAGAACCCGGGCCGACATGACAAGTTATAAACCAAAAGTGGCGCTAAATTATAGAGACAGGCATACATGACCCAGCAACGAACGTGTCGGTCATCAACGTATGAACCCAACTCGTAGCAAGCTACAAGGACTTAAAGGAACAACGCATGACATTTCCCCTAAGGGACAGACACAGGAACGAAGAAGGACACATGCCGGGCAGCCTAAGTGTTCCGGAGCAGTAGCAAGCTACCAAGGCTCAGTGGAAGCACTAGGAGACATTTCCCTGTAAGATAGGCTACCAGGGGTAAACAACTAGGTGTCGGATCCCACACATAGCAATACACATTACACGTATGCACAACATGCAAGTATGTGATGTACAACATGGCATCACAACATAACTCAACAACTCATATAGATAAAGGCCCAGAAGAGCCATCATAGCATTTATTATAAACAGAGGTCACATGACCCAACATACAGAGCATACAGGCAACGGAAGCATAACATGTCTGAGTACAGACAACTACAAATGATAAAGGCTGAGGAGCCTGACTATCTACAAGACCCTCCCAAGGGTACAAGACCGTAGCTGAGGTAACAAGCTAAACGTCGAAGTCCACGCGGAACCACTAGTGAGACTGAAGTCTCTCTGCAAAAACATAAATTAAGCAAACGTGAGTACAAAGGTACTCAGCAAGACTTACATCAGAACTAGCTACATATGCAACAGTATCAACAAAGGGGGTGGTGGAGTTTGACTGCAGCAAGCCAGCTTCGACTCGGTGGCTATCCTAAACTACGACTCCAAGTAACTCTTTTGAGGTGGCGCACACGAGTCCACATATTCACCAATCAATACCCCACTATGGATCCGCTCCCGTCTCCCTACGAGAAGGCCATCCATAGCACTCACGCTCATCTTGCGTGTTTTAGAGTATCCACTTTCACTTGTCTATGAACTATAAACGTAACCCAGAAGTCCATTTCCGCGGACACGGCTATTCGAATAGATCATATATAACCATGCAGGGGTGTACTTCTTCACACACACACGCTCTCGCCACTTACCACCATGTACACATCATGTATCTCGGCAACCTTCAAGCAGAAGCCTGGCGAGGGTGTCGGCCACGGCCTGACTAACCACACAATTCCCTAGTCCAGGTTTATCGCCTATTTGGGTTCCATCCGTGGGGAGATCAGGCCGGGGTGTCGCTCACGGCCCCAAACGATGTGTACAGGGTTCCCGAGTCACGAAACGGGCGACCGGTACACCGTGCCACGTACCTGCCGCGTCACAGCCCACCCCGAGGGTCAGCGCTACGCACGTCCTCCAGTAACCTACAAACACCAGAAACTAGTTGCAACTCCTGGACAGAGGACAAGGGCAGTTAATAAGTCGAGAGGGTCCATTGGTTTCGGGCCCAATGTATGGTAGTAACTGATCATGGATCAACCAACACAGAACTCAGTTCCTGAGGACGGTTGTAATGAGACAACCCACCATGTACTCCTACATGGCCTCTCATCGCTACCTTTACCAAATCATGTTCACACACTTAGCTCACACACATTAGGACATGTTCATCACCATTCCAATTCATCCTCGATGAATCAGACCTGACACAACTCTAAGCAATAGCAAGCATAACCAGAAAGCATGAATGAGTAGGCACAACATGGCTCAAACAACTCCTACTCATACTAGTGGGTTTCAACTATTTACTGTGGCAATGACAGGTCATGCAGTGGAAAGGGGTTCAACTACCGCAGCAGGTAACAGTTGAAGCGTTGTTGTCCTAATGCAGTAAAGGAGAGCAAGAGAGAGAGAGGGGGATTGTATCGGAATGCTCAATGGGGTTTTGTTTGCCTGGCACATCTGAAGATATCTTTGAGTCTTCATCGGTGTCAACGATCACATCATCGGAACAGCGTCTACTGAGAGGGGACAAACACCGGCAAACAAGAGAGACAATCCATGCAATGCGACAATATGATGCATGATCATGACATGGCAATATGCTGTTGATTGAGCTAATGCAACTAGCAACCATATTAAATGAAGTTGGTTTGAACCAAAGGTTTAAATTCAAACTCCATATGTGATTATTTAATTGTCATTTAATTGATTTGACCTGATCAGCAGGTTTAACTTGCTCAAACATGCATGAAAATGCCATAAACAGATTCCTTGAATTTTTCTGATCATTTTTCATATATAAATTATTTTCATTGGAGTTATAGATTATTTTCTGTGATTTTTAGAAGTTTTAGCTATTTTCTGAAATAAATAAATCATTTATGATTTATTTTAAATTCCATAAAACACTTACTGCGTCAGCATGACGTCACTGTGATGTCAGCAGTCAACAGGGACTGGTCCAGGTCAAACCTGATCAGTGGGGCCCACTGGTCAGTGACTCAGGGCTGGTTTGTGTGTATGACGGGTGGGACCAGTCAACGTTGACTTGACCAAAGTCAAAACTGGCACGTGGGGTCCACAGGATTAGTACTAATCTAAACAGGAAAATTAGGCTAACCTAATTAGGCGCGGGGGCCCACATGTTAGTGTCAGTAGGCTAATTAAGCTTAATTAAAAGCTTAACTAAACAATTAGAAGGGGCCAGGGCCCACTTGTCAGCCACTCGGGGGAGGTCAATCCCCCGGTCAGACAGGCCAAACGACCGGTGGCTGGCCGCCGGCGAGGCCGAACGTGGCGGAGGGGCTCATGAATGCGCTGTGTAGCCCCGTTCGCAGCGTGGCTGGGCTCGTTCGAGAGCCCAGACCAGCGCGTGTCGGGCGGTAGCGCCAGTCGGGCCTGGCGTGGCCGGAGGCGACGGCGAGGAGCTCGACCGCGGCGGCCGGAGCTCGGGCATGACCGCGGGTAGTGCTGCGGTGCGTGAGCAAGCAAGCTGAGGCGCTAGCGGGGCCTACGCGATGCGGGAAACAGATTGGACTCGCCGGGGTGACCATTTGGTCACCGGAGCTGCGCCGACGGCGAGCTCAGGCGGCGGTGCGTGCGGGTGAACGCGGCGCAGCAGCTACGGCGTGCGAGAGAGAGAGAGCAGAGAAGGGGAGCAGGGGCAGGAGCTCACTGCGGTTGCGACAAGGCGAACGGCGAGCTCGAGGAGGGGCTGGAGACGAGGTGCGGTCGCCGGCGATCTCGGATGCCCGAGGTAGAAGACGACCACGGTGACGGTGTTCGGAGGCGTCTGGTGCCGCGTGGCTCGGCGGAGGGGTCTAGGGCGACGAGGCGGAGCTCTTAAGCCGGTCAGGGAAGCGAGGGGGAGGTGGTGGCCGCGGTGGTGCACGGCGGCGCTGCCGTGGCCGCGTCGGCCATCGTGGGAGAGAGCGAGGGGGAGAGCAGGAGGAGGAGAAAGGGCGTCCAGGGGATCGGGGCGGCGCCGAGGACGTGTTTCGAGGCGTCGCCGCGCTGTCCAGGCGACGCAGGCGAGCAGAGAGCTGCGTGGCGAGCTCGGGCGCGCCGGCGCTCACCTGCATGCCTGCCTGGCGGGAGGAAGCAGCTGACTGGCAGTTGGGCCAGTTGGGCTGGCCCAGTCAGGTAAGTGGCCCAGGTAGGTGCTCTCTCTCTCTCTCCTTTTCTTTCTGTTTTCTGTTTTCTATTTCTTTTGTAACTTTGTGGCTTTTCAAAAAATGCTTAGGTACTTCCAAAAATCACCAAACTGCTCATGCCCACTGTTTAGCATATAACAAACATGGAACATTTCAGTTTAGGATTATTTGGACATTTAGAATAATTAGTAGCATTTAAATGCCCAAATACAAATACTTTAAGATTTAATTCAGAAATCCAGAATGGTCCTTGAAATATGTGCAACATTTTTGGCAGAGGTTTTTAATCAATCAAAAAATGATGAACTTTTCCAAAGGGCATTTTGGGTTCATTGAAAAAGATTTTAATTTGACCCTAGTTGAATACATTTGGTGCTAGGGTTTGAACATCCCCATTTCCAGTTTCTGAGAAAAATTAAACATGATGCAACAGGCAAGTGCTATCCTAGGGAAAGGCAAAGCTAGGGATGTGACAATGGGAAACTGGGGATAGGAAGATTGGAGAGCTTGAGCTTGAGGAAGGCGTGGGGCTGATGAAGGGTATTGGTGTCCATTTATAATGGAGTGAATACAGAACGTCCCCCCACTTTAGCCATAAACCTCGCCGGTTCCCAAAGCGGTCGTGTGTAATGCATGACGTGGGTGCTCACGTCATATTGATAAGGATCCCACAATAAGCGGGCACGATCTCTATTTTGATGGGACGTGTCAATGAGGATATACCTCGAAACATTGAACTAGGACCAAATAAAACGGTTGGATATGTTAGTGGTATGGACGCGACGTTTCACCAAAAAGTTGTCAGTGGAGACACTCTATTCATTTTCTTTTAAAAGCCTTGCCTTCATGGCTAAGGGTTGTACTAACCTTGCAGAGCCGAACACAATGCACCTTTTTGCAGAAGATATATTCGGGAGAAGGAACCCGCCTTGCAATGCCGAAGACAATACGGAAGCCGAACTCATCGTCATTGAAGTCAGGTTCAGGGGCTACTGAGGGAGTCCTTGATCGAGGGGTTCTCGGGAGGCCAGAGAACTCTTGGTGGGCCGAACTGGTGGGCTGTGAAGATCATAGTCGAAGATCATCTCTCATATCCGGATAGGAGTCATGTATTCGTATAATGGCAAGTTTTTGGTTTGGGTGTAATCTTTCCTTCCTCTGCAAGATGGTATGTACAAACCCTAGGCCCCTCCAGTGTGTATATAAACTGGATAGTTTAGTCCGTAGAGCCTAACGAAGAATCTCAAATCCTCATAGGCTAGACTTTACGGTTTAGCCAATACGATCTCGTGGTAGATCAACTCTTGTATTCATATTCATCCATATTAATATAGCCTGAAGTAGGATTTTACCTCGATCGAGAGGGCCTGAACCTGGGTAAACATCGTGTCCCCAGCCTCCTGTTACCATCCATCCTCAGACGCATAGTTCAGGACCCCCTACCCGAGATCCGCCGGTTTTGACACCGACATTGGTGATTTCATTGAGAGTTCCACTACGTCGTCGACCGAAGTACTGATGGATCGTTTCATCAACAACGACGGCAACACTGAGGGAATCTTCCCTCCTCGATAGCTCTTCGTGTTTGGCAGCTCCGCACTTCGCGCCAACACTGAAGGCCACCTCAAGAAGATCAAGACCAATGCCCCTAGCCATCAAGTCAGATTCGGAAGCCTAAGCTACATTGTTGATATCTGTGGAGACTTGATCTTCGACGGATTCGAGCCCGCGACAACCTCCCTCTACCTTCACGATGAACATGATTTAGCTATGTCATCGGATCAGGAAATAGCACCTGCAACAGTTCTGGACCTAGATCCGGAACAGATCGCGTCATACAAGTACGGGAAGCTCAAACCCGCCACGGAAGCCGCAGACTCCATGGTGTTGGAGCCGCACAAGGACCCAACTATAAGCGGGGTATATGTTAACGGAACCCCGGACCTAACTCCGGCCTCAGATTCCGAATCACGTGCATCTGCGCCCTTTAAGCCAGATCAGGCTTCTATCGCCGAATTCAATGCTGCAGATATCTTCCAACACTCACCCTTTGGCGATATGCTAAAGTCGTTAAGATCCCTCTCCCTAGATGGGACACACAGCCGCATTTTATCCGGTTCGAACTGGAGGCTGATGGAGAATTTCGCTCCCCAACCGCCACCCACTTGGTAGCCACGGTTGAAGATCTAACCGATCTACTTGACTACGCTTCCGAAGACTTCGAAGGGACGGACCTTGAAGCCGAAGCGGATATAGATCAAAGCCGACCCGTAACTGGGCGGTGGACAGCTACGTCTTCATATGACGTGTACATGGTGGATACACCTAAGGAGAAGGAGGGCGATGGTGAAAACAATCCCTTAGAGGACAAGCCTGTCGAAGAACCTCCCAAACGTCGGCGTCCGAAGAACCAAACCAAATCCCATAAAGGAAAAGATAGTAACACTATCACTAACAATGGTGAAACTCCGGAACAAGCCGAAGACCCTGAAGACCCAGTGATGGAGCAGGAGATGCGAGAGGACGGCGAATAGAGTCCGAAGCCGCTGTCTGACGACAGCGATGCCGAAGACAGTAATTACGAACCTGTCTCCGAAGAAGAAGTGATCCTGGGCGACAACGAATACATCGTCCCAGAAGAACCCTCAGAACAAAAGTGTTTCCATCAGAGGCTTATTGCCACCGCCAGGAGCCTAAAAAAGTAGCAGAGACAACTTCGAGCCGCACAGGACACGCTCAATGATGAAGGAAATATGCCCTAGAGGCAATAATAAAGATGTTATTTCTATTTCCTTATATCATGATAAATGTCTTTTATTCATGCTAGAATTGTATTTACCGGAAACTTAGTACATGTGTGGATACATAGACATAAACAGTATGTCCCTAGTATGCCTCTACTAGACTAGCTCATTGATCAAAGATGGTTATGTTTCCTAGACATATACATGAGTTGTCATTTGATCAACGGGATCACATTATTAGGAGAATGATGTGATGGACAAGACCCATCCGTTAGCATAGCACTATGATCGTTTAGTTTTACTGCTATTGCTTTCTTCATGACTTATACATGTTCCTATGACTATGAGACTATGCAACTCCCGAATACCGTAGGAACACCTTGTGTGCTATCAAACGTCACAACGTAACTGGGGGATCATAAAGATGCTCTACAGGTGTCTGCGAAAGTATTCGTGGTGTTGGCATAGATCAAGATTAGGATTTGTCACTCCGAGTGTCGGAGAGGTATCTCTGGGCCCTCTCGGTAACACACATCACAATAAGCCTTGCAAGCAAAAGACTAATGAGTTAGTCACGAGATGATGTGTTACGGAACGAGTAAAGAGACTTGCCGGTAACGAGATTGAACTAGGTATGGAGATACCGACGATCGAATCTCGGGCAAGTAACATACCGATGACAAAAGGAACAACGTATGTTGTTATGCGGTTTTGACCGATAAAAGATCTTCGTAGAATATGTAGGAGCCAATATGAACATCTAGGTTCCGCTATTGGTTATTGACCGGAGATGAGTCTCAGTCATGTCTACATAGTTCTCGAACCCGTAGGGTCCGCACGCTTAACGTTTGATGACGATCGGTATTATGAGTTTATGAGTTTTGATGTACCGAAGGTAGTTCGGAGTCCCGGATGAGATCACGTACATGACGAGGAGTCTCGGAATGTCCGAGACATAAAGATTGATATATTGGACGACTATATTCGGACACCAGAAGTGTTCCGGAAAAGTTTCGGATTTAACTGGATTGCCGGAGGGGGTTACCGGAACCCCCTACGAGGGGGGATGGTCCATAGTGGGCCTTGAGGGAAGAAGAGAGGCAGCCCATAGAGGCTGGCCGGCGCCCCACCTAGGGATCCTAGTTGGACTAGGATTGGGGGGGCGCCACCTCTCCCTCTTTTCCTTTCCCTCTCTTCCTTCTTGGTGGACTCCTACTAGGAATAGGATTGCAATCCTATTCCTAGTAGGATTGCCCTAGCCGCACCATAGGAGGCCGGCCGGCCCTCCCCTCTTGCTCGTTTATATACGGGGGCAGGGGGCACCCAAAGACACACAAGTTGAATTGTTCCAGCCGTGTGCAGTGCCCCCCTCCACAGAAACACACCTCGGTCATACCGTCGCGGTGCTTAGGCAAAGCCCTGCGCCGGTGAATACATCATATCCGTCACCACGCCGTCGTGCTGACAAAACTCTCCCGTGAAGCTCAACTGGATCAAGAGCTCGTGGGACGTCATCAAGCTGAACGTGTGCTGAACGCGGAGGTGCCGTACGTTCGGTGCTTGATCGGTTGAATCGCGAAGAAGTTCGACTACATCAACCGCGTCACTTGACGCTTCCGCTTCCGGTCTACGAGGGTACGTAGACACACTCTTCCCTCTCGTTGCTATGCATCTGGTAGATAGATCTTGCGTGATCGTAGGAAAATTTTAAAATACTACGTTCCCCAACAGTGGTATGAGAGCCAGGTCTATGCGTAGATGATATGCACGAGTAGAACACAATGAGTTGTGGGCGATACTAGTCATACTACTTACCAGCATGTCATACTTTGCTTCGGCGGTATTGTGAGATGAAGCGGCCCGGACAGACATTACGCGTACGCTTACGCGAGACTGGTTTCACCGTTACGAGCACTCGTTGCTTAAAGGTGACTGGCGGGTGTCTGTCTCTCTCACTTTTGCTGAATCAAGTGTGGCTACGCCCGGTCCTTGTGAAGGTTAAAACAGCACATACTTGACAAAACATCGTTGTGGTTTTGTATGCGTAGGTAAGAACGGTTCTTGCTAAGCCCGTAGCAGCCACGTAAAACATGCAACAACAAAGTAGAGGACGTCTAACTTGTTTTTGCAGGGCATGTTGTGATGTGATATGGTCAAGACATGATGAGTTATACGGTTTTGTATGAGATGATCATGTTTTGTAAAGTTATCGGCAACTGGAAGGAGCCATATGGTTGTCGCTTTATTGTATGAAATGCAATCGCCATGTAATTGCTTTACTTTATCACTAAGCGGTAGCGATAGTCGTAGAAGCAATAGTTGGCGAGACGACAACGATGCTACGATGGAGATCAAGGTGTCGCGCCGGTGACGAAGGTGATCATGACGGTGCTTTGGAGATGGAGATCAAAAGCACAAGATGATGATGGCCATATCATGTCACATATTTTGATTGCATGTGATGTTTATCTTATGATGCTTCTTATTCTGCTTAGAACGACGGTAGCATTATAAGATGATCCCTTACTAAATTTCAAGGTATAGGTGTTCTCCCTGAGTATGCACCGTTGCGAAAGTTCGTCGTGCCGAGACACCACGTGATGATCGGGTGTGATAAGCTCTACGTTCAAATACAATGGGTGTAAGCCAGTTTTGCACACGCAGAATACTCGGGTTAAACTTGACGAGCCTAGCATATGCAGATATGGCCTCAGAACACTGGAGACCGAAAGGTCGAACGTGAATCATATAGTAGATATGATCAACATAAGATGTTCACCATTGAAACTACTCCATCTCACGTGATGATCGGACATGGTTTAGTTAATTTGGATCACGTGATCATTTAGATGACCGGAGGGATGTCTATCTAAGTAGGAGTTCCTTAATATGATTAAATTGAACTTTAACTTATCATGAACTTAGTCCTGATAGTTTTTGCATATCTATGTTGTTGTAGATCAATGGCCCGTGCTACCGTTCCTTTGAATTTTAATGCATTCCTAGAGAAAGCTAAGTTGAAAGATGATGGTAGCAATTACACGGACTGGGTCCGTAACCTGAGGATTATCCTCATTGCTGCACAGAAGAATTATGTCCTTGAAGCATCGCTAGGTGACAAGCCCCCTCCCGCTAATGTGGATGCTTTGAACGTCTGGCTATCGCGGTCTGATGACTACACGATAGTTTAGTGTGCCATGCTTTACGGCTTAGAACCGAGACTTCAACGACGTTTTGAACGTCATGGACCATATGAGATGTTCCAGGAGTTGAAGTTAATATTTCAAGCAAATGCCCGGATTGAGAAATATGAGATTTCCAATAAGTTCTACAGCTGCAAGATGGAGGAGAATAGTTCTATCAGTGAACACTTGCTCAGAATGTCTGGGTACTACAATCATATGACTCAACTTGGTTGCAAAGTTGACGAGGATAGTGTTATTGATAGAGTTCTTCAATCACTGCCACCAAGCTACAAAAGCTTCGTGATGAACTATAATATGCAAGGGATGCAAAAGACAATTCCCGAGCTCTTCGCTATGCTCAAGGCTGCGGAGGTAGAAATCAAAAAGGAGCATCAAGTGTTGATGGTTAACAAGACCACTAGTTTCAAGAAAAAAGGGCAAGGGAAAGAAGGGGAACTTCAAGAAGAATAGCAAGACAGTTGCTACTTCCACGAAGAAACCCAAGTCTGGAGCCAAGCCTGAAACTGAGTGCTTCTACTACAAGGGAACTGGACAATGGAAGCGGAACTGCCCCAAGTATTTGGCGGATAAGAAGGATGGCAAGGTGAACAAAGGTATATGTGATATACATGTTATTGATGTGTACCTTACTAATGCTCGTAGTAGTACCTGGGTATTTGATACCGGTTCGGTTGCTAATATTTGTAACTCGAAACAGGGACTACGGATTAAACGAAGATTGGCTAAGGACGAGGTGACGATGCGCGTGGGAAACGGTTCCAAAATCAATGTGATCGCCGTCGGCACGCTACCTCTACATCTACCTTCGGGATTAGTTTTAGACCTAAATAATTGTTATTTGGTGCAAGCGTTGAGCATGAACATTATATCTGGATCTTGTTTGTTGCGAGACGGTTATTCATTTAAATCAGAGAATAATGGTTGTTCTATTTTTATGAATAATATCTTTTATGGTCATGCACCCTTGAACAGTGGTCTATTCTTATTGGATCTCGATTGTAGTGATACACATATTCATAATATTGAAACCAAAAGATGCAAGGTTAATAATGATAGTGCAACTTATTTGTGGCACTGCCGTTTAGGTCATATTGGTGTAAAACGCATGAAGAAACTCCATAGTGATGGACTTTTGGAATCACTTGATTATGAATCACTTGGTGCTTGTGAACCATGCCTCATGGGCAAGATGACTAAAACTCCGTTCTCCGGAACTATGGAGCGAGCAACAGATTTGTTGGAAATCATACATACTGATGTATGTGGGCCAATGAGTGTTGAAGCTCGCGGCGGGTATCGTTATTTTCTGACCTTCACTGATGATTTGAGCAGCTATGGGTATATCTACTTAATGAAGCACAAGTCTGAAACATTTGAAAAGTTCAAAGAATTTCAGAGTGAAGTAGAGAATCATCGTAACAAGAAAATAAAGTTTCTACGATCTGATCGTGGAGGAGAATATTTGAGTTACGAGTTTGGTCTTCATTTGAAACAATGTGGAGTAGTTTCACAACTCACGCCACCCGGAACACCATAGCGTAATGGTGTGTCCGAACGTCGTAGCCGTACTTTATTGGATATGGTACGATCTATGATGTCTCTTACCGATTTACCACTATCGTTTTGGGGTTATGCTTTAGAGACAGCTGCATTCACGTTAAATAGGGCACCATCTAAATCCGTTGATACGACACCTTATGAACTATGGTTTGGCAAGAAACCAAAGTTGTCGTTTCTTAAAGTTTGGGGCTGCAATGCTTATGTGAAAAAGCTTCAACGTGATAAGCTCGAACCCAAGTCGGAGAAATGTGTCTTCATAGGATACCCAAAAGAGACTGTTGGGTACAACTTCTATCACAGATCCGAAGGCAAGATATTCGTTGCTAAGAATGGATCCTTTCTAGAGAAGGAGTTTCTCTCGAAAGAAGTGAGTGGGAGGAAAGTAGAACTTGATGAGGTAATTGTACCTTCTTCCGGATTGGAAAGTAGTACATCACAGAAAATTGTTCCAGTGATTCCTACACCAATCAGTGAGGAAGTTAATGATGATGATCATGAAACTTCGGATCAAGTTTCTGCTGAACGTCGTAGATCAACCAGAGTACGTTCCGCACCAGAGTGGTACGGCAACCCAGTTCTGGAAATCATGTTACTAGACCATGATGAACCTGCGAACTATGAGGAAGCGATGATGAGCCCAGATTCCGCAAAATGGCTTGAGGCCATGAAATCTGAGATGGGATCCATGTATGAGAACAAAGTGTGGACTTTGGTTGACTTGCCCGATGATCGGCACGCCATCGAAAATAAATGGATCTTCAAGAGGAAGACCGACGCAGACGGTAATGTTACTGTTTACAAAGCTCGACTTGTTGCGAAAGGGTTTCGACAAGTTCAAGGAGTTGACTACGATGAGACTTTCTCACCTGTAGCAATGCTTAAGTCTGTCCGAATCATGTTAGCAATTGCCGCATTTTATGATTATGAAATCTGGCAAATGGATGTCAAAACTGCATTCCTGAATGGATATCTCAAAGAAGAGTTGTATATGATGCAACCAGAAGGTTTTGTCGATCCAAAAGGTGCTAACAAAGTATGCAAGCTCTAGCGATCCATCTATGGACTGGTGCAAGCATCTCGGAGTTGGAATATACGCTTTGATGAGGTGATCAAAGCATATGGTTTTATACAGACTTTTGGAGAAGCCTGTATTTACAAGAAAGTGAGTGGGAGCTCTGTAGCATTTCTAATATTATATGTGGATGACATATTGTTGATTGGAAATGATATAGAATTTCTGGATAGCATAAAAGGATACTTGAATAAGAGTTTTTCAATGAAAGACCTCGGTGAAGCTGCTTATATATTAGGCATCCAGATCTATAGAGATAGATCAAGACGCTTAATTGGACTTTCACAAAGCACATACCTTGATAAGATTTTGAAGAAGTTCAAAATGGATCAGTCAAAGAAAGGGTTCTTGCCTGTATTACAAGGTATGAAGTTGAGTAAGACTCAGTGCCCGACCACTGCAGAAGATAGAGAGAAAATGAAAGTCATTCCCTATGCCTCAGCCATAGGATCTGTCATGTATGCAATGCTGTGTACCAGACCTGATGTGTGCCTTGCTATAAGTCTAGCAGGGAGGTACCAAAGTAATCCAGGAGTGGATCACTGGACAGCGGTCAAGAACATCCTGAAGTATCTGAAAAGGACAAAGGATATGTTTCTCGTGTATGGAGGTGACAAAGAGCTCGTCATAAACGGTTACGTCGATTCTAGCTTTGACACTGATACGGATGACTCTAAGTCACAAACCGGATATGTATTTTTATTGAACGGTGGAGCTGTCAGTTGGTGCAGTTCCAAGCAGAGCGTCGTGGCGGGATCTACATGTGAAGCGGAATACATAGCTGCTTCGGAAGCAGGAAATGAAGGAGTCTGGATGAAGGAGTTCATATCCGATCTAGGTGTAATACCTAGTGCATCGGGTCCAATGAAAATCTTTTGTGACAACACTGGAGCAATAGCCTTGGCGAAGGAATCCAGGTTTCACAAGAGAACAAAGCACATCAAAAGACGCTTCAATTCCATCCGCGATCTAGTCAAGGAGGGAGACATAGAGATTTGCAAAATACATACGGATCTGAATGTTGCAGACCCGTTAACTAAGCCTCTTCCACGGGCAAAACATGATCAGCACCAGGACTCCATGGGTGTGAGGATCATCACTTTGTAATCTAGATTATTGACTCTAGTTCAAGTGGGAGACTAAAGGAAATATGCCCTAGAGGCAATAATAAAGATGTTATTTGTATTTCCTTATATCATGATAAATGTCTTTTATTCATGCTAGAATTGTATTAACCGGAAACTTAGTACATGTGTGGATACATAGACAAAAACAGTATGTCCCTAGTATGCCTCTACTAGACTAGCTCATTGATCAAAGATGGTTATGTTTCCTAGACATAGACATGAGTTGTCATTTGATCAACGGGATCACATCATTAGGAGAATGATGTGATGGACAAGACCCATCCATTAGCATAGCACTATGATCGTTTAGTTTTACTGCTATTGCTTTCTTCATGACTTATACATGTTCCTATGACTATGAGATTATGCAACTCCCGAATACCGTAGGAACACCTTGTGTGCTATCAAACGTCACAACGTAACTGGGTGATCATAAAGATGCTCTACAGGTGTATGCGAAAGTATTCGTGGTGTTGGCATAGATCAAGATTAGGATTTGTCACTCCGAGTGTCGGAGAGGTATCTCTGGGCCCTCTCGGTAACACACATCACAATAAGCCTTGCAAGCAAAAGACTAATGAGTTAGTCACGAGATGATGTGTTACGGAACGAGTAAAGAGACTTGCCGGTAACGAGATTGAACTAGGTATGGAGATACCGACGATCGAATCTCGGGCAAGTAACATACCGATGACAAAAGGAACAACGTATGTTGTTATGCGGTTTTGACCGATAAAAGATCTTCGTAGAATATGTAGGAGCCAATATGAACATCCAGGTTCCGCTATTGGTTATTGACCGGAGATGAGTCTCAGTCATGTCTACATAGTTCTCGAACCCGTAGGGTCCGCACGCTTAACGTTTGATGACGATCGGTATTATGAGTTTATGAGTTTTGATGTACCGAAGGTAGTTCGGATTCCCGGATGAGATCACGGACATGACGAGGAGTCTCGGAATGTCCGAGACATAAAGATTGATATATTGGACGACTATATTCGGACACCGGAAGTGTTCCGGAAAAGTTTCGGATTTAACTGGATTGCCTGAGGGGGTTACCGGAACCCCCTACGAGGGGGGATGGTCCATAGTGGGCCTTGAGGGAAGGAGAGAGGCAGCCCATAGAGGCTGGCCGGCGCCCCACCTAGGGATCCTAGTTGGACTAGGATTTGGGGGGGGGGCGCAACCTCTCCCTCTTTTCCTTTCCCTCTCTTCCTTCTTGGTGGACTCCTACTAGGAATAGGATTGCAATCCTATTCCTAGTAGGATTGCCCTAGCCGCACCATAGGAGGCCGGCCGGCCCTCCCCTCTTGCTCCTTTATATACGGGGGCAGGGGGGCACCCAAAGATACACAAGTTGAATTGTTCCAGCCGTGTGCGGTGCCCCCCTCCACATAAACACACCTCGGTCATACCGTCGCGGTGCTTAGGCGAAGCCCTGCGCCGGTGAATACATCATATCCATCACCACGCCGTCGTGCTGACGAAACTCTCCCATGAAGCTCAACTGGATCAAGAGCTCGTGGGACGTCATCAAGCTGAACGTGTGCTGAACGCGGAGGTGCCGTACGTTCGGTGCTTGACCGGTTGAATCGCGAAGAAGTTCGACTACATCAACCGTGTCACTTGACACTTCCGCTTCCGGTCTACGAGGGTACGTAGACACACTCTTCCCTCTCATTGCTATGCATCTGGTAGATAGATCTTGCGTGATCGTAGGAAAATTTTAAAATACTACGTTCCCCAACAAATGATAGATGGGACGAGGTGCTAGACGCCAAACAAAAATATGGCCACAATGGCCAAACCAAAGGCTATCCCAAGCGTAAACTGCTGCCCAAATTCGACGACGAGGCCACTGCGCCCATACCGCCGATAAGCTGGACCGACCACCTCACAGATGGGACAGAGTTGCTAGCAACGGCGTACACAAGCCCGCACCACCACACTGTAATGGAAAGGAGGATGTGGCTCAAGTCCGGAAACGCGATCTACGCGAGGACCTTAATAAAAAAGCTAGCAAGACAAGGTCTATCTACGGACCTAGGGACCGAGCTCCCGCACAGGAAGGCGGCTATCAAGCCAATCGCATCAGTAATATACCAGTTCGGGGTCAATACCGAACATCACAACCATCGGACATACGCCATGACATAGCAAAATACAGAGGCGCCGCACACCCTGTGTGCTTCACTGATGAGGTGCTGGATCATGATTTTCTAGAAGGGTTTTAAACCCATGAACATCGAAGCGTACGATGGACCGACGGATCTTGATGTCTGGATATAAGACTTTATTCTTCACATCCACATGGCTCGAGGAGATGATCTCCACGCCATTAAATATCTACCCGTCAAGCTGAAAGGACCAGCTCGGCACTGGCTAAACAGCCTCCCAGAGAACTCCATTGGGAGTTGGGAAGAACTTGAGGACGCTTTTCGGGCCAATTTTCTAGGGACCTATGTCCGGCCCCCGGATGCTGACAATCTAAGTCAGATTATCCAAAAACCTGGGGAGTCAGCCAGAAAGCTTTGGAATCGGTTTCTCACTAAGAAGAACCAAATCGTCAACTGTCCGGATGCTGAAGCCTTAGCGGCATTCAAGCACAGTGTCCAGGACAAATTGCTAGCCAGACACCTCGGACAGGAAAAGCCGAGGACAATGGCAGCCTTAACTACACTCATGACTCGCTTCTGCGTGGGTGAGGATAGCTGGTTGGCTCGTAGCAGTACCAGTGACCCTGGAACATCTGAAGTCACGGACGGCAATGGAAATCCACGACGTAACAAAAACAAACGTCGAAACAACGCTGGAAGCCCTGATGATACATCGGTAAACGCCGGATCCAGTGGCTCCAGGCTCGGTCAACGGAAGAAACCATTTAAAGGCAACAAAGATGGTCCATCTAGTTTGGACAAAATATTAGATAGGCCCTGCCAAATACATGGCACCCTAGAGAAACCTGCTAACCATACCAACCGTAGTTGTTGGGTCTTCAAGCAGGCCGGCAAGCTCAATGCCGAACACAAGGGGAAGGCGCCTCAGAGCGAAGACGAGGACAAACCTCACCAGCTAAATACATGGGGACAGAAGAAATTTCCACCGGAGGTTAAAACAGTGAACATGATATATGCCACTCATATCCCAAAGAGAGAGCGCCAGCGCGCACTCCGAGATGTCTACGCTGTTGAGCCTGTTGCCCCCAAATTCAACCCATGGTCGGCCTGTCAGATCACTTTCGATCGCAGGGATCATCCGACTAGTATTCATATTGGGGGTTCGGCTGCCCTAGTGCTCGACCCAATAATCGATGGATACAATCTCACCCGAGTCCTCATCGACAATGGTAGCAGTCTTAATCTGATATATCAGGACACTGTCTGCAAGATGGGGATAGACCCGTCAAGAATCAAGCCAAGCAGCACGACCTTTAAAGGAGTGATATCGGGCGTGGAAGCCCGCTGCACGGACTCTTTGACATTGGAAGTCGTATTCGGCTCTCCTGATAACTTTTGAAGCGAACAGTTAATCTTCGACATAGCTCCATTCCGAAGTGGCTATCACGCCCTCTCGGCGGAACGGCCTTCGCTCGCTTTAATGCAGTCCCGCATTATGCTTATCTAAAGCTTAAAATGCCTGGACCACGTGGCGTCATCACGGTCAATGGAAATATGGAGCGCACTCTCCGTACGGAGGAGGACACTGCGGCCTTAGCAGCCGAAGTCCAAAACATCCTATTTAAGCCAGATAATTTGTCAGTCACGGACAAAACTAAACATGTCCGGCACACGCCTCAGTGCGGCAGCTCAGATTAACCTTAGCTAGATTAGTTGCTACGCCCCCATCGACTGCCCCATAAGGTGATAGCACATGTACCTCGAGTGCATAATTATTCCTTAAAAATCCCTTGGTCGGCGCTGGGGGCACACTGCATATAGTCCATAGTTCGGTTTGACCCTATTTGGACTCTATACCTATCTTTTCAGGTTCATTAAAGGAACCAGTCTTGTCTTGGCCACACTAGAATTCTTTTTCATTTCCAGGTTTTCTTTTTCTTTTTACAGAACGGCCATCATACTCCCACTCCTGCAAGGACACATTATAGAGGAGGAAACGACGCAGACATGCAGCAGGGACCCGGGCTAAGGTTTCTTTTTAGATCAAGACCCTGCGTAAACCTTTTTCCTCTTTCTTATTATATACTTTTCTGGCATGTAAAATGTCCAAGAAAGCCATCGGCATTATCTGTAAGCTTACGGCTCACCGTATTATAAAGGGATGTTAATAAAACAGCTTGATTCGCATTATGTTCGGAGTTTTTTCACTCACCAGAAATATTCTCTCCCAACAGCAGATTGCCATACGTGCCTTGTCAATAAGGGTCCATTACTAGGGGCTGTATTCAGCCCGGTATATGTCGAAAAGACCGAACACCTATAGGGAGTGTTCGGCGTCCTGGATGTTTGCCTTATATGCACCAGTTCCGAATCATGTCTTGGGTAAATAGTTGGGCTGCCCGGCTCCTATGCTTAGCCCTACGTTCCCAATTGTTCGGCTAGGGTGTAAAGGGAGAACTACTGCGATTGTACTTCTGGCATGTTTGGTCAAGTACCTTAGTAGAGAAAGCCGAAAACTAATCGTCATGATAGACGAGAACCTGGTCTCCAATCCAGTGACTTAGTTTATACTACGATCGATGGAGACCTACCCCTTGTTATACGAAGGGTTGGTTTTTTTGCCCAGCCAGGTGCAATGGGATACCTCAAGTCTGCACCAGGGGCTAGTACCTAGCCCCACATGTCAAACTCCTATTACTAAGTGAAAGCAATAATGCCGCATAGTCTGATTGCCTAGTTCGCTCCACATACACCTCCTATACGTACCAAGACGCTGGATAAAGAGTGTACATGCATATGACCGAACACCCCAGTACTATGTAAATGGGGGCTGAAGTCAACGACTGGAAACTTTCAGATTTAAATAAAAAGTCACACAGGAGGTAAAAGACACTTATATTTTAATAGCGCAAAAGTCATATACATCAGATTCATAAGCCTAAGTCTTTACATCCGGATACAATTACTCGAAGACAACATCCTTTGAGCACTGGCATTCTACAAGGCGGGCGCCCTCAATGACGTTCTGGAAGTACTTCTCCGGCTTGCGATGCTCCTTGCCGGCGGGTGGACCAGCAGTGGCAATGTGCCCCGCATTCATCTTCGCCCAGTGCACTTTCACATGAGCGAAGGCCATCCGAGCACCTTCTATGCAGGCCGAACACGTCAATGCGTCGACCCGCGGACTCGCCTCGACGAGCCGCTTCACCAATCCGAAGTAACTACTTGGGATCAGATTAGCGGTCCATAGCCAGACTATTAAGTCCTTCATGGCCGAACCAGTCGTGTTGTGCAGCTCGACCAGCTGCTTCATCTGGTCGTTGAGGGGCACCGGATGTTTTTGCGCATAGAACTGCGACCAAAACAACTTCTCCGTGTCGTTCCCCTCCTGGGATCGGAAGTACTGGGCAGCGTCAGCACTGCTCCTTGGAAGATCAACAAACATGCCTGGAGAAATCCATAACCGTGTCAGCCCAAGATACTTCTGCCCCTTGAAGATGCTATGTTAGAGAAATGTCTTACCAGATGCTATCTATCGCGCCTGCTTGATTTCCTCACAAGCGCTGCGCGGCTCGCCTCGTGCATCCTGGGCAGTCTTCACTGCCGCAGTAAGCTTGGATGCGTGCTCTGAAGCCTTCTTATCCAATGCCTCACATTTGAGAATGGCATCTTTGAGCTCGACCTCGACTTCGGACACCCAAGCCCGGTGCTTCTCGCACTCAGCCTTTTCGGCCTCTCAATCGGCAGCCACTTTGTCAACGGCCACCTTGTTCGCATCTGCCTCCTTCTTGGCCTTGGCAACCTCGCCCATGAGGGCCTCGAGCTCAGTGGCGCCAACTGTATAATACAGAATACCATATCAGAGTTTATAAACATACTCAATCAATCTTAATTAGTCTGATTGACATCTTCAAATCCGCATACCTTGCGTTTCATCTAAACGCTGATTGACGCGGTTAAGGTCCGCGTTGGCCAACAAGAGCTTCCAGTTTATTTCGGCAACCTCTGCATCTCACGCAGTTGCCGTAGTGAAGCCTGCACAAAAGTTTAGCTCTGTAAGTATGCTATATTCTGGATACTTCGTCCGATTCTGTTCAGAATCACACAAAGCATCAGGGGCTACTGGTAATATATGTGTATTTCAAACAAACAAAGTTCTATAAAGAACTTTACATTGCTTACCTCAACGCCCGTTAACAGGATGTTGAATGCTTCATTCAGTCCGCCTTTGACGGACTGAATCTTCTTCATCACCGCACCCATCACGGTGCGGTGCTCCTCCATAATGGAAGCACTTTGCATAGCCCTCTCCATAGAGTCCGGCGCTTCTATTTTGCTTCCGGGCGCCGTCGTGTCCGCCCCCGCCTGGGGCGTCGGGTCCTCGGACCCCGGAGCCGCATTAGGCTTCAGGTCAATGTTCGGGAGGGCCCTGGATTTTTCGGGCCCCCGTCTCCAGTTTCCATGGGAGTTGTCTCCCCATGGTCAGCGCTAGCCGAGGTATTACCCCCGATCGTCCCGTCACCTGCCCCGCCCTCATCTCCTTGGGCGAACGATACCCGCTGGGAGGACACTTCGGTGTCCCCGCCGATCATGGGCGATGGAACTCGGACCAGCGGGTCACTCTCCATCTCTTCGGGCACTAGAGAGTTCCCCTCCGATGAGGAGGCATCAGGGTGTCCACCGGGAGGGTTGTAGGTTAGCAGGTGAGAAATACTAAGTAAATGCTAAAGAAACAAAGGTGCATCAGTTAATCCGGATAAACTTACAATTCGGGCAGGGGTTTCTCCCTGGGATTCACCACGAAGGTATGTTCGGACGAATCCGAACTAGCAGCGAGGTTCAGTTTCCTCTGGGGTGCGGCCGTGCCTGCGTCAGCAGCGGTCCCCCTCTTCGTCCCCCTGCCTTGCGCAGGGGGCTCTTCTTCTTCTTATTCCTCTTCATCATCTTCCTCCACCTCATCAGAGGAGAGGATGTTGATCTCCTTGAACTTCTTGTCCGCAGGGCGAGGGCTGTATCTGGCCCCCTTGCCCTTCTTCTTGGGCTTCTTGACCGGCGCCTTGTATGGCATCGGGACCAGCATCGCCGCCAGTTGAGGTGATTCTGGGTCTTCGGGCAAAGGCGTCGGACACTTAATCCGGGTAGCCTTCTTCGTCCAGCCCTATATATCACGCAAAAACTCCAATTCCTGTTATCGTTAAATAAGGGAAGAAATATGTGTTCGGCGAAGTTTTCTATTACCTCTGGGGCGGAGAGCCCGGTGCTAAAGCCCGCGTCCTCGGTTTCTGCCGTCCACTCCTTCTGGCTCTTAAAGAGATGCTTCCAGATCTCCTTGTGCGTAAAGCCGATGAGATGCTTCTACGGCTTGTCTCCTGCCAGATAGAACTCCCATAGGGAGGAATCCCGGCTTTGGCAAGGGAGAATAAGCCGGGTCAGCATTACCTGGACCACGGAGGAGAGCTGGTGCCCTTTGGAAATCACGTCGGATACACGGCTCTAGAGTGTCTGAAAGATCGTGGATGTCCCCTAGAAGGGGGGTGAATAGGCGCTTTAAAATAGTTACGGTTTAGGCTTGAACAAATGCGGAATAAACCTAGCGGTTAATTTTTCAAGCACAAAACCTACAACAACTAGGCTCACCTATGTGCACCAACAAATTTTTGCTACGCAAGATAAACAACTAGGTGATAGCAAGATATATGACAAGAAACAATATATCTATCACAAAGTATAGTGCATAAGTAAAGGGCTCGGGTAAGAGATAACCGAGGCACGCGGAGACGACGATGTATCCCGAAGTTCACACCCTTGCGGATGCTAATCTCCGTTTGGAGCGGTGTGGAGGCACAATGCTCCCCAAGAAGCCACTAGGGCCAGCGTAATCTCCTCACGCCCTCGCACAATGCAAGATGTCGTGATTCCACTAAGGGACCCTTGAGGGCGGTCACCGAACCCGTACAAATGTCAACCCTTGGGGGCGGTCACCGAACCCGTACAAAATGCTCGGGGCGATCTCCACAACCTAATTGGAGACCCCGATGCTTGCCCGGAGCTTTGCACCACAACGATTGAGCTCCAAATACCACAAGGTTGGGGCTATCTCCCCAACGACACCACGAAGCTTCACCACAATGGAATATGGCTTCGAGGTGACCACAACCGTCTAGTGCGCCCAAGCACCCGAGAGGAACAAGCTCAAGGGTACCAAGCACCCAAGAGTAATAAGCTTCTCAACTTGAAACTTCTATGTATCACCGTGGAGAACTCAAACCGATGCACCAAATGCAATGGCAAGGGCACACGGAGTGCCCAAGTCCTTCTCTCCCAAATCCCACCAAAGCAACTAATGCTAGGGAAGGAAATGAGAGGAAGAACGGAGAAGAGAACACGAAGAACTCCAAGAACTTGATCCAAAGGGTTCCCCTCATAAAGAGGACAAAGTGATTGGTGGAAGTGTGGATCTAGATCTCCTCTATCTTTTCCCCCCAAAACTAGCAAGAATCCATGGAGGTATTGAGAGATAACAAGCTCGAAGAAGGTCAACAATGGGGGAGAACACGAGCTCAAAGGATAAGGTTCATTGGGGAAGAAGGCCCCCTTTTATAGGTGGAGAAAAATCCAACCGTTATGCTCACAGCCCGCACCGAGCGGTACTACCGCTCCAAGGAGCGGTACTACCGCTAGGGCGGTAGTAGCCCTTTGAAACACAACAGCGAGGATGCAAAAAGGCCAGAAGAACCCTCGGAGCGGTAGTACCGTTTGACCTCACGATACTACCGCTAGGGGTAGCGGTACTACTGCTAAAGGTAGCGGTACTACTGCTTGAAAGTGTTACTAAAAAATTACATACGTGCCTACTACCGCTGGACTTGTGATGAGTTTTTGGTCTGGAGCGGAAGTAGCCACGGAAGTAGCGGTAGTATCCCTCCAATTTGCGGTAGTACCGCTGCAACCCTTCTGGGGACACCAAAACTGACATAACTTTTGCATACGGACTTCGAATTCAATGAAACCAAGTTTGTTGGAAATCTAGCGACATGGCCTAACACAATCTTGATAGTAATAACAATAAGAAGCAAATGAGAAAAGGCCCATAAGAAAATGGTGAGAAGCCTTCTTCGAAAGAGACCGGTAAAACCTCCAACACCGAAAACGCAATAGAAGAAGCATGTGAACTACGTTTTTGATGAACTCAAGCTTGTCATGAAAAGGACCATAAGCTCCAAATCTCACAAGGATAAGAACCAAACAAGAACCAATAAATATGATGCAAGAATGCAATGGTTTGATCTCTCTACGAACGATACGATCAAGCTACTCATTGAGAGCCCCCCTTGATAGTACGACAATCGATCCTATAACCCGGTCTCCCAACTACCACCATGATACCGGTAAAATAGAAAACCTATCAAGGGCAAACCTTTGCCTTGAACAAAGTCCACTTGAGCTAGATGTAGACGATCTTGACTTCCTCAAGTTGGACCACCTTTCTTGATTGCGTTGGCTCGGTGAATACTAGTAGATTGCTCCCCCATACTCCACTATGGGTGAGCCACTCTTCGGCATATCTTCACAAGTCCATTGTCACCACAATGGATGGCAAGCTTCAAGCATATGATCTCTTCGTGATGATCCTAATTGAACTTGCACACCTCAACCTAACCCAACAAAGAACTCTCATGAAGACCATGGGTTAGTACACAAAGCGTGATTGACAATGCTTACCATACCATGGGATTGCTTGATCCCTCTCGGTACATCTTCTACACTTTGTGTGTTGATCAACTTGATTCATTCTTTAACTTAGTCTTGATCAACCTTGAATCTTTCCAACTCTCTTCATTTGGATGATGTCTTGAAGGTAAACATGAATGGTCACACACTCTTCTTCTTCAATACATGCTTGCAATAAGCTCAACACCCACAAGACCAATCTTTGGATAATTCCTTAATATCACCTTGGTCATCACAAACTCTCCTTGAAACCAACAAATGGACTCCAAGAAAATCCTATGGACAAACCCTTCAAATATAACTCAAGGCAACCATTAGTCCATAGAGATTGTCATCAATTACCAAAACCAAACATGGGGGCACCGCATCTTCTTTCGATCTCCCCCATTTTGGTAATTGATGACAATCACTTTCAAGAGAGTTTATATAAGGAATTATGCATCACCATACCATGCAACAATAATGTATGCGTATGAGATGCAAAAGTTTAGGAACAAAACCAAATCAAGACGAGATGACTCTCTAAACTTCTCCACAAAACTCTCTGAAACTTCTCCCCCATTCGCATCGATTGCCAAAATGGGCGAAAAGCTTAGAAGGCCAATATAAATTGTGTTCCTCCATAAATTGTGTATTTCTCAAAAAGAGAGTGGAATGCAACACACATATCCAACGGTAAATACTTGGAGGAAGAAAAACTATATTGAGGCCCAAAGATTGCAAAAGAAAGATATGCCACAAAGACATAACAAAGAGAGGAACAAGCAATCTAGCTATCAAAGGATACCAATTGAAGCAAGCTATCAAAAGATATCAATTGAACCAACTATACCAAAGATCCTACATGACACATGGATAAAAAATATTATGATATGAGCAAAGGAGTGTTCTAGAGAAACTAGAGAAGCTCCCCATGATTTGTGAACAATTTAGTTTTGTATTTGGATACAACGGCACAAAATAGGATCGTCGCTCCCCCAAGATCAATAGAACCTCACGACATAGCAACGGAGTGTTCTAAAGACACTAGTGAAGCTCCCCATAATTTGTGCACTCCTTAGAATATTTTCATTAGGATACCAAGTGCACAAAATAGGATCATCACTCCCCCAAAATCAATAGAAAAAAACACCAAGTGCAAGTGAGCATGAAGGAAACAAAGCCTAGCACTTGCAACAAACAAATGGTTGAGCAACATATAAAAGAGACAACTTAAGAGTAGGCTCAACCAAAATGATGTGTGGGAGTCATGGCAAAGCACTTGAGAAGACTAATGTATGGATGAACATTAAGCATCAATATAGTCTTGAACGAAAGAGATACACGATGCAAGGCCTATCATTCCCACACACAACTAGCAAATGGGTTCACAAGCTCACTAATAAGCATATAAAGAACCTATGCTTGTGACAACCTGTGGTGAAGATATAAAAAGAGAGTGTTATCAAGAGGAGGGATACCAATTAATTGGCAAAAGCCTTGTCAAGACAAGCAAGAGGCAAAAATATCTTCACCACACAAGAGTGCATCTAGATGCAACAAGATAAGATCCGCACTCAAGGCAAAGGCTTTCACGAAGCCACCAAAGAAATGATACAAGAAAGACAAGGTGCTCGTGAAAGAAAGGATATCTTCTAGATATGTAATTTCTCTCAAGTGTATAAGATTCTAGGTAGATGAAAATCATGATGATATCAATCCGCAAAGAAGAATGTACACTTGAAATAGTTACAAAAAGGAAGTAATAAGATATCCACAAGGAAGTCATAATTATACCAATAAGATATTTTGCTTGAACGCATAGCACATGGCTAGATAAGGTCTTATTGAATATACATGAATTCCAACCAAGCAAACATCGAAGACATCACAACTAGCAACAAGACATCATTGTTGGGATGCTTTGAGAAAGGAAACAAGTATCACAAGAAAGAATGAATTACATTCCATGATACAACCTACACAAGGTTGATGCAAGAAATTTGTGCATGAAGTAGATGATGATACTTGTTACCGAGATACCTTTGGAAGGATGTAGTAGATACCAATTGAAGGTAGATAGTAGTTCATTGTTCATTCTAGCTTGACTCCAATAAGCATATGGTGACACCACCATTCTTTTGAATGAGTCGAGCATCCAATGCATCTCCAATTGTTCCTAGAACAACAACACAAACAAAATGGTACCCAAACTCATTGGGACCAAAGAGTTAGAAACACCAATTCACAAGACAAACTCCACAAACATATGTGCATTTATATATGAAAATGAATTTCATGCACATCTCATCCAAATTGAGACTAGGTGGAGTTTCCCCTATATATTGGGTTAAAAAGAGGAAGCATGTCAACGAAAATACATGTAGTAAATATGCATGCTCAAGACTTTCAAGAAACGAAACGAAATGAAAAAGAAATACCAAGTGAAAATTGGATACCGAATGGAGAAAACATCACTTGGAAGATATCTATTTAGAAGATACATCAAGGAATGAGATATCCATTGATACATGCAAAAGGGAAGATATTGCAATCCCAAAAGAGAGAATGGTTCGAAACAAACCAACCCATCTACAAAGTTTCATGATGGCACAAAGTACCAAAAAGAAACGGCTTGCCTTCCATCAACACACACTTGATATGGATCACAAGATGAGTGTTCTATCGAAAATGATAGCTCCCCCAAGAATTGTGCATTAAAGATAATTTGCAATTAAATACAAAATGCACAAGGTGGGATCACCACTTTCACTATATCTAGAGAACACTTGACAAAAACAATAAAATAACAAGATCCACAAGTGGCGCGGAAGGTAATGGGAGTTGACACACTTGGCAAGAGATAAGGCAAATAAAACCAAAAGACAATGTAAAGATGATCAATAATTTCCACCACATAAGTGATTACCAATTGTCAAAGACAAGAGATATTTGGAGATAATTCTCGGAGGTAGATTGCAAACACACCCAACTTCATCTTTACACCAAACACAAAAGCAAATTTGCAACTTGTAGAGCTAACATGCCACCTAGGAACAACATAATCTATAATATCAACACTAGGTGACAATACCTCCAATGTACACATTTTCTAGGCTTGTAATATGCACATAGAATATTACTCCCCCATAATGTGATACCAATGAAAAACTTACCAAGATGCAAGAGAGAACCAACAAGAGATACTTAATGGAACATTTAGAATTTGAATTTCTCATGAGAAGACATACCACAAAGAGACTAGATAATCTTGTAATATCAATACTAGATGGTATTCCTCATGTACACACATTTATAGGATTGTGAGGTGCACAAAGCACATCACTCCCCCAAAATGGGATGTTCCATTAATCTCTCACAAGAACCAACTAATATAAAAGCAAGATGCACAAAGACTCAATGCACGACACACACATACATGATGTGCAAACCAATATGCACATACTTGATTTCTCAAGATACGCAAATTGGACGCACAACATATACAAACACATGCAAGGAACAAAACCACAACATGCAAAGGTGCAAGTAACTTTCAATGTAAACAATTTAAGCACGAGTTACCGCAAGGAGGAACATTAGATATAAGATAGAAACTTGATAATCCGAATGACTTGGCTTGAGACAATATGAATGATGAAGACCCCTTGATTCTTCATAATGTAGCCAAGTCTCCAATGCCCTCCAACAATGTCAATTGCTCTATCACACCCTGCATTTTTTAACATGTCATTTGCATCAATGAAGCATGAAAATTTGGACTAGCAATTTTTTTTGGCATCATTTGGCTTTATTTGGAATTGAGTTTTTCTTCCTATGTTTTTCAAGTGCTCATTAAAGTCAACTACTACCTCTTGTAGAATTCATCTCCTTACCCAAAACTTCTGCCCAATGATCATACCAAGTGTATATAGCATTATAGTATTTTCTTATAAAATTAATTTGGCCAAAATGTATTTTTGAAATTTAGTATTCCAAAAACCCCTGAATTGAGGTTTGCACTGCAAGTGCTTGATTTAGGGTGAGAAAACTATTTCAAAAAGTATATTTGAGACCTAGTAGTCATAGGAATCCAAGAAACCACAAAAGCATAATTTTAAGAGTTATTTTCCTATTTTATTTAAAAGCTTTTTCTTAAGGCCAGAAATGGTCTTTAATAGGGAAAAATTATTTAATTATTTCAAAAATATTTGCCAAAATTCAGGGGGACTCATAGGACATATATTGTCCATATATAAGAGTTTCAACACTTGGTCATGTTCAAAATAATGGGCTAATCCCTCAGAAACCCTTTCTGGATATTTCAAGCTTTTGAAATATTTACAAAGGAAATATTCTCTAAAAATTCCAGGGAAATTCTATCATGTCATACATGACATATTTGATGATCTTGCCAAGCCCCATGCCTTGGGAAGCAAGAAAACATCATCAAAACCCTCCAAAACCATTCTGTCCATATCTGAAGTTTGAGCAACTTTACATTGTCAAACTTATCCAAATGCTCTCAAACTTGGTGCACATGCTAGAAAGGTCTAATAAGAAATCTAGAACAAATGGCACAAGTTTTGGAGAAGGGTAACTTGATTAGAATACCCCAAAACCATTTCTGATCAAATTCAAATTTGAACAACTTTACATTACCAACTTTTTACCTGGAGCTTCAAACTATGTGAGAATGATCATAACCCCAAATGATGACACTACACCAAGTGGTGCATCAAGGGGAGATGATTAGCTTGACTTAAACATGATAAAGCCATTTCTGTTGAATTCTGGGGTTCACCAAAGTTACATTGGCTAGTTTCTTCAAACAAGCCCAAATTTGGTGAAACACCCTATTTCCATATGACATTCAATCATGTTAAGTGTCATGGCTAGTTGAGATCATTTGCTTGCCCAAAACATGATCAAACACCTTCTGCCATTTTACCAAAACCATCATCTTGACCTCTTTTACTACTTACTTTTGCTTCAACTTTCTACCACAGCCTCACCTAGTTACACTCTACCTCCAGTAACTTCCCCATGACCAGAGCTCCATGATTGAAGGGTGAAAACCCAAAATTACCTTGCTGGACAGCCCAGTTCTACCCATCTACCAGCTTTCCTCCTCTCTCACTGAGCATCCAAGGCATCCAAAGCCACAGCTGGGTTGTTTACTTCGTGCTGGACCCCCAGACACGGCGGACACGCCCAGTTAGCCAACGGCATGCCGTGGCATGCGATAAGCACGCTCTAGAGCGCGCTACAGTGTGCACCCGCACTATAGCCTCGCCCAATCCATCGCCCCCGACCACCTCGTGCTCCCCCCTCGCGCCATTCGATGCGCCTCGATGTCCGCAACTCCCCCCGGCGCTGTCCCCCTCCTCCTTCTCCCTCTAGTAGACGCCCTCGCACGCGCGCCGGCCGCCCGCGAGCTCCAACCTCTGGCCTCACACGCGCGAGCTCTCTGGATGCTTCATCGCTCCCCCTCTTCCTCTCCTCTACCCTGGAACTCGTCCAGCAACACCACAGACGTATCCCCAGCGCCTCCCGTGCACTGTGGCGACGAGCAGAGGCTCGCCGGCGCACAGGTCCACGGTGCCTCGCCGTCCTCCTATAAATAGGGCCCCCGAGCCCCTCCTCTCTTCACCAGCAGCACTCTCCCTCTCTCAATCGTCCCCAGAGCCACTCGCACCCTCTCTAGACCCGCCCGAGCTCGAGATCGAGCTCGAGCTCCGCCGCGGCGGCTCCCCGTCGCCTGCTCGGTACAGGCCGCCCCAGCCCCTTCTAGCTCTCGATCTAGCACCACCGCATCGCCCTGACTCAATTCCCCCTCTTTCCCCTCTCTGCAGCTGCCAGAATCAACCGGATCAGCATCCACCCGAAGCTCCTCCGCCGCGTGTCCTCGCCGCCGGCGAACCAGGCCCCTCCGGCGACCCGCACCACCACCACTGGAACGGCGACTCTCCGCTTGATCCATTCCCGCCCTCAGCTCGCCCTGCCGTGCCCGGAATCACCGCCGGTGAGCTCGCCGCTCCTCTGGCCGCGAGGTTGGAGATGACAGGCGGGCCCCGCCTCTCATCCTCACCTCTCTCTCTCTCCCATCTCTGACGCTGACCGCCGGGCCCCGCCCGTCAGGTTTAAAAAACCCTAGCGCGCGCTGGCGCCGTGCGGTGGGCTGAATTCGCCCTGGGCCGTTGCACTGTGGCCGTTCTGGCCCAGTGGCACAGAGCCTTTCTCCATTTTTCTTTTCTGTGGAATTTCAAATAATTTCACAGAATTAAATATATGTCCAAATGAATTAATTCCAGTTCCTAAAAACTTGTAAAAATCCAACCTATTTAATGGTGTCACTTTCACACATGTCCATGGACCTTTTCTGTTATGTTCAAATTTAAATTCATATTTGAACATTAAAACTTCTGTTCAAATATTCTTGTACTCCATTCTGCCACTCCAAAACTCAAACTAAGAATTTGTGCCATCTTAGTTTTCTCTCTAGTATTTAACAAAAATAAGTTGACATTTTTCTGAGCACTTTGATTTTTCTGTTTTTATTGTGGTCTTATTTTCCCGTTGTTATTTTTGCGATGATTAGATCCCGTATTTGACGAAGTTGCTGAAGAAGAAGGTGGGGAAGGATTTGAAGACTTTGAAGACCAAGCCAATCTAGGCAAGCAACCCTTTGACCATGATACCCTTGTGTTCTTCGGAACCCGTTTGTTTCCGAATGCATGATGATAAGAGTTACGGTGGTAACCTAGTTGAGAACAACCACATGATGCATGACTTATTCATGATCTTGCAATGTGATAGATGAAAGACAAATGTTTAGTAGTGATGCTTAGTGATGCATGTGTGCCATGGAACCTTCGTGGTTGCATTCTTTTCAAAAAAAAACCACCGGGTGCCCCTAATGCCCGACGATGATGTTGAGTTAGGTCATCACTTGAGGAAGAAGTGATGTGCCAACAAAGATCTTGTGCATGGGTGAAATGATGGATTAGATTTATGTGTGACTACCGTCCCAACCAAACACGTGCAACCACTCTACCCCTTATGGTACGGGGCATTATGGATTACTTAGGCCGATACTAGCACGGTGCCCACATTACTAGTGACGGGAAGACTTGAGGTCTTTCCCGGGACAGGGTCGTGCTTGGATAGACGACCATGACTGTTTTTACAGGGCACCGGACACACCGTTGGTCCCTTCGTGTATGCATGACATTGAAAATAGGGCAAGTCCCATGATCTATTGTTTGTACTCGAGGGCTGTGCACCAACGAGTGGACCCTATGTTAGTGTCGTCTAAGGAAAGATAATGACCGGGTGCTTCCCCCGAGTACTTGAGGTACTGCGGGATCGTGGGTGACACGAAAGCTTCCCGGATATTGTGGGTAAAGTGCGCAACCTCTGCAGAGTGTAAAACTATTCGAATAGCCGTGTCCATGGTCATGGACAGTTGGGTGGTGCTACTTAAACTATGTCCAGAATTTTACTACATCGGAGAAAGTATGTGTGAGTGATGAGTCAAGGTGGTGACTTGACTTGTTAAGCTGAATTCTATTCATGTTGATATCGGTAACCTGTCTTCGAGGTTACGTGAATTTATTGATGCATATACTTGATGGCAGAATATTTATTCTAGCTCGTAGCTACATTGCTCATTGTTGTTCAATTGCATTGTTACTTTGAACCAAATCATGGGTTGCTTGCGAGTACATTCAAAGTACTCATTGGCTTGCCACTGGTTATTTAATTGACCAGGCATGGAGGAGCAGGAATATGAAGAATAATTCTATGGAGACGAACATGTGAACTAGGACGCTATCCTAGTCAGAATGCATGTAGGGTTAAGGCAGATGGCATGGCTTCTACTTATCATCGAAGACTTCCGCTATTCGAGTTATTTGCTATTCAGCGCTTGAGGCTTTATCTATGTAAGACTTGGCCATAATGGCCATAATTTGTGTAAGACGGTATGTATGGATGTAAGACTCTTGTTAGTCAGCTTCTGTGTGTTCAGTGAGCATTGATCTCTGGGATCATTGCACACGTGCATTCGGTGATCTCGACTCTTAAGTCGGGGTCCCCACAGAGCTGGTATCAGAGCCATCCTGATTGTAGGAAGCCTTAGTTAGCATGGGCATTAGTTAGATGAGACCCCTTTTTCAAAAACCTTCTAAACCTCTCTTCTTTTCTAAACCTTACCAACCTGAGATACCATCTTATTAACCTCTCCTATTCAACCTTTGTAGATGGCCGCTGTACCTGAAGAGCACCTGACCACTAGGTTTCCCTTGCTTCTCGAGGATAGCCTCCGGGAGTGCTAGTTCCACCGAGCACCCATCCTCACCTACCTTGAGCATTGGGTTAGCGACACTGAGGTGGAGTACCATGTGGAAGTGATCGTGAAGGCAAACGATCCTCCCACAAGTTGGTTGTTTGAGGGACCCCAGATGGCAACACTACCTCTCGCTGTCGAGGCTGCTGCACTAAAGGCACTAACCTGTCTCCGCAAGCTTCTTCCAGAGATGGCAGCCAAGATGACAACCCGCTTCTTGCCTTACCGGAAGGAAGGTGAAGATGAGAGCAGCGCACTAGCCCCTCCACTGAAGGAAGGACTCCCACTTCGATTCCAGACCTACTTCAGTCTATGTGCCGACAGCTTGGCACAAGATTTGGCCTCGGAATCAATGAAGCTCCGAGAAGAACTTCACAAGACCAAGGCACTTCTTCATCGAGCACAAGAGAAGACAGATAGGATCAAGAAGGAAGGTGCGCCTCCCAGACAGTCCGCTATCGCGTACTGAGGCGGAAGGCCCTCCAGAGACGTATCTTCCAAGGATGAAGAACCACCTCGGCGACGCCGTATGACGGCAAGGGAGTATCGCAAGCTTTTCCCTGCACCACCGACAAAGCACCGTCGTATCCAACTCCTCCACTCCCCCACACCCTCAAGTGACAAGGGGGCTCAGACAGATGAAGACAAGGAGGAAGACCCAGAAGAGCCAGAATACGCGACCGAGCATTCCGCCGCTTAGGAATTATTTGCAACTCGGATATGCCAGTTCGTGACCTCTACGGTAGGATAGGTCGTGTAACCCCTATGCATAGTCGAGTCCTTGTATGGTTCATATGAAACCATCTAGTGTTTGCTTTTGTTGTGTTTGGATGTATGTCGTATTCTCCCTTCGGGAATATGTAAACGACTGCATCACCCATTTGGATTTTAATGAATGTGTTTGGCCTTTTCGGCCCTTGCGTGACTTGATTAGTGTCACACCCACCCCCTTACTAGGCACCCATCTATATTGCTTTCCCTCTTCCAAGTCATGAGACCTTTTACCGCTCCAACAGGATGCCTGTTGTAACTCGTACTGGTACCTCTACCCAGCAGCCTGAAGCCGGAGCATCCGCTCAGTTAGAGGCAGGCCACGACCAAACCAACGACCAAGCTCCACCACCACCACCTCCTCCGAACATGGACATGGCTCAGCTTCTCCAAGCTTTCCGAGAGGAACGCCAAGCCAACGTCGTAGCCCTTCAGTTGATTGCTCAAGCTGTCACCAACAACCGCCAGCCGGCGGGGAATGGCAATGGACGTTCCACGTTGGCAGAGTTCAAGAAGCATGCACCGCCAACTTTCATCGAGACTGCTGAACCCCTGGATGCAGACGACTAGGTCCGCACCATTGAGGACGTGCTGGAACTAGTCGGATGCACCGAAGACCGCGAGAAGGTGGCTTATGCAGCCCACTGCCTCGGGGGGGCAGCTAGAGCTTGGTGGGATGGATTCAAGGTTATGCATGCTGGACAAGACATCACTTGGGACAACTTCAAGGCAGAATTCCGCAAGGCCCACATTCCTTCCGGAATCATGGCTATCAAAAAGCGTGGGTTTCGAGCTCTGAAGCAAGGAAGTGGCACTGTCAAGGAGTACATGCAGAAGTTTAGTGTTCTGTCAAGGTATGCCCCTGAAGATGTCAGCACTGATGCTGCAAAAAGGGAGCGCTTCATGGAAGGCCTCAATCAGACTCTGCAGTACTCGCTTGTCGTGTGCGACTGCCCAACCTTCCCTGACCTGGTGAACAAAGCACTCATGCTTGAAGACAAGCGGCGTGCTCTGGAAGACACTCGCAAGAGCAAGATGGTCAGCAAGGGAAGTTCCAGCAACCAGAAGCCTTGCCCGTGGCAGTCAGCCCCGGCCAAGCCAACCTATCAGCAACCAAGAGCTCCTGCACCTCGCACAAAGTATCAGCCTCAGTAGTATGCCAACCCAAGGCCAGCATTCAACCCCAATAACAGTGGTGGCAACAAGATCAATAATCCAAACCAAGTCACTTGCTTTGGATGTGGTCAGTCAGGACACATCTCAAGGGTGTGCCCCAACAAGAAGCCTGATGCCCCGCGCCCCAATGCGCAGAACTCAGGAGAAGGCTGCGGGATGCCACCAAGGAACCCAGCTCCTCGCAACACGGCTAACCAAGGGAAGGGGCGTGTGAATCACGTCACTGCTGAAGAAGCCCAGGAAGACTCGGACGTCGTGCTGGGTACGTTCCTTGTCAACTCAGCACCTGCAACTGTCTTGTTTGATTCTGGAGCCACGCATTCATTTGTCACTAAAAGATTTGCATTAAAAAGTGGCATGACCCCTACACCCCTGAATAACCCCATGGTGGTACAAACCCCCGGAGCAGAGTTGAGAGCCAAGATAGGCTGTAAGGGAGTCAGTATTACCATTAACGGGGTAGATTTCCTAGCAGACCTCATCGTCCTGAGATCACACGGCTTGGATGTGATCCTAGGCATGAATTGGCTCCGCAAGCACCAAGGCTTGTTAGATTGTGCCAATCGGACTGTCACTGTGACCAATGACCAAGGAGTCGAAGTTAAGTTTGATTCCAACTCCTCTTCCGCTCAAGCCGCTCAAGTCAAATGTCTGTCTGAAGTTGGGCTAGAGCAAGTACCGATGGTATGCGAGTATCCTGATGTCTTTCCGGAGGAACTACCCGGAATGCCCCCTGATCGTGACATTGAGTTCATCATCGAGCTCGTGCCCGGGGCAGGACCCATCTATAAGAAGCCTTATAGAATGGGGACGGAAGAATTAGCTGAGTTGAAGAAGCAACTGGAAGAGCAGCTGAGGAAGGGATTTATCCGCCCAAGTGCCTCCCCTTGGGGATCACCTGTTCTGTTTGTGGCAAAGAGGGACGGTACCATCCGCTTATGCATTGACTATCGTTCCCTCAATGAAGTTACAATCAAGAACAAATATCAACTTCCCAAGATTGAAGATCTGTTTGATCAGCTCAGCGGAGCCAAGGTGTTCTCCAAGATCGACCTCAGATCTGGGTACTACCAACTGAATATCAGACCCCCAAGATATTTCGAAGACGGCATTCGTAACCCGATACGGCCTGTACGAGTGCACGGTCATGTCCTTTGGGTTAACCAATGCCCCAGCTTACTTCATGTATCTCATGAATAAAGTCTTCATGGAATATTTGGACAAGTTTGTTGTTGTCTTCATCGATGACATTCTTGTCTTCTCGAAGACGGAGGAAGAACACGAGCAGCATTTGAGGATGATCCTAGACAAGCTTCGGGAGCACCAACTATACGCCAAATTCAGCAAGTGTGAGTTCTCGCTGCATAAAGTTGGATTCTTAGGTCATGTCTTGACCAAAGAAGGATTGTCAGTTGATCCCGCAAAGATCGAAGGTGTGACCCAATGGCAATCTCCAACGACCGTCAAGGAAGTCAGAAGCTTCCTCGGACTTGCGGGCTATTACCGCAAATTCATGGAAGGAATCTCTAGCATTGCCGGCCGATGACTCAGCTCCTCAAGAAGGACAAGAAGTTCGAGTGGACGCCAAAATGCGAAGAGAGCTTCCAAGAGCTCAAGAAGAGGTTGACCACCGCCCCAGTTCTGGCAACACCTGATATTCACAAGGAGTTCATGATATATTGTGATGCCTCTCGAACCGGATTGGGAAGTGTTCTGATGCAAGAAGGCCGAGTCATAACCGACCTCTCCAGGCAGCTACGACCTCATGAAGAGAACTACGCTACTCACGATCTTGAGTTAGCAGCAGTGGTTCATGCCTTGAAGACATGGCGGCATTACCTCCTAGGGAAACGGTGTGAGATATACACAGACCTTAAAAGTCTGAAGTACATATTCACCCAAAAGGAATTGAACATGAGGCAACGAAGATGGTTGGAACTCATCAAAGACTATGACCTCAGTGTTCAATATCACCCCGGGAAGGCTAACGTGGTGGCCGATGCCTTAAGCAGAAAGGCTTGCTCCTTGAATGCTATAATTCAAAAGAGGCAGCCAGCCCTGTTTAAGGAGTTCGAACAATTCAGTTTGGAATTGGTCACCCCTGGATTTCTGGATCATTTGGAAGTCAAACCGACCCTGATGGATGAAGTCAAGAAGGCACAAGGTGGGCACGCATGCATTGAAGGCATCAAGAAGATGATGAAGCTAGGCAAGGCCCCAGGATTCTCCGAGGACGAGCACGGGATTGTTTGGTACAAAGGCCGCATCTGCGTACCAAACAAGATGGAGCTAAAGAACCTGATCCTGCAAGAAGCCCACGACACTCCGTATTCCATCCACCCTGGAGGAACCAAGATGTATCAAGACTTGAAGCAAAGATTTTGGTGGCATGGGATGAAAAGAGAGATTGCAACCTATGTTACAAAGTGTGATGTGTGCCAAAGGGTCAAGGCTGAATATCAGCGACCCGCTGGATTGCTCCAACCACTCAAGGTTCCTGAGTGGAAGTGGGATAAAGTCGGAATGGACTTCATCACTGGATTACCAAGGTCGAATAGAGGACATGACTCCATCTGGGTCATAGTCGACCATTTGACCAAGGTGGCCCATTTCATCCCCGTCAAGACTACTTATGATGGCAACCGGCTGGCAGCTCTCTACATCGACAGAATCGTAAGCCTTCACGGTGTTCCCAAGGAGATTGTGTCAGATCGAGGAACCCAGTTCACCTCTAGGTTCTGGAAGAAGTTCCAAGAAGCCTTGGGAACCAAGTTGTCTTTCAGCACGGCTTTCCACCCACAGACCGGAGGTCAGACAGAACGAGTAAATAAAATTCTCGAAGACATGCTCCGAGCCTGTGTCTTGGCATATGGAGCCAAGTGGGAAGATTGCCTCCCTTTTGCCGAGTTCTCCTATAACAACAGTTATCAGTCGAGCCTTCAGATGGCACCATTTGAGGTGTTGTACAGACGTAGGTGTCGCACACCCCTCAACTGGTCAGAGACTGGAGAAGGGCTAGTCTTTGGACCAGATATTCTCCGCGAAGCAGAAGAGCAAGTCCAACTAGTCAGAGAGCGCTTGAAGGCAGCCAAGTCAAGGCAGAAGAGCTATGCTGACACTCACCGCCGGGATATGAGCTTCCATATCGGGGATCATGTGTACCTACGGGTAACTCCTCTAAAGGGAACCAAGCGTTTCCACGTCAAGGGGAAGCTCGCACCAAGGTTAATTGGACCCTTTGAGATCACTGCACGACGAGGAGAAGTGGCTCACCAGTTGGAACTACCACCTGAGCTATCCGATGTGCACAACGTATTCCACGTGTCACAACTCCGGAAATGTCTCCAAGTTCCGAACAAGCCTGATCTCTACAAGGATGTTGATCACCAAGCCATTGATCTCCAGCCTGATTTGACCTACCGCGAGAAGCCCATTCGCATTCTGGATCAAGCAGAACGGGGGACGCGAAGCCGCACCATCAAGTATTTCAAGGTCCAGTGGAGCAACCACACGGAAGCAGAAGCAACCTGGGAACATGAAGACTATCTTAGATCCGAGTATCCCGATCTCTTTTAAGACCTAGTTTAGGAATCTCGGGGACGAGATTCTTGTAAGGGGGGTAGGTCTGTCACACCCTGCATTTTGTAACATGTCATTTGCATCAATGAAGCATGAAAATTTGGACCAGCAAATTTTTTTGGCATCATTTGGCTTTATTTGGAATTAAGTTTTTCTTCCTATGTTTTTCAAGTGCTCATTAAAGTCAACTACTACCTCTTGTAGAATTCATCTCCTTACCCAAAACTCCTACCCAGTGATCATACCAAGTGTATATAGCGGTATAGTATTTTTTTTATAAAATTAATTTGGCCAAAATGTATTTTCAAAATTTAGTATTCCAAAAACCCCTGAATTGAGGTTTGCACTTCAAGTGCTTGATTTAGGGTGAGAAAACTATTTCAAAAAAGTATATTTGAGACCTAGTAGTCATAGGAATCCCAGAAACCACAAAAGCATAATTTTAAGAGTTATTTTCCTATTTTATTTAAAAGCTTTTTCTTAAGGCCAGAAATGGTCTTTAATAGGGAAAAATTATTTAATTATTTCAAAAATATTTGCCAAAATTCAGGGGGACTCATAGGACATATATTGTCCATATATAAGAGTTTCAACACTTGGTCATGTTCAAAATAATGGGCTAATCCCTCAGAAACCCTTTCTGGATATTTCAAGCTTTTGAAATATTTACAAAGGAAATATTCTCTAAAAAATCCAGGGAAATTCTATCATGTCATACATGACATATTTGATGATCTTGCCAAGCCCCATGCCTTGGGAAGCAAGAAAACATCATCAAAACCCTCCAAAACCATTCTGTCCATATCTGAAGTTTGAGCAACTTTATATTGTCAAACTTATCCAAATGCTCTCAAACTTGGTGCACATGCTAGAAAGGTCTAATAAGACATCTAGAACAAATGGCACAAGTTTTGGAGAAGGGTAACTTGATTAGAATACCCCAAAACCATTTCTGTTCAAATTCAAATTTGAACAACTTTACATTACCAACTTTTTACCTGGAGCTTCAAACTTTGTGAGCATGATCATAACCCCAAATGATGACACTACACCAAGTGGTGCATCAAGGGGAGATGATTAGCTTGACTTAAACATGATAAAGCCATTTCTGTTGAATTCTGGGGTTCACCAAAGTTACATTGGCTAGTTTCTTCAAACAAGCCCAAATTTGGTGAAACACCCTATTTCCATATGACATTCAATCCTGTTAAGTGTCATGGCTAGTGGAGATCATTTGCTTGCCCAAAACATGATCAAACACCTTCTGCCATTTTACCAAAACCATCATCTTGACCTCTTTTACTACTTACTTTTGCTTCAACTTTCTACCACAGCCTCACCTAGTTACATTCTACCTCCAGTAACTTCCCCATGACCAGAGCTCCATGATTGAAGGGTGAAAACCCCAAATTACCTTGCTGGACAGCCCAGTTCTACCCATCTACCAGCTTCCCTCCTCTCTCACTGAGCATCCAAGTCGTCCAAAGCCATAGCTGGGTTGTTTACTTCGT
>LR738710.1:703130816-703158875 GCA_902687465.1 Secale cereale | reverse complement strand
GAGCCAACGGCATACCGCGGCATGCGATAAGCACGCTCCAGAGCGTGCTACAGTGCGCACCCGCACTATAGCCTCGCCCAATCCATCGCCCCCGACCACCTCGTGCTCCCCCCTCGCGCCATTCGATGCGCCTCGACGTCCGCAACTCCCCCCGGCGCTGTCCCCCTCCTCCTTCTCCCTCCAGTAGACGCCCTCGCACGCGCGTCGGCCGCCCGCGAGCTCCAACCTCTGGCCTCACACGCGCGAGCTCTTTGGATGCTTTCCCGCTCCCCCTCTTCCTTTCCTCTGCCCTGGAACTCGTCCAGCAACACCACAGACGTATCCCCAGCGCCTCCCGTGCACTGTGGCGACGAGCAGAGGCTCGCCGGCGCATAGGTCCACGGCGCCTCGCCGTCCTCCTATAAATAGGGCCCCCAAGCCCCTCCTCTCTTCACCAACAGCACTCTCCCTCTCTCAATCGTCCCCAGAGCCACTCGCCCCCTCTCCAGACCCGCCCGAGCTCGAGATCGAGCTCGAGCTCCGCCGCGGCGGCTCCCCGTCGCCTGCTCGGTACCGGCCGCCCCAGCCCCTTCTAACTCTCGATCTAGCACCACCGCATCGCCCTGACTCGATTCCCCCTCTTTCCCCTCTCTGCAGCTGCCAGAATCAACCGGAGCAGCATCCACCCGAAGCTCCTCCGCCGCGTGTCCTCGCCGCCGGCGAACCAGGCCCCTCCGGCGACCCGCACCACCACCACTGGAACGGCAACTCTCCGCTGGATCCATTCCTGCCCTCACCTCGCCCTACCGTGCCCGGAATCGTCGCCGGTGAGCTCGCCGCTCCTCTGGCCGCGAGGTTGGAGATGACAGGCGGGCCCCGCCTGTCACCCTCACCTCTCTCTCTCTCCCCTCTCTAACGCTGACCGCCGGGCCCCGCCCGTCAGGTTTAAAAAACCCTGGCGCGCGCTGGCGCCGTGCGGTGGGCTGAATTCGCCCTGGGCCGTTGCACTGTGGCCGTTCTGGCCCAGTGGCACAGAGCCTTTTTCCATTTTTCTTTTCTGTGGAATTTCAAATAATTTCATAGAATTAAATATATGTCTAAATGAATTAATTCCAGTTCCTAAAAACTTGTAAAAATCCAACCTATTTAATGGTGTCACTTTCACACATGTCCATGGACCTTTTCTGTTCTGTTCAAATTTAAATTCATATTTGAACATTAAAACTTCTGTTCAAATATTCTTGTACTCCATTCTGCCACTCCAAAACTCAAACTAAGAATTTTTGCCATCTTAGTTTTCTCTCTAGTATTTAACAAAAATAAGTTGACATTTTTCTGAGCACTTTGATTTTTCTGTTTTTATTGTGGTCTTATTTTCCCGTTGTTATTTTTGCGACGATTAGATACCGTATTTGACGAAGTTGCTGAAGAAGAAGGTGGGGAAGGATTTGAAGACTTTGAAGACCAAGCCAATCCAGGCAAGCAGCCCTTTCACCATGATACCCTTGTGTTCTTCGGAACCCGTTTGTTTCCGAATGCATGATGATAAGAGTTACGGTGGAAACTAGTTGAGAACAACCACATGATGCATGACTTATTCATGATCTTGCTATGTGCTAGATGAAATACAAATGTTTAGTAGTGATGCTTAGTTATGCATGTGTGCCATGGAACCTTCGTGGTTCCATTCTTTACAAAAAAAACCATCGGGTGCCCCTAATGCCCGAGGATGATGTTGAGTTAGGTCATCACTTGAGGAAGAAGTGATGTGCCAATAAAGATCTTGTGCATGGGTGAAATGATGGATTAGATTTATGTGTGACTACCGTCCCAACCAAACATGTGCAACCACTCTACCCCTTATGGGACGGGGCATTATGGATTACTTAGGCTGATACTAGCATGGTGCCCACATTACTAGTGACGGGAAGACATGAGGTCTTTCCCGGGACGGGGTCGTGCTTGGATAGACGACCATGACTATTTTTACAGGGCACCGGACACACCGTCGGTCCCTTCGTGTACGCGTGACATTGAAAATAGGGCAAGTCCCATGATCTATTGTTTGTTCTCGAGGGCTGTGCACCAACGAGTGGACCCTATGTTAGTGTCGTCTAAGGAAAGATAATGACGGGTGCTTCCCCCGAGTACTTGAGGTACTGCGGGATCGTGGGTCACACGAAAGCTTCCCGGATCTTGTGGGTAAAGTGTGCAACCTCTGCAGAGTGTAAAACTATTCGAATAGCCGTGTCCACGGTCATGGACAGTTGGGTGGTGCTACTTAAACTATGTCCAGAATTTTACTACATCGGAGAAAGTATGTGTGAGTGATGAGTCAAGGTGGTGACTTGACTCGTTGAGCTGAATTCTATTCATGTTTATATCGGTAACATGTCTTCGAGGTTACGTGAATTTATTGATGCATATACTTGATGGCAGAATATTTATTCTAGCTCGTAGCTAGATTGCTCATTGTTGTTCAATTGCATTGTTACTTTGAACCAAATCATGGGTTGCTTGCGAGTACATTCAAAGTACTCATTGGCTTGCCACTGGTTATTTAATTGACCAGGCATGGAGGAGCAGGAATATGAAGAAGAATTCTATGGAGACGAACATGCGAACTAGGAAGCTATCCCAGTCAGAATGCCTGTAGGGTTAAGGCAGATGGCATGGGTTCTACTTATCATCGAAGACTTCCGCTACTCGAGTTATTTGCTATTCAGCCCTTGATGCTTTATCTATGTAAGACTTGGCCATAATGGCCATAATTTGTGTAAGACGGTATGTATGGATGTAAGACTCTTGTTATTCAGCTTCTGTGTGTTCAGTGAGCATTGATCTCTGGGATCACTGTACACGTGCATTCGGTGATCTCGACTCTTAAGTCGGGGTCCCCACATGATCAAGTTTTAGCTTGTTGGTCCCCAACCAAGTTGGGTCCTAAGAGGTTAGTCACAATAGGCTTGGCCACCCAAATGGTTCTTTACCACTTTGAGTACCAAAAAACTTGGCAAACACATTGCCAACACTATCCTTCCCAAGAAAATAGACATCATCAATAATAATTGGGTTGGAAAAGTTACCACTAGTGCATGAAGAAGCAAGGTGACCCTTCTCACAGCATAGGTAGCAACATCTACTCTTCACTTTCTTCTCATTTGATTTCTCAAAATGAGAAGAATTACCATGAGTCTTCTTGGGAAGCGGCCTTTCTCCAACTTGCGGTTGAGCACGAGATTGAACTTGTGGCCTCTTCCCTTGTTGCTTGTCACTAATGACCTTCTTCTTCAATGGGCAAGATCTAAAATGATGCCCTTCAAATTTGCACTTGAAGCAAATAATCTTGGCCGAATTCTTGAGTTGTTCTTGGCCCTTCTTCTTGTTGCTCTTGGACTTCTTCTTCTTGTTGTTGGAGTTGAATCCAAGTCCACCTTTGTCATTGGGGGATTTTTGCACACTCAAGATATTGTTGAGTGTGGACTTCCCTTCATGACACTTTTCCAAGTATTTCTTCAAGGAAGAGACTTGGGCCTTGAGCTCTTTGATTTCCTCTACATGGTTAGTATCAACACAAGTACTAGAGGAAGTATAGGCTTCATTGTTAGAGCAACAAGGCAAGGAAAGCAATTCATCACAAGATGTACCAATGTTATGCATGGATGAATTACGAGGACTAGCACATGGCAATATAGCATTTTGACTAGAAGTAGTGCTAGCGACCACATGAGACTCACTAGATGTTACATTGATGATCATAGCCTCATGAGCTATTTTTAGCACATTATGGGATACTAGAAGATCATCATGAGAGCTTGTGAGCTTTACATGACTTTCTTCCAATCTCCCATAATTGCTAGATAGCAACTCAAGTTGAGCCCTTAGCTCAACATTCTCCTTCAAAATGGATGCTTCACTAGAAATAGAGTTAGTAGCACAAGCATCATCAATAATAGCAAGAGGAGAAGGCAACTTGGCAAGCTCTTTAGGATATGAAGCTTTAAGTTGAGCATGAGACTCGGTGAGTTTGATGAGCTCACTCTTAATGACCCTTGAGCCATTTTCGAGGTGCTCAAAATCCTCAAGGAGTTTAGCATGTGCAACTTCAAGCTTCTCATTTTTAGTTTCAAAATCATTAGCCACCTCGAGAGCTCTATCACGGGATTCCTTTATTCTAGATAGTTCTAGAGCAAAAGTCTCCTCAAGAGATTCCTTGGTGGTTTGTTCAAGTTCAAGAGCTTGCGAGAGGTCGGCGATCTCATTAGCATAATCACGCTCATGACCTTCCATTTTCTCAATGGTGACCTCATGCTCCTCGAGATGAGATTCCAACTCATCAATATATTTCTTGCCCTCAATGGCAATAGACATGATTTCCATAAAGTTGGAACGAGCTAATTTATTCTTAAGAAGAGCTTTAAAAATCATTTCCCCCTTAATTTTTAAGGAGGCAACATTATCATTCTCTTCATCATTTTCTACATCATCATCATTGTCATCATCACTATCATCACAAGATATATTGGGGTTCAAAGTGGGAGATACCTTTGAAGCCTTAGCCATAAGGCAAAATGCGATAGATGATGATGTAGGATCCCTTGAAGTACCATTCAAGACTACATCTTGTTCCATGGGGTGTTGGGTTTCCTCTACATTGTTAGCACAACAATTCGAGGAAATAGATGCATTTTTATCATGGCAACAAGACATAGCAAGCATATCATCATGAGTTTTAGTCAAGAAATTTCTACATGATATGCAAGGACTATCGACACAAGCATGTGAAACATGTAGGGTGCTCGAAGTGTTAAAGTCCAAAGAAGATGCATTGCAATAAGATAGTGATGAAGGATCATCCACAATAAGCATACTATCATCATTGCAATGACCAACACTACTCACCATATCATTACCTTGTGGTAAACCACATGTAGGTGAAGTAGAAGAAGTTGAGAAGACAACACGGCCGAAGGTGGAGGGAGAGCAATCATTTCCACAATTCTTGGACACACCATATTTATGTTGAAGCTTTGTCCACAACTCATGAGCATCCCGGAACGACATGAGTTGAAATATAACTACATTGCTCAAAGCATCAAAAAGCACATTAGAAGCTTGAGCATTGAGATAAGAGTTTTTCTCATCCTCTAAAGATAATCTTTGGGGATCCTTTGGAGGAGAAAAGCCCATATCTACAATTCGCTCTAAATTTGGTGCCATGACACTAAAGAGATTAAGCATGCGAATTACCCAAACATCAAAATTTGTGCCATCGAAACTAAGAGTGTTAGAGAATCCTAAGCCCCTAGTCGACATCCTTACTCTCTAGGCGGTTAAGCCCTATAAAGAGAGACGAGGCTCTGATACCAATTGAAAGATCGTGGATGTCGCCTAGAAGGGGGGGTGAATAGGCGCTTTAAAATAATTACGGTTTAGGCTTGAACAAATGCGGAATAAACCTAGCGGTTAATTTATCAAGCACAAAACCTACAACAACTAGGCTCACCTATGTGCACCAACAACTTATGCTAAGCAAGATAAACAACTAGGTGATAGCAAGATATATGACAAGAAACAATATATCTATCACAAAGTATAGTGCATAAGTAAAGGGCTCGGTTAAGAGATAACCGAGGCACGCGGAGACGATGATGTATCCCGAAGTTCGCACCCTTGCGGATGCTAATCTCCGTTTGGAGCGGTGTGGAGGCACAATGCTCCCCAAGAAGCCACTAGAGCCACCGTAATCTCCTCATGACCTCGCACAATGCAAGATGCCGTGATTCCACTAAGGGACCCTTGAGGGCGGTCACCGAACCCGTACAAATGGCAACCCTTGGGGGCGGTCACCGAACCCGTACAAAATGCTCGGGGCGATCTCCACAACCTAATTGGAGACCCCGACGCTTGCCCGGAGCTTTGCACCACAATGATTGAGCTCCGAACACCACAAGGTTGGGGCTATCTCCCCAACGACACCACGAAGCTTCACCAAAATGGAATATGGCTTCGAGGTGACCACAACCGTCTAGGGCACCGAAGCACCCAAGAGGAACAAGCTCAAGGGTACCAAGCACCCAAGAGTAATAAGCTTCTCAACTTGAAACTTCCATGTATCACCGTGGAGAACTCAAACCGATGCACCAAATGCAATGGCAAAGGCACACAGAGTGCCCAAGTCTTTCTCTAAAAAATCCCACCAAAGCAACTAATTCTAGCGAAGGAAATGAGAGGAAGAACGGAGAAGAGAACACGAAGAACTCCAAGAACTAGATCCAAAGGGTTCCCCTCACAAAGAGGAGAAAGTGATTGGTGGAAGTGTGGATCTAGATCTCATCTCTCTTTTCCCCCCAAAACTAGCAAGAATCCATGGAGGGATTGAGAGATAGCAAGCTCGAAGAAGGTCAACAATGGGGGAAGAACACGAGCTCAAAGGATAAGGTTCATTGAGGAAGAAGACCCCCTTTTATAGATGGGGAAAAATCCAACATTATGCTCACAGCCCGCAACGAGCGGTACTACCGCTCCAAGGAGCGGTACTACCGCTAGGGCGGTAGTAGCCCTTTGAAACACAATAGCGAGGCGGCAAAAAGGCCAGACGACCCCTCGGAGCGGTAGTACCGCTTGACCTCACGGTACTACCGCTAGGCGTAGCGGTACTACTGCTTGCGAGCGGTACTAAAAAATTACATCCGTGCCTACTACCGTTGGAATTGTGATGAGTTTTTGGTCCGGAGAGGAAGTAGCCACGGAAGAAAAAAATTACATCCCCTCCAAGCGGTAGTACCCCTCCAATTTGTGGTAGTACTGCTGCAGCCCTTCTGGGGACACCAAAACTGACATAACTTTTGCATACGGACTCCGAATTCAACGAACCCAAGTTTGTTGGAAAGCTAGCGACATGGCCTAACACAATATTGATAGAAATCAAAATAAGAAGCAAATGAGAAAAGGCCCATAATAAAATGGTGAGAAGCCTTCCTCAAAAGAGACCGGTAAAACCTCCAACACCGAAAACGCAATAGAAGAAGCATGTGAACTCCGTTTTCGATGAACTCAAGCTTGTCATGAAAAGGACCGTAAGATCCAAATCTCACAAGGATAAGAATAAAACAAGAACCAATAAAGATGATGCAAGCATGCCATGGTTTGAGCTCTCTACGAACGATACGATCAAGCTACTCATTGAGAGGCCCCCTTGATAGTACGGCAATCGATCCTATAACCCGGTCTCCCAACTACCACCATGATAGCGGTAAAATAGAAAAACTATCAAGGGCAAACCTTTGCCTTGCACAAAGTCCACTTGAGTTAGATGTAGACGATCTTGACTTCCTCAAGTTGGACCACCTTTCTTGATTGTGTTGGCCCGGTGAAGACTAGTAGATTGCTCCCCCATACTCCACTATGGGTGAGCCACTCTTCGGCATATCTGCACAAGTCCATTGTCACCACAATGGACGGCAAGCTTCAAGCATATGATCTCTTCGTGATGATCCTACTTGAACTTGCACACCTCAACCTAACCCCACAAAGAACTCTCACAAAGACCATGGGTTAGTACACAAAGCGTGATTGACAATGCTTACCATACCATGGGATTGCTTGATCCCTCTCAGTACATCTTCTACACTTTGTGTGTTGATCAACTTGATTCATTCTTTGACTTAGTCTTGATCAACCTTGAATCTTTCCAACTCTCTTCATTTGGATGATGTCTTGAAGGTAAACATGAATGATCACACACTCTTCTTCTTCAAGACATGCTTGCTATAAGCTCAACACCCACAAGACCAATCTTTGGATAATTCCTTAATATCACCTTAGTCATCACAAACTCTCCTTGAAACCAACAAATGGGCTCCAATAAAATCCTATGGACAAACCCTTCAAATATAACTCAAGGCGACCATTAGTCCATCGAGATTGTCATCAATTACCAAAACCAAACATGGGGGACCGCATGTTCTTTCAGTGTCGTCACTTCAGTTTGAGACCCCCAGTCCAGACCTTATTGGTCCAGGAGGTCAACCTCTCTGGGGGTCCGGATCTGAAAGCAGGCTCCACCGCCCATTTAGCGTCACGGGGTTCAGTGATGTAGAACCACTCCTGCTGCCAGACCTTTTTTGTCTCTACGAATGACCCTTTGGGCCAAGTCACATTCGGGAGCTTGCTAATCATGACGCCCCCACCCTCCGCGTGTTGTCCATCCACCACCTTCGGCTTCATGTTGAAGGTTTTGAGCCATAGGCCGAAGTGTGGAGGGATGCGGAGGAAAGCTTCACATACCACTATGAAAGCGGATATGTGAAGGATTGAGTTCGGGGATGGATCATGGAAATCTAGCTCGTAGAAGAACAACAGACCTCAAACAAAGGGGTGGAGTGGAAAACCGAGCCCCCTAACAAAGTGAGAAGTAAACACTACACTCTCACCCGCCTTTGGGATAGGAATCACCTGACCCTTGGCAAGGACTCGGTGCGCGTTATCGGCGGCGAGATAGCCCGCGCTCCTGAGATCCTCCACGATTTTTTCAGTGACCGTGGAGGCCTCCCACTTTCCCCTGGCACCGGAACCAGCCATTGCTGGGGAAGGAGACGGTGGTTGAGGAACGCAGAGCGATGGGCGCATGAGATGGGAAAACTGGGGCTAGGGAGATTGGAGAGCTCGAGCTTGAGGAAGGCGTGGGGCTGATGAAGGGGATTGGTGTCCTTTTATAATGCTGTGAATACAGAATGTCCCCCCACTTTAGCCATAAACCTCGTCGGTTCCCAAAGCGGTCGTGCGCCATGCACGACATGGGTGCTCATGTCATATTGATAAGGATCCCACAACAAGCGGGCACGATCTCTATTCTGATGGGACGTGTCAATGAGGATATACCTCGAAACGCGAAACTAGGACCAAATAAAACGGTTCGATATGTTAGTGGGATGGACGCGACGCTTCACCAAAAATTGTCAGTAGAGACACTCTATTCATTTTCTTTTAAAAGCCTTGCCTTCGAGGCTAAGGGTTGTACTAACCTTGCAGAGCCGAACAATGCACCTTTTTGCAGAAGATATATTCGGGAGAAGGAACCCGCCTTGCAACGCTGAAGACAATACAGAAGCCAAACTCATCGTCATTGAAGTCAGGTTCAGGGGCTACTGAGGGAGTCCTTGATCGAGGGGTTCTCGGGAGGCCAGATAACTCTTGGTGGGCCAAACTGGTGGGCTGTGAAGATCATAGTCGAAGATCATCTCTCATATCCGGATAGGACTCATGTATTCGTATAATGGCAAGTTTTTCGTTTGGGTGTAATATTTCCTTCCTCTGCAAGATGGTATGTACAAACCCTAGGCCCCTCCGGTGTGTATATAAACTGGAGGGTTTAGTCTGTAGAGGCTAACGGAGAATCTCAAATCCTCATAGGCTAGAATTTAGGGTTTAGCCAATACGATCTCGTGGTAGATCAACTCTTGTATTCATATTCATCCATATTAATATAGAAGGAAGTAGGGTTTTACCTCGATCGAGAGGGCCTGAACCTGTGTAAACATCGTGTCCCCAGCCTCCTGTTACCATCGATCCTCACACGCATAGTTTGGGACCCCCTACCGGAGATCCGCCGGTTTTGACACCGATAGCATCCACTATCAATCACCCATTGTTTTCCACCGAAGATATAGTCCTACAAGAATCAAGCTTTGGTTATAGGTACCCATTTTCCAATGGGTCTCGGAGAGTTAGCAACAAGGATCTTGGAAACCAAAATAGTCCAAGCATAATCATCAAATTAGTGCCAACAAATTTTGCAAATGTATATCCATCATTTCCTCTCACGAGGACATAAGATGGGTTGTTCTTGCCGACCAAATCCTTGGGAATGGCCTTGTCCCTAGTGACCTTGCCATTCCCAACAACCCCATTTTCCTTCTCCTTCTCCTTGTGCCTTTCTTGCACAAACACCACTTTTTGCGGAGGAGGAGGAGTCGGACCGATCTTCTTCTTGTTGCTCTTATTCTTGTTCTTACCCTTTTTGGATGCGGGATAAAACCCTATTCCCTCCTTGGCAACACACTCATTTTGGTTGCTCAAGAGGTCATTGAGGTTTTTCTCCCCTTGAATGGATGAGACAATCCCTTTCTCGATTTGGGACTTTAACTTCTTATTTTTCTCTTTGAGAGAGGCATAATCATGAACAAAGTTAGTCAAACAAGAGTCATCATTTAGGTCCATATGAGGTACGGAAGTAAGAGCCTTAATGGTTGTAGCTTTATGTTGAGCATAAAACTCGGTGAGCGCAATGAGGTCACCTTTGACAACCTTGGAACTAGTCACAAGGTACTCATGTTTCTCAACAAGTCTCATGTGATCAGCTAAAAGCTTTTCAATCCTAACATTAAGGGCATCTTTGTTCTCAAGAGCAAGTTGCAGAGAATCATTGGTTTTAGCAAAGTCTATTTAATGAGCTGGCAAGGCTTCCTCAAGTGATGCTCTCATGACACTCTCTTCATGTAGTTCGTGCTCGAGGAGTTCGACTCTCTCTTTTTCCTCGATGAGGAGGTTTTCAACGGTCTTAATAAAGTCATTGCGTTCGGTGGCAGCTCCAGCAGCGGTGGCTATGACCAGCCTCTGCGCCCGCCTGGAGGGCGGCGCTGGGTCGTCTCGTCGTCACGCTCGGGTGAAGTGTGAAGAGGGCTGTGCCTGAGCCTAGGGCATAGGTCCTCGCGAGAAACTGCGCCCGGAGGGTCACTTTCAGCCCTTCTTAGTCTCTCTTCTTTTGTCCTGCATCGTTTGATAAAACAAGCATGGAGCCCTAGAGGGCATGTAACGAATTTGGCTTCATGACATTTAACACCATGCATAGTGTTCCCGCCTATTGCTGTGCAATCCGTTTTTTACATGTTCTTAGGGTGAGGAGACTTATCTTGATGCGTTCGGGATTGCTCTCATCCCGTGCCGATTGACTCCTCGTGGGGCTGCAAAAAACTCGTTAGGTTATTATCCTTTACTGCTCGAGGCCTTTGACGCGGGTAGAGCGTGATCGGACACCCCTTGTCGCGGTACCCGTGGGGCACGGATGTAAGAATGGGGGGCGCGTCAGTCACGAGCCCCTGTTCGGGCACCTCGTGAAGGCTAAAGAGGAGCGCGCATCGGGGAGAGCGTCGTGCAACTGCCGCTCTCCCTGGGCTAGCCCGAAAGCCGGGGGAAGAACCACAAGGAATTGGAGAGAAGAACCGCAGAGGGGAATCAAAACCAATCAATCGAGGAACACCGGAATCTTCAGTATTCAATAAAAGGGAGAAGATAGGAACCAGAAAGCAAATGAACGGTCGCGTCCGGCACCTAATCTAGTCTTCTCACCAGCGCGGAGCTAAGTGATGCCACTAGGATGTGGGAGGGAGCCCCGGAGGCCCGAGGGCGGCTCTCCAGAGACTCCGGGGCATGTACAGCCCCACTCATTATTACGTGAGAGTGTCACGAGCAGAGATCTTCACAGGCCGGAGCCTTGCTTCATAGGCACCGGGCCTTGGCTTCTCAGGCGCGAGGGCCTTGTTCCTCGCAGGCATGGAGCCTAGTTTTCTCAGGCGCAAGTGCCTTGTTCCTCACAGGCACGGAGCCTAGTCTTCTCACGCGCAAGGGCCTTGTTCCTCGCAGGCATGGAACCTAGTCTTCTCGGGCGCAAGGGCCTTGTTCCTGGCAGGCGCGGAGCCTAGTCTTCTCAGGCGTAAGGGCCTTGTTCCTCGCAGGCACGGAGCCTAGTCTTCTCAGGCGCAAGGGCCTTGTTCCTCGCAGGCACGGAGCCTAGTCTTCTCAGGCGCAAGGGCCTTGTTCCTTGCAGGCACGGAGCCTAGTCTTCTCAGGCGCAAGGGCCTTGTTTCATGGGTAGAACCTCCTGAGGTGCCGGATATTCCATGCATTCAGGACGGGGATGACGTCTCCTGTTTCCAGGCGCACAGCGCCGGGTCTGGAGACGTGGGTGATCTTGAATGGCCCTTCCCACATTGGCGAGAGCTTGTGAAGTCCTTCTCTGGAGAGGACCCTCCTTAAAACGAGGTCACCTACCTCAAGCGTCCTAGGGAGAATGTTGCGGCAATGGTACCGCTGCAACGCCTGCTAGTATGTTGCTGCTCGGAGTGAAGCGTTGCGCTGGCGCTCCTCCCCTAGCACGTGGTATGTCCCCTGCGCGGCGCCTTCTTGCGCTTCGTCAAATGCGAAGACTCGCGGTGGCCGGTGCCTGACCTCGTGAGGGAGGACTGCCTCAGCTCCGTAGACAAGGAAGAATGGAGTCTCGCTGGTTGGCTTGGTTGCGGTGGTGCGGATTGACCATAGCACGGACTGGAGCTCGTCGTGCTAACCCCTTCCGCATGCTTCGAGCTTATTCTTGAATGTCCGGGTCTTGAGGCCCCTCAGGACCTCTGCGTTGGCGCGCTCGGCCTGGCCGTTGCTCCTGGGGTGTGCTACAGAGGCGTAGCAAATCTATGTTCCGAGGTTAGCACAATATGTCTTGAACATGTTACTAGTGAACTGTGAACCATTGTCGGTGATGATGCGGTTAGGGACCCTGAACCGATTTACGAGGCCCTTGATGAACATGACTATGGAGCCAGCTGGGATGGTTTGGATTGCTTCCACCTCAGCCCACTTGGTGAACTTGTCGACAGCGACGTAGAGGTATCGATAGCCCCTGGGCGCTCGGGGAAAAGGGCCCAGGATGTCAAGCCCCCAGACCACGAACGGCCAGGAGAGTGAGACGGTCTGCAGGCCCTGAGCCGGCTAATAGATTTGTTTGGCATGGAACTGGCAGGCCTCCCAAGACTTCACTAGCTCGGCCGCATCGTTGAGTGCCGTGGGCCACTAAAAGCCGATGCGGAACGCCTTGCCAACTAGGGTGCGCGATGATGAGTGATGTCCGTAGTCTCCGGCATGGATGTCGGCTAGCAGCTCGCCACCCTGCTCCTTGGAGATGCATCGTAAAGAAACGTCGTTTGGTCGCCTCCTGTAAAGCTCACCGTGTTGGATGCAGTATGTCGTAGCCTATCGGGCTACGTATTCTACATCCTCCTCCTTCTCTGCTAACACCCCTCGCACTAGGTATGACTTGAATTCTTTGGTCCAGCATCCCTCATGAGGCTCGAGCGCCAGGAGCAAGCGAGCTCCTGAGGCCGGGCCGCAGGCAGGAGCTCCCGAGGCTGGTGGCTAGGGGAGTTCTTCCTGAGGCTTCATCGGCTCCTCTCTCGGGGGTGACACCGAGGGTTTGAGGAGCCTTTCTACGAAGGCGCCGAGCTCCTGGGGCAGGCGCCTAGATGCTCTCTTGGCGATGTCATCGGCCTCCTTGTTATTTCCGCGGGGCACGTGTTTCAGTTCCAGGCCCAAGAACTGCTTCTCCATTTTGCGTACCTCCATGAGGTATGCTTCGATATGCTCGTCCCGTGGCTCATATACCTTGTTAGAGAAGTTGATGTGGAGCTGGGAGTCACCCTTGACGACGAGGCACTTCAATCCCAAGGCTATCGCTGCCTTGAGACCGGCGATGAGGCCTTCGTATTCCACGATGTTGTTGGAGACCTTGTCTCCTGGCCGAAAGCAGAGCTGCACGGCGTAGTATAGCTTGTCTTCGGCGGGTGAGATGAGCACAGCCCCAGCCCCCGAACCCTGGCGGGCGAACACGCCATCAAAGTACATGACCCAGCCATCAGGCGCTTCGCTTCCCAGTAGGAGGGACTGATCCTGGCTTGCTTCAGGTCCTGGGGCGCCGGTCCATTTGGCCACAAAGTCAGCAAGCGTGGCCCCCTTGATGACCCTGGTGGTGCTGAACACTAGCTGGAACGCCTGCAGCTCTATGTTCCACTCCGCGACCCTTCCTCCCGCATTTGGGCTCCGGAGTACTCTTTCTAGGGGGTAAGCTGAGACGACCTTGATGGGGTGACCTTGGAAGTAGTGACGCAACTTTCGTGATGCAACGAGGAGCACCAGCAAGAGCTTCTACAGCATGGGGTAGCATGCTCGGGCATCACGGAGCACTGTGCTGACGAAGTATACCGGGTGCTCCATGAGGATGGAGTACGGACTCTCCTGCGGCTGTGTGAGCTGGGACGGTGTCCCAGGAGTTTGGTCGCGGGCTGGGTCAGTCTCGGCCTCAGAGAGGTCGGCTTGTATGTTGCACCCACCTTCCGGCCCCGTCGGGACCTCGGGAGTTCCCTCCTTAGGCTATAGGTCCTTGTCATGGCACTCCTCTCGAACGGCCACCAGCACCGCACTTGCTGAATGTGGCGTCGCGGCCAGGTAAAGCACGAATGGCTCTTGAGGCTTGGGTGCCACCATCACTGGAGGGCTGGTGAGGTATCTCTTGAGATCTTCGAACGCTGCATCAGCCTCAGGGGTCCATTCAAACGGGCCCTTCCTTTTCATCAGCTTGAAGAAGGGGAGGGCCCTCTTCCCTAGCTTGGAAATGAAACGCCCGAGAGACGTTATGCAGCCAGCCAGCTTCTGCATCTCCTTGAGGTTCTTGGGCGGGCTCATCTTTTCTATGGCCTTGACTTTCTCGGGGTTTGCCTCGATTCCTCGATGCGACACGTGGAAGCCCAAGAGCTTGCCTGAAGGAACTCCGAACACACACTTCTCTAGGTTGAGCCGCAATTCTACCTTGTGTAGGTTGGCGAAAGTCTCTTCCAGATCTCTGATAAGGGTTGAGGCCCCCTGAGATTTTACTACGATGTCATCCACATACGCCTCGGCGTTCCTCCTGAGCTACTTCCCCAGTGTGATGTGCATTAACCGCTGGAAGGTTGCTCCTGCATTCCGTAACCCAAACAGCATGCAGGTGTAGCAGTACACCCCGCATGGGGTGAGGAAGGCAGTTTTCTCGACGTCTTGTAGCGCCATCTTGATTTGGTGGTATCCTGAGAAGGCGTCCAGGAAACACAGCAAGTCGCACTCGGCGGTGGAGTCGAAGATTTGATTGGTGCGTGGCAGAGGGAACGGATCTTGCGGGCAAGCTTTGTTGAGGTTGGTGAAGTCAATGCACATGCCCTCTTTTCCTCCTTTCTTGGGCACAACGACGGGATTTTCCAGCCACTCCGGGTACCGGACTTCGCAGATGACACCTACCGCTTCTAGCTTACGAGTCTCCTACACGATGAAGGACTTCTTCTCCGTGGATTGGCGCCTGGCCTTCTGCTTCACGGGGCGCATGTTAGGGCAGACGTTTAGGTGATGCTCGATCACCTCTCTTGGGACCCCCGCCAGATCCTTGGTTTCCCATGCAAACACGTCCCTGTTGGTGCGCAGGAACCCAACCAGCGCCTCCTCCTGAGCTGGGGGAAGGCCAACTCCTATGGTGAAGGCGACGCCTAACGGCTTATCTTCATTCACCGGCACCTGTTTTGTCTCGGCTTGGTCTTGGGAGAAAAGTTGCTTTTTCTTGGCTGGGGCAGCCCCTTGGTCCTAGGGCGGCTTCCTCGGCAGGGCGCGCTACCACAACAGTCCGGAAGACGCGTGTAAGGGCCGCCAAGGCTCCTTTGGCGTCCCCCATCACAGTAAGGGCCCCGTGGCTCCCCGATATCTTCATGAGGTTATAGGTCGGGTGGGTTGCAGCCATGAACTGAGCCAGTGCTCGGTACCGGAGGATGGCGTTGTACGGGAGACTGATTCGGGCGATGTCGAAGTCGATCAGCTCGGTGCGGTAGTTGTCTCGGGTGCCAAAGGAGACCGGGAGGCGGATCTGCCCTAGGGAGCTGGTAGAACCGCTGTCGACCCCAGAGAAGGGCTTGGCGGGGCGTAGCCGCTCGGGTGGCACCTGGAGTAAGCTGAAAGCTTCCACCGAGAGCACGTTGAGTCTAGCCCCGCCGTCGATGAGGGTCTTGGTGACGGCCACGTTGCAGATGGTGGGGGTGGAGAGCATCGGGAGAACGCTGGACCCCGTGGCGGAGGCAGGGTGGTCTCCTGAGTCGAAGGCAAGGTCGGACTTGGGAGCAAACCACCCAGGAGGAGCCCCCTTGCGTAAGGAGGCGACTCCCGTCTGGCGAAAGATCTGCTTGACGTGTCGGCTGGAGGGTGGTGCTTAGGAGCCGCCGAGGAGGGCCGCGACGGCGTGGGGCGCTGGAGCCCCGAAGCGCGTGAGGAAGAGGCTGCGCAGCTCTTCCCAAGACGCCACGGAGAATTCTGGCAAGCTGAAAAACCAGACCCGTGGCACACCGTTGACCGCCATGGGGAGCCAGCTGGCCATGACCTTGTTGTCGCCGTCGGCCGCCGAGATGGCCTCCTCGTAGGCCTGGAGGAAGACAAGCGGGTCGGCCGCGCCGTCATAGCGCGATGGCAGATTCGGCCTGAACTTGGGTGGCCACTGTACCCGCCGCAAGGCGGGGGCGATGGCCCGGTGGCCGGGAGCGTCGCCGCGCGCGGCCACCAAGCCTGTTGGAGGAGGGGCGCCCGCCATAAGAACTTGATAAGAAGAGAGCGGGACGGACAAGGAGAAAGCTTCGGCACACCCCCTACCTGGCGCGCCAAATGTAAGATTTAGGGTTCCGGCAAAACCCTTAAGGTTCAAACTTTGGGGTGCGCACGAAGATCTCTCCTTCTGCCCTAGCCCTTCTACTCGACAGTTCTAGGCCTAGCTCGTCAGATCCGATGAACAAGAGACACCAGATTTATACTGGTTCGGGACACCGTTGTGGTGTAACACCCTAATCCAATGTGTGTGGTGGATTGCCTTGTAGAGGGAGAACTAGTACATGGGTGAACTGCCTCCTGGGGAGAGGTGTTCTTGAGCTCGGGTGAGCTTGAGGTGTGTGACCTTCTATCTGATCAACTCGAGATGATCCCCCCCTCCAATGGTGGTGGCTAGTCCTATTTATAGTGGCCAGGGTTCTCTTCCCAAATATTGAGCGGGAAGGAATCCCACAACGGCCAATTTTGAAGGGGGACAGCCAGTACAAGCTATCCTGACAAAAGGTGGTCTTCGCTGCCAAAAGCTTCTAGTGGTGACGCCGCCGTGGGCTCCGCAATGACCTCCGTCCTGCCGTCCTGCTGGTCTTGGTCTTGTTGCACTGATATGGAAACCTTTGCCTGACGCCTCGGGACTCCACGCCTGTACCTGCTCCTTTAGCACTGATACGTCCAAAACGTATCTATAATTTCTGCTTGCTCCATGCCTCTTTTGGGTGATATTGCTATGATATTTATACACTTCCATACACTTTTGATCATATTTTGACTAACCTATTAACTCAGTGCACCCCAGTGCCAGTTTCTATTTTCTGTTGTTTTTGTATTTCAGGTTTTCCCATTATGAGAACTGCCAGAAAAATCCCGGAAAAATTATATAAAAAATCAGCGTTCCGGAAGCTTCCATGCGGCCAAAGTAGGGCCAGAGGGGGGCCAGAGGGGCTCCAGGCGGCCTGCCCACGCGCCGCGGCCGGGGGGGCGCCTGGGCCCCCCAGACCTCCTCTGATGCCCCCCTTTGGCATATATTTACACCGTGTCGTGGAAACCCTGATTCCAGACCCCTTTTCTCCAGACGCGATTCCGATCTCCGCCGCCATCGCCATCAAGCTTCGGGGGACCAGAATTCCTGTGCCGGCACCCTGCTAGGACGGGGAAGTGCCCCCGGATTCATCTCCATCGACGTTGCTTCCTCCCTCCATCATGCGGGAGTAGTTCCTCCTCGGGGCTGAGGTTTCTACCAGTAGTTATGTGGTCAATTCTCTCTCCCATGATGTGATCTTCGTTGTGATCATAGGCTATGTTAATCTAGGGTGATCCCATGATATTTCCACTTCCTCTATGTATTGGATTGATGTACTCACTTGTCTTTATTTAGTATAATCCACGAGACCAAGGTGACAGCGATCTATTGGACATGGATTAGAAAAGTATTTTCATGAGTGATTTCCTCTCTTGTGTGTTGATTGAAGATTGAGAGTCTCTTGGTGCTTGTCTTTGACTATCCTTTAGATATGTTGTGGTGATTGTGGGACTCTCTTTGGATGGCCGCGGTGACATTGGGAAATCCTTAGATTGAGAACTACGAACTTTGAGGTGTGCTTTTGTAGCCCTACATAATTCTCGTCCTCTCTTGACCACGAAGGAATTACCTCCGAGTGTATCCCCTTTGCATGTTTTATGGGAAATATCATGTGATTCGATTATGTTAATGTTGTTGGGAGTTGCCACTAGTGAAAGTATGAAGCCTAGGCCTTGTTTCCACCATTGCAATACCATTTGTACTCACGTTTACCACTTGTTTGCTTGCTGCACTTTTTATTACAGATTTATATTACTTTGCTTTGCCACTCCTATCATCCATATCACTTGCCATTTAACATCTCTTCGCCGAACTAGTGCACCTATACAACTCCTAGTTGTATTAAGTGTGTTGGGGATACAAGAGACTTCTTATATCTTAGTTGCAGGGTTGCTTGAGAGAGACCATCTTCAACCTCTACTTCCCTGAGTTCGATAAACCATAGGTCATCCACTTGAGGGAAATTGCTGCTGTCCTACAAACCTCTGCGCTTGGAGGCCCAACATAGGTTACAAGAGTAAAAGCGTGTGTAGACATCAAGCTATTTCTGGCGCCGTTGCCGGGGAGGTGAGCGCTTGAAGGTATATCTTTAGATCTTGCAATTAAATCTTTCTGTTTCTTGTTTTTATTTCACTAGTTATGCTTATGGACAACCTTGCTATTGGATCGTTGCTTGCGGGAAGACGCCCCACACCTGTGGTGGTTGCTCCTCCCCCTACTGAAATTGTGCCCTATAAAATACCAGCTGCTATTATCGATTATGTTTTGGCTAATCGTTATGCAGGAGACAGACATCCCGGTGAACACTTGCTATATATGTCACTACTATGTTCATTATTTAAGCTTGCAGGTGTATCGAGGGAGTTTTCCATGAGGAAATTATTTGCCTTGTCACTGAAAGGAAAAGCATTGGAATGGTATAGGCTACTAAATGACTCTCACCTGCTGGAGTGGGAAGAGATCCAGTCTCTCTTTTACTCCAAGTTTTATCCTCTTCATGAAGTCCATGAGAATAGGAATTATGTTTATAATTTTTATCCTCATGACGGAGAGAGCATAGCTCAAGCTTGGGGGAGACTAAAAACGTTAATGCTAAAATGTCCTAACCATGGGCTCCCCAAAGATATGATTATTACTAATTTCTATGCGAGGCTCTCTCGACAGGATAAAGATTTGCTCGATGCTTCCTCTATGGGTTCTTTCACAAACGAAAAGACTGATGCTAAATGGGAACTCCTTGAAAGAATTCAACGCAACACTGAAGATTGGGAGATCGACAAAGGTAAAGAGTCGGGTATAATTTATGAGTATGATTGCATTAAGTCCTTTGTTGAAACTACAAGTTTTAATAAGTTTAGTGCTAAGTTTGGACTTGATTCTCAACTCCTTGTTGATTTCCTCAAATCTTTTGCTTCACATCTTAATATGCCTAAGGAGGATTGGATCAAGTATCATAAACCTTTTAAAGAGACTTGCAAAGAAAATGAAATTGTTCATGATGATTGCAACATGCATGATCCAATTCCTAAAAATGAAGTTTTATATAAGCATGTTAATTTTTGTGGAGTGGATAGACCTTGTGAAAGGCCTATGATTGAAGAAGAGAAGTATTGTAAGCAACATAAGCATGAAAGAACAATCACTTGGGTCAGAGATTTAAATGAAATTGCTAGAGAATTATGTGACCTTTATCCTTTTACTTGTGAACTTTGCCGTATAGAGGGTCACTTTAATTTTCAATGCATGAACTTTCAAAACATAACTGTTAACCGGTTGTGTGATAACATGATCACCTCTGATCTTTATGATGAGCTTATGTTATTTTTGATGTGTGAAGAGTTATCAGAAAAGACTTCTTGGCTAGATGTTAATGCCATAGGAATAAAAAACACTTTGCAAAATTTCCATCTCTATTGTGTTGTTAATTGCCATGAAAATGATTACATAAGTAAGATTAGAAAGGAGGGAACTTTACCAAAGTATAAAAATGTCTCTTATATTTCTGCTAATAAAAAGGAGAGTTTCTCCCAAGTTTCCCCTATTGTTTCTAATGATAAACCAGGATATGTGGAGAAGCTTCATCTCCAACCACTCCCTCCTAAGGTTAAGAATAAGAAAAAGAAGAGGAGGAGGAAGAGGAGCAAGAAAGAAGAAGAATGGGTATCAACCTGGCCTGGGCATATTCCTCCCATCAACTTTTATCCTAACGGTTGTAAGTTTAAAGAAGAAGGTGAAGTTTATTGCCTTAATTATCATCTTGATGATACGTCCGTAGGTACTATTGAAGATGATTTTGATTATGATATGCATGTTACTTATTGTGATTGGGAAAATGATGATAATGCTACTTATGATCTTGAAAATATTTTTGGTACCAACTCTGAAAGTGATGATATGGGAAGCTCTAAGCTTGGGGATGATAGGATTGCAAATCCTTTACCCACTAGTGATGTGATAATTGATAATTCTTTTGCTAGTAAGAATAAAGACAACATGTTTACAAATACAGTTGCTAGCAATGATAATGCTCTTCTCTACCATGATGATGTTATAACTCCAACCTATAGTGATTATAAAGGTACCTATGACATAAGGAGAAATTATCCTTATGAAACTTGTCATAATCATGGAGGGAACTACTCCCTTGTTGAACACCACCCTCCTACTACACAATTAATCTATAGTGTTCAAGTGGTTTATGATAGTCCTACTCCCTCTATTACCAATGAGAAAGATTATGCTTATGTGGAGAGTAAGAGTACCTTTTTGCATGTGGATCATGGTAACAATGCTTTATGTGATGCTTATATTGTTGAGTTCATCCATGATGCCATTGAAATTTATAATGAGAGATGGAGACTTGGTTCTAAATATCTTAATAATAAGAAGTTTCCTCTCTTTATGGTGAATATTTTGAAGTTATGCTTGTTTTGCCTCCCTATGCTAGTTGCTATGTGCTTTAATGAATTATTCTATTGCAATATTCCTATGCATAGGAAGCATGTTAGGCTTAAATGTATTTGGTATTTGCTTCTTGATGCTCTCTTTTGTTCTTCAACTCTTATTCCTACGAGAGCATCATTAAAGGCTTAAGCTTATCTTTATGGCTATAAAGAAAGAGCTCTAGGGAGACAACCCTTGTTATCCTTGCTTTCAGTTTGTTCTTTCAGTTTTTAGTGGTCTTGATGTTTGTTACTACTGTAGCAACATCATTGTATCTTTATTTTTCAGCTTTGTGCCAAGTTTAGCCTCTGATTGCAAGAAAGTTCAAAAGTTGTGACGTGCTGTCCAGGAAACAGATTCTGTCCTTGGATAGAAAAATTCGTATAAAATCACCAGATCATCTTTTTGGTCTGAATGTTTTCGACAGCGTGCTTTATATAATTGTCTTTCCCGCGTCTGTTCTGAGTTTTTTATTAGAGTTGTAGAAGTGCCCCGAAAAAATCATTTACTACCTGCTGTTCTATTTTTCACAAATTATGTCCTGTTTTGCCTTTCCTTCATTTTGCAAACCTTGAGCTTGCTTTTTCTTTGCAAAAACCTTTTGGCAATCTTGAGAAACAGTAGACCTTCAAGAATATCCTTATTTCCAGCAAGGAACAATTATTTTATTAAGGGTACTAACCTCGCTAATCAGATTATGATGAGTTATGTATGAAGGGAGTTTTCAAGTGTGCGAGGGAAGATGATAACAAGATTCAGGAGTGTCAAACGCTCAAGCTTGGGGATGCCCCCATGCACCCCCAAGAAATATTCAAGAAGACTCAAGCGTCTAAGCTTGGGGATGCCCCCGTGCATCCCGTTCTCCATCAACAATTATCAGTTCGTCTTTCGTTCCACTATATTTTTATCACTTCATGTGTTATGTGCTATGCTTGGAGCGTCTTGCTTTAGTTTCCTTTTTAGTTTCCTTTAGCTTTGCTTGCTATTCATAACGAGTTGGAACTCAGCTTTCTTTGTGTGGGAGAGAAACACGCTCCACTTCAACCTAGAGCACAACATAGAATTTTCATGTCTATCTTTGCTGTGTGTGTTATTTGTCTTTCAATAGCTACTATCATGTCAGCTCTTAGTTTTCATGCTTTATCTTTTCAAAGAGCTTTTGTTTAGTTGGTCGCTTGAACTCTCTTTATTTATCATTCTTATCTTATTAAGAGAGTTTGCTTCTGTTGCATTGGTTGATATGTCTATGATAAAAATGCTACGTGCATAATGGTGCTTAGTAGTTCATGTTTTCTTATGGTTAGTCTCAAATAGCTGGGGGGGTTCCCAATGTGTTATTGGAGTACCAACATGATTTGTTTGCCTATGATGTGGTATGGTTTAGTGATATCTTCCTTCGAGAATTTATTTTGATTGACTTGGCGTATGCTCACGCATATTTAAGACTGTAAAGAAAGTCTGTCAAGCCTTGATGATCTTTTATTTCTGAGTAGCGATATAACTTCCATGCCTGATTCAATGTTGCTTTGTCGCTCTGCATGATTATGACCGTCATTGCTCTCTTAGTTGGTCGCTCCCAGTCTTTTGCTAACCTCCACCTGTACTAAGCGGACTGACTGCTTGTGCATCCAAAATCCTTTAAACCAGTTATGCCATATGAGTCCACCATACCTTCCTATACATGGTATTTACCTGCCATTCCTAACGAAGACTTTCATGTACCATCTCGAAATTATTCAAGAAAAGCATTTCTGTTTTGTGCCTCTGTTTTAGTTCATGAGGAAGTAGTAGTTAATTCATGATCTTTTTAAGTTGGACAAGCTTCACCCCGGGATTGCATGTCTAATGTGCAAACCCATAATACGAGAAGGAACTGGCATAGAGTGCGCCTGGCTCATTAAAAAATAATATAAACAAACAAACCCTCCTTCACGCTTTGTTCATGAGAAATCAGAAAACTTTGGCAGTGATAAACAAAGGAGATTAAGAGGATGTGATCGTCCTCATTCGGGAGCCGTTCCTCGAAACTTGTCCAGCTCGAGAAGTAATTGAGTTATCTGCTAGCATTCGTTGACGAAATATGCATATTCTAAAAAAATAATTTTTACCTCTGTTTTTAAAACCAAGATCTCTGGTACATATTTAGTTTTTGTTTCCGACTACGGGTTTTCGACCTTGCCAACAAAAGCCACGGTTCGAGAGTCTCCTTCTTCTTTTAAAGCACCAACTACTGAGAGCATGATTGTCATTCTGAGTGTAATGTGCATTGTCCCAAAGTAGCATTGTCTTTTGCATGATTGTGATATCGTTTATTCTGAAATCATTGTATCTAGTCATCACTTAAACCTTGGAGGTGCCCCTGCATTTATGTTTTGCTTCACTAAAGGGGGCAAGCGAGATATCACTTTATCATATTTGCACACCATGCTCATTACAAATCTATTTGATGTTTCAGTATCATGTTGTAAAACTTTCAGTTCTTTGTGATTTTCTCATGAGGCAACTTAATTACTACAGATTCATTGTCTCAGTAAGCTTTTGTCATGCGACTATGAAAAAGTCCTATATGGTTAATAGCATGTCACCACAGAAATTATTCTTGTTATCATTTACCTACTCGAGGACGAGCAGGAATTAAGCTTGGGGATGTTGATACGTCCAAAACGTATCTATAATTTCTGCTTGCTCCATCCTCTTTTGGGTGATATTGCTATGATACTTATACACTTCCATACACTTTTGATCATATTTGGACTAACCTATTAACTCAGTGCACCCCAGTGCCAGTTTCTGTTTTCTGCTGTTTTTGTATTTCAGGTTTTCCCATTACGAGAACTGCCAGAAAAATCCCGAAAAAATTATATAAAAAATCAGCGTTCCGGAAGCTTCCATGCGGCCAAAGTAGGGCCAGAGGGGCTCCAGGCAGCCTGCCCACGCGGCCCCCCTGGCCGCACCGGGGGGGCGCCTGGGCCCCCCAGACCTCCTCTGATGCCCCCCTTTGGCATATATTTACACCGTGTCGCGGAAACCCTGATTCCAGACCCCTTTTCTCCAGACGCGATTCCGATCTCCGCCGCCATCGCCATCAAGCTCAGGGGGACCAGAATTCCTGTGCCGGCACCCTGCCGGGACGGGGAAGTGCCCCCGGATTCATCTCCATTGACGTTGCTTCCTCCCTCCATGATGCGGGAGTAGTTCCTCCTCGGGGCTGAGGTTTCTGCCAGTAGCTATGTGGTCAATTCTCTCTCCCATGATGTGATCTTCGTTGTGATCATAGGCTATGTTAATCTAGGGTGATCCCATGATATTTCCCCTTCCTCTATGTATTGGATTGATGTACTCACTTGTCTTTATTTAGTATAATCCCCGAGACCAAGGTGACAGCGGTCTATTGGACATGGATTAGAAAAGTATTTTCATGAGTGATTTCCTCTCTTGTGTGTTGATTGAAGATTGAGAGTCTCTTGGTGCTTGTCTTTGACTATCCTTTAGATATGTTGTGGTGATTGTGGGACTCTCTTTGGATGGCCGCGGTGACATTGTGAAATCCTTAGATTGAGAACTACGAACTTTGAGGTGTGCTTTTGTAGCCCTACATAATTCTCGTCCTCTCTTGACCACGAAGGAATGACCTCCGAGTGTGTCCCCTTTGCATGTTTTATGGGAAATATCATGTGATTCGATTATGTTAATGTTGTTGGGAGTTGCCACTAGTGAAAGTATGAAGCCCAGGCCTTGTTTCCACCATTGCAATACCATTTGTACTCACGTTTACCACTTGTTTTCTTGCTGCACTTTTTATTATAGATTTATATTACTTTGCTTTGCCACTCCTATCATCCATATCACTTGCCATTTAACATCTCTTCGCCGAACTAGTGCACCTATACAACTCCTAGTTGTATTAGGTGTGTTGGGGACACAAGAGACTTCTTGTATCTTAGTTGCAGGGTTGCTTGAGAGAGACCATCTTCAACCTCTACTTCCCTGAGTTCAATAAACCTTAGGTCATCCACTTGAGGGAAATTGCTATTGTCCTACAAACCTCTGCGCTTGGAGGCCCAACATAGTCTACAAGAGTAGAAGCGTGTGTAGACATCAAGCACCGAAGAGGAAACTGGCACTCTGCGCCCACTGGCGCCCGCCTGGCTTTAGACGTCACTGCTCACGTCATGAGGACCTCGCGAGGTGCCCCTTGCCTTGATATCTCTGATCCTCACAAGCCAGCCTGGCGAGGCCGCCCCAGGGGATGTCCTGCGTCGGCCGCCTCGCGAGGCTTGGCCCCTCACAAGGGTCTTGGGTGTTGCTGAAGAAGTTGGGCCACACTAGGCCGCCTTGAGAGCCATGCTTTGGGCCGCGGGCAGGCAAGTCTGGGTACCCCCGTTCCCAGAACATCGACAAGTTCGTACTAAAATAACACCTTAAAACACACATAAACCAAACCCTAATGTCATCTAGATACTCCAATGTCACCTCAAGTATCTGTGGGTTTGATTATATGATATGCATCACACAATCTCAGATTCATCTACTCAAACCAACACAAAGAACTTCAAAGAGTGCCCAAAGTTTCTACCGGAGAGTCAAGACGAAAATGTGTGCCAACCCCTATGCATAAGTTCACAAGGTCACTGAACCCGCAAGTTGATCACCAAAACATACATCAAGTGGATAACGTGAATATCCCATTGTCACCACAGATAAGCACATGCAAGACATACATCAAGTGTTCTCAAATCCTTAAAGACTAAATCCGATAAGATAACTTCAAAGGGAAAACTCAATCCATTACAAGAAGGTAGAGGGGGAGAAACATCATAAGATCCAACTATAATAGCAAAGCTCGCGGTACATCAAGATCGTGCCAAATCAAGAACACGAGAGAGAGAGAGAGAGAGAGAGAGAGAGAGAGAGAGAGAGAGAGAGAGAGAGAGAGAGAGAGAGAGAGAGATCAAACACACAGCTACGGGTACATACCCTCAGCCCCGATGGTGAACTACTCCCCCCTCATCATGGAGACCGTTGGGATGATGAAGATGTCCACCGTTCATGGTTTCCCCATCCGGCAGGGTGCCGGAACGGGCTCCCGATTGGTTTTTCGTGGCTACAGAGGCTTGCGGTGGCGGAACTCCCGATCTAGGTTTATTTCTAGGGGTTTCAGTATTTATAAGAATTTTTGGCGTCGAAAACAAGTTAGGGGGACCCACGAGTCAACCACATGGTAGGGGCGCCCTAGGTGGGGCTGCTCCCTCCACCCTTGTGGATGACTCGCGGCTCTTCTGGCCCAACTCTTTTGCTTCGAGGGCTTCTTCTGGTCCATAAAAAATCACTGTAAAGTTTCATTCCGTTTGGACTCCGTTTGATATTCCTTTTCTGCGAAACTCAAAACCAAAGAAAAAACAGAACTGACGATGGGCTCTAGGTTAATATGTTAGTCCTAAAAATCATATAAAATAGCATATAAAACATCCAAGATAGATAATATAATAGCATGGAACAATAAAAAATTATAGATACGTTGGAGACGTATCAGCCATCAAGGATTCCTCATTATTGTCCACGCCCTCGTCACACTCATCCTCCACTATCTTACATGGGACATTGGGAGTGTAGGTGGTGGGTTTTTCCGGTTTGGACTTTTCTTTTACCTCTTTGGCCAAAAGGTACCGATGAGTGAAAGGCTTGTCCTTGTTAGGAGAGTCGAAGAGGCCGATGGTGGACGAGGAGGTAATGGCATGCATGGCAATGGAGGCCGTCCCCACTTGATCATCATCACCATCATCTTCATCTTCGGACATGTATTCGTGATGGACAAGAGCCTTGTCATCCTTCCTTTTTGCAAACTTGGTGAACTTCTTATTGAGCACAAGCTTCTTGGACTTGTCTTCCTGTCTCTCATACGGAAAATCATGCACAAAGTTTCTTGGGCTATCACAGTTGTAGCATTTCCTTCGACCAAACGATCTTCCTTGAAGATTCTTCCCTTTGTTTGTCATGGTCCCGGAGTACTTTTTGACTAAGAGAGCCAAGTCTTCCGCAAAGTCATTTGTCGGGCATGAAGTGTCAACATCTTCCTCACACGTATATTCACTTGTTTCTTCATCCCTTGAGGGTTGACTAATCACTTTCTTGGCCTTCAAAGCAAGATTGGAGTTCTTGGTTGCTTGAGCAATTGCCAAGGTCTTCTTGGACTTGGTCTCCAAAAGAACATGAGTGGAGAAAGTGGAGACAACTTGAACCGCGGTCAACTTATGATAATCTAGACGCTGATGTATCATCATGACCATGGTATGTTCCGTGAGAACCGTATCATCTATGAACTTGTCTTTGATGAAGTCATCATTTGCCCAAGTGCACCCAAAGGTTCTCAAGTTGAGCACAATAGATTTTAACCTTCGGTACACCTCTTCCGCGGACTCACCCTCATTCCTCACAAAGTGATTGACTTCTTGCTTGAGTAAAGCCAATCGAGATCTTCGAATAGCTTCATCTCCTTCGAGAGCCTCCTCAAGACAATCCTAGATTTCCTTGGCAGTCTTTAGGAGCGCAATGGAGTCACTATAGTCTTCGGTCACAGCATTGCATAGCATGTTGTGGGCGGTAGCACTGAGTTGATCATCAACAACTTCTCTTGGAGTGAGATTCATTGGGTCCTTGGGGTTGAATCCATTGACCACAATCCACCAAAGTTGTGTTGAAGCACTGCGAATATGAGACTCCACATCTAGCTTCCATTTAGCAAACGCATTAGCTTTCAAAGGGGGCGGAGGCCCAACATGATTAATACGAGGATGTTGCAAGGGTTGTGGTGAGTAAAAGGGTTCCACAGCATTGTACTTGGGAACCTGAGTAAGAGCCGGAGATGCAAGAGGTTCTCTCGAGTCATCCACATCATGAATGGCATTTGGATCAAATGAGTTTGATGGGGATGTCGAGGGCTTTAAGCGAGCATGAATTTCCTCCTTGTTCGAGGAACAAACTTCTTTCAACACTCAGGACTTGAGGTCCGCAAACATTGAAAGAATATCGTCCGCGGTCAGAGGAGCACCTGGGATAATAGGAGCGACGGGAACAACAACCGGAGCACCGAGTACCTCGCTCGCGGCGGGGGGGGGGGGGGGGGGGGG